>CM041777.1:151744190-151823011 GCA_023374045.1 Limonium bicolor | reverse complement strand
TAAGCCGAAACACATGGCTCTCGAGCATAGTTCGACTAGCTCCCAGAACTCTCTCTTAGTTCCTACTACTTTCACATAGGTCCGACTACTCTCGGACTTCTCACATTCCTATACACTCCTCTCTCGGAGTTGTACTATTATTATGTATATTAGTCTAGAAGCATCACTCTCGATGTTTCTAATGACTTTGGGAACATTACTTAAGTTCGGGTAATATTAGGTTTAAGGGATTACCCTTGCTTTTCATCTACTTATACTTTCGGTTATTTTCTTATACCGAGTAAAATCCTCATATAGTCGGTCGACCGTGTCTCAAGGGGGTTAAATGGTCCCTTAGGTCTCTTTTACTTTTCTTATAAGTTCACATCATTGGACTTACTTCAATCCTCTCAATGGAGGTTCATTTATCTCTTCACTCTTATTTATTTCGTGGATTGTTTCAATATGGTTTTCTAACCGTTATCGGGTATTTACTCAACCCGTACATCCCCTCACATTCTAGGGAGTTCATATGTTTGCGTTATCGTTATATTTTAATCGATAGCTTGTGTGTTCGCACGTTTCCGTTATTTTACGAAACGACCCAATCTACGAGTCTCTAGCCATTCGTTACTCAACTAAGAGTCGGTCTACGCACTAAGTTAGACCTCACCGGCATTTAAGCATGTTAGCTCATACAATATACATCAAGACATACATAATCAAGCAATGGTTCATTTTCATGCTTCAGTCTTGATTAAGTCGGCACACAAACACACAAATCAGAGTAACTCGGTTAGCATACGGGGCATGAGAAAATCATACCTTACACCATGGTTTTACTTTTACCGGGTCACCTCTTGTTCTTCGGATCTCACTTCCGGTTCACTAATCACACATCAAGTGATGCTATTAACATAAAGGTACTACGGTATGTAAAACTAGTACTCCCGTACTTAACCCCGTTATCCCGTTATTCCTTAGTTTGTTCATGTGCTCTTAACTCACAACTTTCACATTCACTTTTCAAACTTGTTTACACTTCCAAGGACCTTTATAAGTCACCAAACAAGTCTTAAACATCATCTAAAACCATTACCATTCACTTCCCCATCATTAGGAAACTTTAAAACACTTTCTAGCAAGTTTTTACACTGGTCCGGGTTTGTGTCCGGGGTTACAAACCCGGACCAGACACGGTTTTAAGTTTCTGGACACTTTTACATGTGGTCCGGGTTTGTGTCCTGGATATAAACCCAGACCAACCCCTGGAATCACTCTCTGGTGCGTTTTTGATGTGGTCCGGGTTTGTGTACCGATTTGCAAACCCGGACCACCCCTGGAACTGTCAAAATTTACAGTTTTTGATCAGTTTTCAACCCCTAATTCACCTCTAATCATTCCCTAACCATTCCACATGTTTCCTACATGTTTAATCATCTTACAACATGCTCTAAACCTATTCAAAACATAGGTTTATTCCTTACTCAATTTCTTGCTCAATTTCCACAAATTCCATTCTCTCTGTTGCATTTTGCACACTTGTGCTACAGATTTTCACCTCTTGGCAATTTGCATTTTGTTCTCACTCCATTTGACCATTCCAAATCTTCCAAGACAATGCACTTCTCATACCAAGGTTCATGCCTCACTCTTAAAGCCTTAAATCCTCATTGTTTCCAAAACTCCTAAGGCACTTAAACAACTTCTTTTGCTACAGATTTTTGCACAAATCTTCTATCCTTAAACAAGCATTCCCAAGATGGTTTACTAACTCAATTCAACCTCCATCCATACCTAGCTAACCCTAGGTTATTCGTTACTCAAACCATCACTTAAATCACTTAGATTTCTACCGGAATTTCGCCATAGCCAGGCTACTTTTCTAACATTGCCCAAAGCTCATATCATCATTTAAATCCACCTAAAACTAGCCAAACCACAAGGGTTCTATCAGCACACAACAATTCCTCATTAACTAAGCAAAGATATCATTAAGCACCATAGTGCAATATTCATCAAATACATAGCTCCCAAACCAAACACTTTATTTCACAATGTTTTCTCACTTGCATTATTACCATACAAGCACATTACTACCACAACTCAAGTGGGTTCATTCATTCATCTATTTTCCCTTCCCAATTTCTAAAGCATTAAATTAGGCTCCAAGGTAAGTTACTTACCTCTTGTTCACAAGCCTTTCCTCTTTTCACTCCTCTTCTTTGTCTTCTCTTTTCTCTTGCTTGGAAATCGGCCCAAGGCCATGGAGTTTCCCATCTCCCAATCAATATTCAAAGCAAGAAATGAGTTTAAGTAAAAACACTTAACCCCATTAATTAGAAATGCTTAAAGCTCTAAAATTGGTGATTACCTTGAAACCCTAGGATGAGGTTTTGATCAAGAATCAAAGGGGAACTCCCAAACCACCATTAGAGACTTGGAGAATAGCTCAACAAGGAAAATCAAGGCATTAAAATATGCCAAAATCGGCCAACACAAGAGGGTGAAGAAAAATGTGTTCTTCTTTGGATATTTTTACCTTGGATGAAAGAGGAAGCTTCAAGCTTCAAGATGGTGTATTTTCTCCTCAAATGGCCAATACCCATGAAAATGAACTTCATCCTTTTCGAATTTTGAAAATAGAGGATGATAGGGCTTGATGAGAGGAACACAAATATGTGATTATTTTTGAGTTTGGAGCTTTAACAAAGCTTGGGCATGAAGAGAAAGGTGGAGATGCCATGGAGGGAGCTCCATTTTCGTTCCACACAGAGAGAGGGAGGAAGAAATCGGTGGAGAGAGGTGAGGAGGAAGAAGAAGGAAAATGAGAGGAGAGAGAGGGAGATAAGTTACTTTATGCTTTTTGCTTTTACCTTTTTCCCTCTCTTTTCTTTTCTTCCTTTCTTATTAGCTTAAAGTGTGAGTGAGGGGGATGACTCACTAATTAAAACCGGCCCCACTATATTAGTAAGCTGGAGCGTTCTTTCGTTTTTTTACAGAAAATGCTCGTTATTTTACCCGGTTTGGCACTATTCACTAACCGGGCCCGTTTTTCGGATTTTTCTTGTTTCTTTATTTTTAATGGTTCTTAAGCTTCCATTAATACTTAATTATAGTTATATAGTCAACCATAATTTTTACAGGCCTATTTGACCACTTAAAGTCACGTTTTCGGGTTTCCTAAAAAAACGTGCTTTAAAACTCTGTTAGCGTTTTAATCCATTATTTGGATCCGTTTTCTTCAGGAATCATTCCCGTGCACTAATTAGGCCTAAATAAGCCTTAGGAATCCATCTCGGACCCTAACGAGATCATATATCTTATACTCATTTAATGCGCGTTTTAGCGTTTTTCGCTTTTCAAGCGTTTTCTCTTTTCTTTTGGTTTTATTCTCTTTACCAATACTCTCTAGGCACCATTAGGCCTTTAAGAATCACATTAGGATAATTTAATCACCATTTTTAGATCCGGGGTATTAAACTAACTGACCCGGACGGGTGAGCCGGACGCGTACATTTTACATCCAAAATTTCTATTTTAAAGGTGCGTTCCCAGGCATGAGAAAGATATTCAGAATTTAGAAAAGAGTTGCGACCTACTTACTCCCTTTACAGCTGTGCTCTCCCTCAACATCAGGAAGAGAATTTCTGCTCTGATTTCTTCAGTCTGTTCAACCTGACTCCTTGTAGATCTCAAGATTAACGCAGAGATGATTTCTTCACCTTCTTCTCTTGTTGTTTCTTTTGTTCCTATGCTTGGCTAAGGGACTAAACTCCGGGGAATGGTGATTGTAAATAGTTAGGTTTTGTAGTTTTATTATCAGTTGATATGGGATTAATCTCGGGTTTGTTTCAGACTATAAATCTTGTTTGTGCTATCAACAAAATTTGCTACGTACTTTTAGCTTTGAGAAATCTGTCAAGATCTGATCAGTGATTGATAGATAGGTCATTATAATCTGTTAATATGTGGAGAGCTTTATCTGATTGATGAGTTAGCCTTCATATGCAATTTAAATTCATATGCTTAATCCCTGTACGTTAGTAGTGATAGGTTTATGATTTAATCTGTCGCGTTCTACACAGTGGAGTTCTAATTGGCTAGGATTTAGTTTTTTAGAAACTTGCTAGAATTAGCCGAAACCTAATCCCCAATCTACTGGTAATAAAATTGCATGACTTAACTATGGAAGACCACCTAAACCCGGAGTTCCACTTTCGTTATATTTTTATCAGTCACTCTTTGCTTGTTCTTAATTTTATTGATCAACAATTTCCCCCGATTTACAGCTTTTGCTAGGATTAGATTTGCTTTCTTAGTCCCCTGATTTGATACCCGGTTGCTCATATTACTTTACTGCTACGACCGGGAATTATTTTGCAACCCGTAGGTTTATTTTATTTATTAATTTCATAGTTTTTAATATATCAAAAAAGACCATTTGCACTTATTCTCATAACTTATAGACGAATCAGGAATCCATATAAGATATCTTGGTGTTAATAATCTCCTAATGGAACGGGTTCGAGTATCTTTTATGGAAATGAAATTCTTATTTTTCCTTCCACAAGTTTGTCCACAATTTTGGTTTTGGTTTCCCTTGAACAGCGGCAATCCAACTGCCAATTTTCTCAATACGTTCTCAATTTTCATTTTAAATCAGACATGGGTTACAACTTACAATAGCCCCTTTTAGTCTCTTATGCTTCAACCTACTCTCTAATAGGTCAAATTCTATGCCACACATTCAACGATGTCTTTTCCAATCAACCCAATAAAATTACAACCGCTGTTAGCTAAGCAACATGCGCTCCCTCCTCTCTCTTCGATTTTTCCTCTCCCTCTGTCCTCTCAGTAAGCCGATATGCCAACACCACTAGACAACTGCCGTTACCCCGTTACCAACACAACCTCCACCGTCTGACCACCTCACCAAGAATACCCATTATACCTCACCGTCAAAAACGCCTCTCTCACCTCACTACCATCTCACCACGTCAGAGCCCTTTTTCGCACCGCACCATCTCCCCACCACCACAATACGTCTAGCCACCATAACCTCACCACCTCTGTACCATAAGAAGTTGGACGTATGAAAGGGTCTGTGATGGGGAGAGAAAAGGAACGAGTATGGAGGAATAGTCTGAGGAGGGATGGCAATCGTTTCGTCGTTCAAACCGGTTTCAAGCTTGCGCCCAAGCAGAATGCGTAGCGGGTTCATCCAGAAGGAGTTGGTAGATTGTGATTCAAGAAGCCTTAACTTGAGGTATATTCGTGGCTCAGGTTCTGACTGGTGCCACCATGGTAGAAACAGATCTAGAGGTAACACTACTGCCACTATATTTATCGACAACATTCATAGAGGAGTCTCGGAGTTCCAGTTAGGCAAGATAGTAAAAAGGTTTACCCGGTGGAGTAGGATTTATATTAGTAGGAAATGGAGACCATGGACTCGTAATGCTTGTGCGTTTGTCGACGTTTACCACGTGGAGGATGCCAAAAGAGTGATTGACGGGATCAAAGGTTGGATTATTAATGGGAATAGTCTCTGGGCGAGAATGGAGTTTCAAGGTCACAAAGCTAGAGAGAGTAGAGATGCATCTGCACACCGCTCATCTCAACCAAAAAAGACGTGCTCCCATGTCCAAAAGGATAGTAGTGCTAAATCTAGGTTGTCTATTAAGATCAAAGCCGATGAAGGGATGAAGGCGTGTCTATCCAAATGCGCGACTGTTACACTCCAAAAGGATAAGAATCCAGGAGAAGCTTTGGATTTTCTTCTCAGTAGGTGGCCTAACATATCCGGGTTATTAGCCTTTTCAAGGAGAAAATTTCTCATGCTTTTTAATTCAACCCAAGAAGCAAAGGAAGTTGTGTTACATTCTAGTGATATGGAAAATGAAGGAGTAGCGGTACGTCATTGGGATAAGGACGACCAAGTGGAGAAGCGTAAGACATGGGTTGTTATTATCGTGGCATTCCTCTCCATGCTTGGAATAAGGCGAATGTGCAAAAAATTGCACAGACAGTTGGGGATGTTATTAAAATTGAAGAAGAAGAGAGCTAGGTTGTGGAGAACGCTGAAATCCGTATTCACATAGAAACATCAACCCTCCAGTTGATAAACTGGAAAATCGCGGTCATAGTTGAGGACCATTCCTACTCGGTGTCCATAGTTGAAGTTGGTGATGCCAAGATTGTTCAAGGTACTAAAAATCCTACAGAGAGCATTGTTCAGATTCCTGCTGTTGGTGGAGGTTGTAATCGTGATCGACAGAGCTGCAATCATTCGGTACATTCCCAAGAAGGGAGTGGTGATGACAGCTTTCGAGATATTTCTCGTATAGATGAGGAGGCGCTGTGCGACTTGGTTAATCAACCGACTTAATCGGATAGCAGTGCGGCGCAAAATGCTAGTCAACAGAAGGAGGATTTTATTGCGACTGCTCCCGAGACTGGTTCAGGTCACAAGACAAATGAGAGTCCGGAAGGATTTAATGAGCCAGAGGTGGGAAAGCACGAATCCCTAGACTCCCACTCTACTGGTACCGGTGGGGGACACAATGATGAGCTTGATAATTTATTGGGTGCTCTGTTCGGCGAGGAGCTGTCTCCTCCTCCTGGAGATGTGTCGAGTCAGCAAATTGAAGATAGAAGTTCGCCTAATACCGACAAAGGTATAAATAGAATGGGAAACAAGCGTCTTGCGCTAATCAAAGAGGAGGAAGGTGACAGAGAGAAGGGCTCGAATTCAGATACTGCATGTATCCCAGATGCAGACCCGACTCGGGGTCCTGAGGCGCCGCAAGACTCTGAAATGTTCGAAGGTTTGCAGAGGTCTCCGAGATTTGGGATGGGAATTGGGCGGACTTTCTCACCGCTGGGCCAAAAAGCCCAATTACCTCACTTCACTTGGAAATTTTGCGGTTGGCTAGGACGGGGTAGGCCTAGTGGATGAATTATTTCATAATAACCCTCAAGGTCCACAGAGTAGAAATATTGTCCCGGCAAGGAACAAACTAGGTAAAATCATAAATCCTGATGCCGAAGCTGATGAGTGCATTAAATTATTAAGGCAATTAGGTTGCCATGTGCCGAATCCAACCCAGACCAAATCGAATCTTATCATCCAAATCAAGGATCAAATGTGAAAGCTTGGGGCCTAGGTAATGGGTTTCTTTTCTTTTGGGAGGTTAGCTTAAGTTGGTTTTCCTGGAGTTGGTGGTTTTTGTCTTGGAAGGTTTTTGCCCCTTAGGTGCGAGCGGGTTTTTTGTCTGAAGTTGCGTGTGAGTTTTTGTTCCTGTGGTTTTGTGAGGGTGCGGGTATGACTTTTAATGCGCTGGTTTGTATTGGGTTTTGCTAGGAATGCTCTCTATGTTGTTCTCTGAGTTGGCGGGTACTCTTTTTCCATCCTGGTTTTTCCCACTGGGTTTTGCCTGGGGAGGTTTTAATGAGCCCGATATTGCCACTCATCTTTTAATAAAATGGCTTTAAGCCCCAATTATAAAAAAAACATGTTCTATTTTTGGTACATTTCTAACGACCTTAGATGTGGGTATGGATACACGGTGTACTCTCTATAAATTATTTTATTTAAACTTGTGCTGCTCTTAGGGATTTACAATCCATCATTTACTCTAATCAATACCTCCTTAACCCCACTTTCTGACTGTCATATCGTAACGACTAATCGCTCATTTGGGCACCTGCTCCTGACTGGGTAAATGGTTGTTATGACCTTATATATTTTTGTTCCAGTTTCTTTAACTACCTGGAGATATACTGAATGATTTCCCGCGCTACATGTGTGTACATCCCATTTTGGTTCTAGAGGTATCCCAATCTTAGGAATAACCGATACCAGTGTGAATATTAACAGATACTTCTACATTGAAAATGATCTCCTACACTCCTCAAGTTATACAAGCCATACCTCCCTCCTAAGTTAAAAAAAAAAATCTTGATAGACCTTCAGTAACTCCTTGCCAGGTCTACCGAGCTACGGGCATTAACCACCATCTTATGTCTTGGCTCAGTTCTAACGGTCTCATCCTCCACTGGGTCCCTCCTATCTATCGGTATACCTTGACTGAGAATAACTCTATCCCTCCAAAACTAGTGCTTCAAGAGCTTGGTGTACAAGTAAGTCCTCCTTATGATCCCCAAATCATTTCAATTGTTCCTTAGCAAATGGTTCATAAAATTGTAAACTTTTTCGAAGTACTTGATATCTTGATCACATCATTATAAACTCTTAGCGCGCTGTTTCCAAAAATGTATTGATTTCCTCTTAACTGATCACCCCTCAAATTAATTTATGGCAGAGGGTAGCTATTGTTGGCCTTCACCGACAACATCCTTGGCAGCCTTTACTCCATATTGAATTTACTATCTTTCCTTCTATTAACCGTTGTTAAAACATTTCACAAAATACTTTGAGTCATATGAGTCCCTTTTATCAATGGTCATTCGACTGTGTATTAATTTGTTCATCATTTCTTTATTATTGGAGTCATCTGCTAGGGTGTCTCACAACAACCCCCTTACTTGATAATGCATCGGAAAGCTAAGTTACGAACTCTAATACTATTAGTATCCTTTTTGGTTCATCCTATCCTTGTGTCGTTATCGTGTGTACGTCATAGGCATGTCGTTTACCTTCCTTCATCTCCTTAAATACTTACAAGGCAATACCACTCTATTTGTAGGTTCTTTATAAATACCGTAGAACAATATTTCCATCTGGCTCTTAAGTAGAAATTTTCACCTTGCACATAGTAATCTACCTTTATACTTCTGAGGCCAATGCATAACTGCAATAGTATGAGTTGTTACACCCTTCTCAGAAGCAAAGATACCAATTACTAAGAGACCCCAAAACTAAATAATATGGATTTTCCAATGCCACTTATAAAGTAGGTATTTATAACCGCACGATATATTAGTAGTACCCTTTGCCTAGCATGCTTTTTTTTAATATATTTTGTTCAAGTCATATTGGTGATAACTTTACTTTTGTCTTTGATTTGTGCTTCATCAGCCACATTTTAGGTGTTTCCCCTATTCAATCCTTGGCCTGAAATATGGAATTCTTCTCTGACGTATGTCCATAGTATATACCTTTAAGGTGCAACCATTCCTTATTATTTCACTATAACAGTGCTATGTCCTTCACACCTAGTTTCCTTACTCCGTTAATACTTCTTCAAGTCTAATTTTGATGTTTTAATCGTATATGAGTAGCATTGGCTAGCGTAAGTAAAACGGTACTTAGTTTATCCTTTTGGCCACTGGTATCTCCGCCTTGACTTTCCTCCAGCAACTAGTGCGTTTCCCCTTCCCCAACTTCATACAAACTTTATTAGCTCTGATTCTCATAGAGAAGTCCGATATCCTATCAGACGGAAACGGACACCAGAACTTCCTTTTTGCTTATGGGTTAAAGTTTCTCATTCCATTCCAGGTTTAGTTCAGACGTTTCTTTCTCCATAAAATTTTATTTATACATTAGTAGGTATTTCCAACACATTAATTGGATTTATGCTGTAGGGCGATTCCAACCACAATTCCTATTAAGGGTTATAATTCTCCAGGCCCACAAGGTCTTCTCACTCACCTTTCCCTGTCTCCTGACAACCTTAGTTGGGGTTCCATTTTTTCCTAAAAATTTCGCATGTAGTTTCCGTTTCAATCCATGAAATACCCTAGTGGGTAAGGTCTTTCTACCCTTTCTTCCAAGATTCCACAATTCCCGTAGCTATAGCTTGGACATTAAGAGTTACAAACTCGTCAATCAAGGTCATACATAAATAATCAAGATGGCTAAATTTCTCATGTCCCTCTCTGCATTAGTCTCGATAGCGAATCAGTTTACCCCACTCAAAGTGCTCTGGTGCACCTAACTGGTTTTCTTTCCCATTTAGTACGGATTCTAGTACCTATGAGGAGCTGGTAAAACTAATCCCTACATGGTATTTTATAGTGTTGACTAGGTGGCACCACAACTTTCTTTCCAATTTAGTGGTTCCCTTGGTGTTAAGAATAGCATTATCACACTTCATTTTCTTTATTTTCTAGGTGTATAACTTGGTATTCGTACTTTTACCTAAACTATTTGGTATTTACTCGCGCCGTAACGGTGGTTAGTGAGGGGGTGTAAATGTTAATTTATGACTTATATTAAAGGTAAGGTCATTAATCCTTTGGTGGAGACTGAAATGAACGGGTTTTCTATGACTCATGGCACAATTTAGGAAAACTTTCCTTTACCCTTACCATTTCGATGGGTTAACATACTCTCCTTATTCCGTAGATTCCCCATTTTTTTTACTTATTCGTATTAGTATTCACTTGGCAATCCCTCATAGAGTTACATATTTACCTTCATTTTCTTACTTCTCTTTTC
Organism: Limonium bicolor; assembly: GCA_023374045.1. Classification (NCBI taxonomy): domain Eukaryota; kingdom Viridiplantae; phylum Streptophyta; class Magnoliopsida; order Caryophyllales; family Plumbaginaceae; genus Limonium; species Limonium bicolor. The sequence continues at coordinate 151,812,624 of CM041777.1, read as the reverse complement.
TTGAGAAGAATTTCGGCGGCTATATTCTATTTCCTACTTATGCCTTCTCTTGAGTGTTTCCTCGTATTAAGGAGTATTAGTCTCATTTGGAAGTAGTATTTGACACCCATGGATAGTCTCATTTGGAAGTAGTATTCAACACATAATTGAATTAAATAATCATCTCAATAACAATCATAACCTTAATTAATTATTTTAACTTAATTAATTATTTATTTAATTAAGTTTTATTTATGTAATTAATTTAGGGATATTTCACTTGGCTTTGATAGTTTTCAACAAAGACCAACAGGACAAGACAAAGATAGGAAATGACAATACTTTTTATCTCTAACATTACTTGTTTAAATGACAGGTTGTCCACTTGTAAATGACTGGTTGTACATTTGGCATGCTAAAGGCTTGACACCCGAACCTATAAATAGGGATCCACTGCTCGTAATAAAGTATCACGTAACTTTTAGCATTTGACCAATACTTCAAGCTCTCTAAATCATCTCTTTCTTTCTTGTGCGATCTGTCTGATTCGGTATTATGTGATTTCATGTAAAACTAGGTGCAAATCTTCATCCCCGCATAAAGCGGACATCAACTGAATTCAGGGAGCATGTAAAGGAACAATCTGGGAATCAAGATGATTAGGGTTTTGAATTTACGCTATTACCACTCAAATTTTTTCAAAAATTTTCTGTATACAACCTAAGGGGTCGTTCGCTCATGGTAAGGAAAAAAAATGTAACATACCTATTCCTGCGTCTGTGTCAATCTAGGTATATTTAATAAATGTTGGTTAGCCATGTGAACTGTGGTTAGATTTTTGTGGGCCATAATTGTAAATAGACCCATCATAAATTGATGTCCTGGATTATTTTGAAAAGCGGCTTAAAATCTCAATGTTGTGTCGAATGAGATGTTGTACCTCGTATGTTACCTAGCACTAGTTACCAAATTAGATGTCCTGCTGAAATAGATTTTTTAAAGGTCGGCAAATTAAAATAATAAGATTTTCATTTAGGGAGAAGAATCTTCTCACTAAAACATATTAGATCTATGAGGGTAAATTTTATTGCCCTAATAGATCAATAACTTGCCTCGTTAAACTATACGGGTGAGCATGTAATTGTCCCCTGGATTGTCTCTAAAGATATGTCGTGTTAGACTTTGGTGATAACCATTTGCTTGTTTGTTTGACATTATGGCAACTTAAGTCACCTTCTTTGACACCAAGAAAATAATGCATCAATGATGACAAGCACATTAATCGTCTTGTTTGACTATCTATCATGACGACTTTTGTTGCCTCATAGATTAAAAACACCCCACCAATCCTTCCAAGCATCTATTACATATATGACTCGCTCTTTACATATTATTTGGGTTAAAATAGTGAAGAATATGATCATCTAGTATTTCTTATAATATCACCTTATATATTTTAACTAAAGAATACAACAAAAAATTATGTATTATATAAAAAAACTAGTAACAATTTAAGTCCTTTTTTTATGAGCTGAAATTGTACAAAATTAAAAAGTACAATATATATATAAAATTTATAAAAATATAAAGAATTATAAAAGTCATATTGGACAAACCACAAAGTTGATTAAACATAGAGTGAGAATTTGGCTTTTTATGATATTATTTTATATTATGAAGTAGGTTGAGTAAAATATTATAAAAATCAAATTTTCATTAACTTTTTCAACTTTCATTAAATATTTTAGCTTTAAATATATATTTTTTGATTTTTGATATTTATATATGTATAATCCTTTTTATTATATAAAATTTAAAATTTTATTATTGTTTTACTATTTTTAATATATTTTATTAATTTTTGTGGTATGTTGTGAAATAAATTTTTTGTATAGTATGATGTGAACTATATTTATTAATAAATAGTAATATTTATGTTAAAAAGTTAAAATTTAGTAAATAGTCATATTCTAAATTAAAATTAAATTTTTATGCTATGATATTTCTGTAAACTAGGCTTTTACTCATCAATAGTAACTATGCGCGTGAAATAAACGATTAATGGTGATAAAAAAATTCCCACCAGTAATTATCTACCGAAGAAAGTTTGTCTAAATCATTTTTTTTGTAATAGTATCTATATTGTGGGAAGATTCTTTTCACAATATTAAGTATCAGGCAATTTTTTTTCTATACGAAATTATTTTAGTATTAAAAAGATAATGGTGATAAAACTTGTGAATTGTTTTTCCAATAATAAACATAGTAGGAAGATTTTTTTCTTATGTAAACTTATTTTATGGGAGATTTATTCCCATATAATAACATCTACTAGAAGTTTATTTAGTATAAATGAAAAGATAATCAGAGAGAAATTAGTGGGAATTATTTTGCCTATTGGAAGATTTTATCGTTTCTAAATAAATTATTTTCAAAAATATTTTCCCCCCATTAAACTGCATTTTTTTGTATAGGGTTCTAAAGTTCAAAGAAGTTAAACCCTCCCTCCATCAATGGCTTCCTTGCTGTCCTCCCTTGTATTACCGCATCACCAAATCCGTCGACCCTCCAACCCCTTCATACACGCTTCTGTCTACTCTTTCAATTTACTCTCTCTCCGAACCCTCTCAAAACCTTCTTTTAACCCTTTTCAGGCTCAAACCCAGAAACTTTGTACGCCTTTTTGCTTGAATTCACCCATCTCCCCTCTCGAATCTTCCCACCCTCAGAACCAAGATGTTCAATTGCTCGATTTTGATAAGCCCCGGGAGGAGTGCGGCGTCTTTGGCATCTACGATGACCCGGAGGCATCCCGCCTCTGCTACCTCGCCCTTCATGCCCTCCAGCACCGTGGTCAGGAAGGCGCCGGAATCGTCGCCGTCAACAATGGCGTCCTGCAGACAATCAATGGCGTCGGTCTAGTCTCAGAAGTCTTCAACGAATCCAAACTCTCCTTATTACCGGGCAACTCCGCCATCGGCCACGTCAGGTACTCAACGGCTGGATCCTCCCTGCTGAAGAACGTCCAGCCTTTTGTGGCGGAGTACAGATTCGGGTCGGTTGGAGTCGCCCACAACGGCAATTTGGTGAACTACAAGTCCCTGAGAGCGACGCTTGAGGATAACGGTTCGATCTTCAACACGAGCTCTGACACGGAAGTTGTTCTTCACTTGATCGCCATCTCAAAGGCGCGAAATTTAATTCACAGAATCGCGGACGCTTGCAGTCAACTGAAGGGAGCTTACTCCATGGTTTTCTTGACCGGTGACAATCAGCTTGTTGCCGTGAGAGACCCTTACGGATTCCGTCCACTCGTGATGGGTAGGAGGCGCAATGGTGCCGTTGTATTTGCTTCAGAAACCTGCGCTCTTGATTTAATCGAAGCTACGTTTGAGAGAGAAGTGTACCCAGGGGAAGTGATAGTGGTGAACAAGGACGGTGTTCTGTCATTTATGTGTTCAAACCCACAAGCAGAACCAAACAGTGCATCTTCGAGCACATCCACTTCTCATTACCAAATTCGGTTGTATTCGGAAAGTCGGTATACGAATCCCGCTACACATTCGGAGAGATTCTCGCAACAGAGAGCCCGGTTGACTGCGATGTGGTCATCGCGGTCCCTGATTCCGGCGTCGTGGCTGCGCTTGGGTACGCTGCTAAGGCTGGGTTCCCTTCCAACAGGTCTGATAAGGTCACATTACGTGGGTCGGACGTTTATCGAGCCATCCCAGAGAATCAGGAATGTTGGAATAAAACTAAAGCTGGCACCAGTCCGGTCCGTGCTGGAAGGTAAGAGGGTGGTGGTTGTCGACGACTCTATTGTAAGAGGTACACTTCGTTGAAGATTGTGAGTATGATAAGAGAAGCTGGGGCGAAGGAAGTCCATGTGAGGATTGCCAGCCCTCCGATCACAGGCTCGTGTTACTACGGAGTAGATATGCCATGTTCGGAGGAGTTAATTGCGAGGATGAGTGTGGATCAGATCAAGGAATTTATTGGGTCGGACTCGCTGGCTTTTTTGTCGCTTAAGAGTTTGAATCGGGTATTTGGCGGTGATGTGAACAAGTTCTGTTATGCTTGTTTCTCAGGAAGTATCCGGTTTTGCCGAATTGAGAGGGATGAAAATTACGGGTGCGAGTGAAAGTCGAAACTCGAAAGTATAAGCAAACGTAATATTTTCTTTGTTTTATTCAACCTTTGTTATTTTAGGCTTGATGAATATAGTTAATGTGGAACAATTATTGTTATTGGTAAAAAAAATCCAGGAATGTTCAATTTTTAGAAAATTGGGAATGTTATTAGTTGAAAGAGTTACTCTATTTTGTTTTGGAAATTTCATTTGATGTTTGGGGTATTTAAACACATTTTTTGTTTTGCAAGTTATTATAATATATCTCTAAGTTTTTGTTACCATTCTCTTAGTATATTTCAAATTATGTCTTAATATATATATCAGTTTTTTTAAATGTATTAAATAAACACAAAAAGAATCATAAAAAAATGTAAAAGCAATTGTAGCAAAGAACTTAAAATATAAAAATTTCTAATACATAGAATAATGCTCAAAGAATAATTGAAAACAAAAAATTTTGAAAATAAATAAAAAAATCAAATAAATTATAAATACACAAAAATTGTTTAAAAAAATAATAATACAAGTCCATGTATTTCGGAGAAAAAAGTATATATAAAATTATAAATTAAAGTATTAAATCCATAAAATCATATTTATTGTCATTATATTATTAATAATTTTAATAAATTAGAGAATTATGTAATGATCTAGTTGTATTTATATAATTATTTTTTAAAAAATGTGTTGTTGTAGTTATGTTTAAATTATGCAACATTTTAGCAATTGTGAGTTTATTAAAATATTTATTATTTTTTAGTCTTCTGTCACATTTACTTATAAAATTTTATGTTTTAATACATTTTTGTGGCGTTTCCTTTATAGTTTTATAAAATTTTATAATTTTGAGTTCTTTGCTACAATTGGCTAATGTAATATTCGGTAATTCTGATGCTTAGGTCATGTTTGAATCAGGTTAGGTCGTATTTCAAACAATTACATTCGGTTTGGTTCGATTTTGATCTGTTAAATTGTTTTTTTTTTTTGTTGTTGTTGTTATATTTGGCTTTGTGATGCTTTAGGTTATGTTTGAATTGTTCACATGGTTTTTAGTTAATGTAACAAATCAAGTTATTTGTTTATTATATACATATTAGGTTTATTTGGTATTTGAGTGACTTTGCGAACTGTGGTGTGGATAACTTTAGTCTAAGTGGCTTTCGATTAGACCTACTTTTTGTTTCAGTTTGATTATTTATGATTATTTGGATTTGATTTTTAAATTATATTATTTGGATCAAATCGAATTTGTTAAGTTGGGTTTTTAGATTGGGTCACTTTGCCAAACTCTTTACTGAGTATTCCACACAAAAATTTGATAGCACATTAGATCATACTAGTAAGATCTGCTTTTTTGAATTATAAACATACTGTATCGTCTAGTGTACACATAATAAACACTCATAAAATGAAAAATGGAAAATTCACAATATATGCCTTTTTTAAAACCTTTCACAAGATATTCCTAAAATCTTTCCTAATTTACAAAATGCCCTTTTTTGATAATGTTCATCAACTTCTTTGTTAACCCCATTGGAAAATGACTTTTGTGCTGTAACGACTAGTTTTTCCTTCAAACGGCTAGTTTCAGTCCAACAATTCTTTTTCTCTATATAAGCACCCACATTTCATAGTACTAGTACACAAACCCCATACTAAAGCTATGACCTTCTTTACAATAACAATCAATGAAAAATTTCTAACGATTCATTGCAATGTAGAATTCCAACAAATTTAACTCTCTCCCGCAAGAACACTTTGGTGGAAGGGCGTACTACAATTATTGGATTTGTGTTTTTTTCAATGGTGGGCACTGGTAATGCACGATCGATACAACTCTCATTCGAAGGTAAGACATGATGGTTGTGACAGCTCATACTCAAGCATGGTATCATCTACTTCTAGTGCATTCTCTGCTCTTTCTGAAGCTCATAGTCAAGAAAGAATAGTAGCTGATGCATTTCTTATCAACAAAATGAGGGAGGAAATAAAGAAGGAACACAAAGAAGAGATGAAGCAGAGCATAAAGATGTGGTTCTTTTGGGTTTTAGTTGTAGTTGCATTTACAATTTGTATCCGTAAAATATAATGTAATTGTTTAAAAAATTTCATTGATTGTTATTGTAAATAAGACCATAGATTTGGTATAGGGTTGGCGCTCTATTACCATGAAATGTGGGTGCTTATATATAGAAATAAAGAGTTGTTAGACTTAAACTAGCTATTTGAAGGGCAAACTAGCCGTTACAGCACACTAGGCAAAAAAGGGGTATATTGTGATCCTTTGAATTTTAAAGGGTTGTTCAGGCTGCTACTTTGTCGTCTAAGCCAGTAGATGAATCATATTGCAATTTTTCAGGTGAGAAACAAAATTATCTTCCAATTTTTGTGTTTTCTTGGTAAAAATTCACAAGCTACACAAAGTCCGTCGGGGGAGTGGATTTTAGACACTGGAGCAACAGATTATATGTCAGGGGTGAAAGAGTTGTTTGAAAATTTGACAAATCTCTCTTACTCTAGAGTAATTGTCTTACCAAATGGTAGACCATAACAAGTAATAACAGTTGGGGATGTCAGATTGGGCGATAAATTTTGACTTCAGGAAATTTGTTTGTTTCCTAGATTTATGTTTAACCTGATATCTGTTCAGAAGATGGTTGACCAGTTTTTACATCCGTTGGTATTTGACGCTCATAAGTGTTTTGCTCAAGACTTTATTAGAAGGAGAATTGAAATTGGTGCTGAGCAAGATGGCTTGTACATCCTTAACAAGGAGAGAGCGAGTCGTTGGATCCAGTTGGTCACATCAAGACAACAGCTACGAGCTGATGGACTAGAACAGTGCTCAAGCTTTGTTTGTAGAGTCACTGCGAAGGCTTCAGATTTACATATTAAAGTTAGGGCATGTTTCTGTATCAAAAATTTGTAAACATAGGTTTAAATAGAAAGATGATGTACCAAGAGATTTTATTTGTGATATTTGTTATAGCTGTCATGCTCAGCGTTTACCTTTGGGCATTCAGAGATCAAGACAAACAAGGCTTTTGAGTTAATTCACATTGATGTTTGGGGGCCTTTTAGTGTTCCTACTTGTAATGTTTGTAGATATTTTGTCTATTTCTTGATGATTTTAGTAAAGTAACATGGGTTCAACTCTTGAACACAAAAGTGATGCTTGGGAAGCAATTAAAAATTTTCTTGCAATGGTTGAGAGACAGTTGAGGATAAGTTAAGATTGTTTGTACTGATAATGCAAGAGAATTAGGTTGTTCTAATGAGGGGGAAATCTTTTTCGCACAGACAGGTATCATCCATCAGTGTAACACCCCACTTTACTAAGGAAAACTAACCATCTTATATAAGTGTATAACTATCACAGCGGAAGACTTTACAAAATTTTTCCTTCTCCTGGGTGTTACCGCCACATCCACACACCTACTGTGGATGATGAGGCTAAAAGAAACTATACCGCCCCTATCCAAAATGATTACACACCCTATCTTATCTTCCCACCAAAACCTAAGTAACTGTTTTACACAAAAGTTCTACTGTTTCAAAAAAAAAGATAACTTATGAACTACTGAAAATAAGCAAAACATTTCTTCACTTGCTCCACCATCATGGTCCTTATCCTATCTTACCTTGTAGCTGGTCGATAGATTAGATTCTTTAAGATAAGATTCCTTGTTATAACCACCTGGACTCCTGTGACTAAGCCCATATTGTTTGCTAAGTACACGTCGATAAAGTAACTAAAGATCAAAGCATCACCCTCCACTTGGCCATCCATATAAAGTCATCCTGCAACCATAAAACCATACACCAAGAAAGGGGTCGCAGATAAAGTCAAAAAAACTGAGTAATTCTTGTCACCACCTGTATAATTCATTTATCTTTGTAAACACTTTAATCTGCATAAAAACACACAAGCAAGTCATGTCACACCATAAATTACCAAGATACAAGATATAAAACAATCAAGAAGTTACCACCACAAATGTTAATCCATTTTAGTCCTTCCACCAATCCTCGAGTACACCGTCTTTCGACAAAGGGCATTAAGACCCTCGGCCCCTTGGACAATTATTTCCACCTCACCCCATGTCTTTAAGTGTGCACACCCCCTATAGATCATCATCCTATAGATTAGATCATGATGGCTTGCCCACAATTCATTGGTAGTGGGAAAAATTAGTGTCTGGCCTCTGAGGGCTCATAAACTTGTGCAACCAGATTCCGAAGTGAGTACCAAGTGATTAAGTAGTCCAACCATGTCCTAAACCTTAATAAAAAATCCACACAACGTACCAAGAAGAATCAAAGCACATAGCCACCATTTACCAAACTAAAACAAAGTTAAAGCACATAATAAACACCTTAAAATACCTTAAAAACAACCCTTTGTTGAAGGTCTTACCTCTGTATAAATTCGGCCCATCTTTTAACCAGTTCAATTCAAACATCTTATTATTATTTGGTCACGAAACCAAAGCAAGAAACCTTCAAAAACCTCTTCATAATTGGAATAGAGACCAGAAAGGTCTTAAAGTACGTTTTTAGGTCTTGTCTTACCTTTAACTCATAAACACTCAATTGGAGAACTTACCCACGAACTATAATATTTTATATGGATAAGTACTCATCATTTTATCCAAAAACCCACGGAATTTATTCACGAAAATCACACACCAAGCTGGCTCCAAGTTAAAGAAAAAAATCACAGAATTGACATCTAGAATTCAAGGTTTGTTCACCAAGTTTCCCAGAACTTATTGGGGCTATTATACATCAAAATCACCATTGAAGAGTCTAATTTAACAAACAGAAAAGTGTTAGAAGAGATACGCAGCATAATCTGCCGAAAATAGCACAAACATAAAGCATTACCAGAATTGACACATGAGGAAAGAATGGTAGAGCACAAGAACTACCTAGCTCCTTCTCACCATTTATTTTCACCATGAGTTAGGTACTTTAGATATCTAAATGGGTATACCATGAACTCCCAAACATTCACCTGCAAAGACCTCCAAATCCTCTTATTTTTACACGGCTTATGCACTGGGAAGGAAATTGGCTTCTGTTTTGGTGTTCTTGGGTGGCTGGCTTGCTTTACCTTATAATTCGTGTTTCTATGGGTATAGTGAGGTAGAATAAGATTTTCTATGTGTTGGAAGGCCTGGGTGTGGCTCTTTTCTTATAAGCATGAGGATAAGTCTTAAGGCAAAGGAAAGGCTTGTAAGGATGACACCTAGCTTAACACCCATCCTTCTCCTGTTGGTTATGAGTTTGGCTTTGTTTCAACATGACACATAAGTGATGATGCTGTCAAGGGAAGGTCGTGGCTGTAGTAGTCATAATGGGCTGAAACTTACTCATGACATGTAGTAAATGGTATTAATGTTTATTTAAGGTGGCTGAAATTTTAAGGCTTGGTTTGGCTGTTTTTTGTCGTCTTCTTGCCGTAGTGTGGTGTGGTATCATGTTTAACTAATGTGTAAGTGTAAATGGAAGTGAATACACTTCTGGTTGTAACTCATTTAAGGCTCCTTTTAAGGGTACAAAAGGAATTAAGGTGTTTTAAGAGCAAATAAGGAACATGTTGTTTTACTTTGACTTAAAATCTAGCTAATGACCTATGACACCTCATACTAGCTTGCTTCACCTCCCTACTTCTTGTTAGATTGTGTGAATAACTTTAACCAATCATTTTGTGACACCTCGTGTTTCCTGACCCTTGTGCTTAGGTTAACTAGGATGCCACCTCGTGCTTCCTACCTTCTAGGTCGCCACTTCGTTCTTACCTCATCTAGGTCTTCACCTCGTGCTTACCAAGCTATTTAAGGTCTTTTCTAAGAAGAAAAGTGATTATGATGGAGTAAAACTAGCTATAGGGGCATTTCCGGCTACTAGAATTTTATCGGGTCTTGTAGAATTTTCTAAGGCTTTTCATCTCTGGTAATTAGGGTTCCTAGGGTCTTATTAAGTTTCTAAGGGTTTCCTAAAGCTTTTAAGGTCATTTCCATGTTTCCAGGACTTTCGGGACTTTCGGGAACTATGGTTTCTAGCATTTCCGGGACTTCCGGGAATTAAGGTTTCTTTCTAACTTGGGGTATTTCAATCGGACTACTTGACGCCTCAGTAAAATGCAGTAGCTGAGCGTAAGCATAAGTACTTACTGGAGACAGTGCGAGCTTTGTTTTTCCAGTCGTAGGTACCAATTATTCTCTAGGGTGAATGTATTCTACATGCTACTTATTTAATTAATCGACTGCCTTCTAAAGCATTGCAAATGCGTCCTCCTTTTGAGCGTCTTATGATATTCGGTCATCATACGATGATATTAGGCCGTTTGGTTGTTCATGTTATCGTACCTTTGGGGTGACAAAGGAGGAGAATTCTCTCCTCGAGCTGAAGCTTGTGTTTTTGAGAGAAGACTCGCGTAAGAAAGGACATAATTTTTTAGTCCTCTCAGTAAGAGGTGGAAGTAGATAGGGAAGTGAAATTTTGCCCCACAATTTTTTCTTTTGTAGACGACAAGATTGAGTCATCTGGTTCTCCTTCCGAGGATATGCATGACTGAGTTTTTGTTGAACCGTTGGAAGTTTCTCCTTCCATACCCGTTGATGATGGAGTTTCTCTGTCTGATACAGTTGAGACTGTTAGGTAGGAGGATTCATCAAGTGTACCAAGGAGGACTAGTCATGAAGTTTGTCGACCTGGTCATCTTGATGACTATGTTTGCACTAGTTTCCAAGAAATTCTAGATGAACGGGTTTATTCAGGACGACGTGCTGAAAATCTTCTGGAGGGCTGTGAAAGTCTCATAGATACTAGGCCTGTAAAACCCCTAACTCGTAATCTTTTCTTAACCATGTACTTAGCACAATCGATTTAACTTAATCATAACAATGTAGCGGAATAACATAAACAATCTTCTAATACGGGTGCTACCACCGTTACTCACACATGTGAGTAACAAGGCTTCCAATATGTATACAATCCAACAAACACTATGATGACTAAGAGATAGTTTTTACAACACTTAATCCAAAATATTGAACCTTATAAAATCCTATGAGCATTCTAAGCTATACTAACATGTTCTCCTAATTACAACCTGAGACTCCACCCGATTTACAATCCATAAAGGTAGTATACCGCTCACTACCCAATCCTGCACTTCAACAACATCTTTGATTATGTACCTGTAATATGTTAGCCATAAAAGGCTCAACACAACTGCTGAGTATGTCATCATGTACCTTCATGCAACCTCAGACCCCCTTGAGTTAATTGTCGAGTTAACATGTGGTTCCATTTACATGCATTTCCATTTTCTTGTATATGATTTCAATAAGCATAACTTGTTATTTCACTAAAGTACTCAACCTATAAATCACACAATCCACATACATCTCATTCATATAGTCAATCCACCAAATAACTTAATATAAAAAGTACGAGAGTTAATTAACGTTTCTGGTTGCTCGGCTTTCAAGGCCTATTGTTTGTTCTTTAAGTTGTACGAAAGTAATTGTTCTCTCGTATTAAGTTCAGCCGCTAGCTTGCTACTGTACATGTTTATCTTAAACTCTTGATGGCGTCAAGTTAAGACAACCCATTTGATATTTATAATCATAGTATACAATTATACTATAGCACAATCCATGCTTATGGTAATAGGTGGATGACACATCCGTCGGGATCTCCTCCCGCATCAAACATTTGGGTAACTGCGGGATCAACGTGTTAATCGAACCCGTGGATATTATAATATTTCCTCTTTACCTTTTTAAAGGTGTCCTTTGCGACCATAGCCATGCACCAATGGTAGTGCCCTCCAACCAAGGAACCTATCGATTCTTGGAATTTCTTTGAGCGGACCTGTAACAGTCATCCCCTCATGATCACATGCGCAACCAAGCGTCCTGAATTTCCTCATCATATTAAAAACACTCATCATACTCAACCTCTCACTGAGCAATTAAGTTGTCTTAATCTAAATGTCTAAGATTCAATCTTAGGTTATATAGTGATTAACTTCTTGAATGTATATCTGGCTTTTAGGTCTTTAATGTATACTCAAAAGTTGTCTAGTGTAGTTCTGTATTTGGATACATTTTCACTTGAGAATGGTACTACCGTTACATTACCTAAGGTTTCTTCTTAGGTTATCTTGGGATAATATAATTTATATAATTTTTTTTTAACTTAGGTGATAGATTCTTAATCTAAATGCCTAAGGTTCAACGCTAGGTGTTGTAGTGAATAAATATATCTCTAGTGTATAAGCCTTTTAGGTCTTACTGTATGCTTAGATTTTATCTCAGATATTCTTCTGTTCGAATATAAGTTTACTTCAGAATGGTATCCCCGTTACTCTACCTAAGGTATCTCTTAGGTTAACTTAGGATAGTACAAGTTATATCGTTATTCTACCCTGGGTGATAATATTCTTATCACATCTTATAACTTAGCCCAAGCTATAATCGGTATTTGCCTCGGTTCGAATAATATATGCGCACAATCAATTACGTGAGCTATTCAGCGGACAAATCGCATAAACATAATAATTATATAAACATGTATATCATCTTGTCGTATATTCACACATATTTGAACCCAAGGTAATCCTCAGGAACAATCAGATCATACAATAACATATCGTATACCGACGAGAGTGGCTAGCTTCCAGATCCCGCGTTCGTACTCTATTTTCTTAGCTCTGGAATACGAAGCTAAGAATTAATAAGCTATAACTGTCAACTATTCCGGTATCTCTTATAATGTAAATCCCTCGTACTTAACCCCCGGTGTTTTGCTATTCTTTGTTAGCCAGCTTTTAAGTAAAATGTTCAAGTATGGGATTAGATATTTAATCCTCTAATGATGTTAGTAATTAACACAGTTGTAATAATTTTACAACCTTAGGATTTAATCCCTCCTTTATTTATTCTCTTTGATCATATATATATATATATACTCACTCATATAGATCATAATACTATATGGTATTAATGTAACTTGATCTCATGAGTTAATACCCTTACGCCTTCAAGTTCTCTTTAATCTAATAAGTTGGTCAACTTGACTTTTTTTTTATTAACTTAGTGTGGTTAAGTTAATATGGTCCACCTATTGACTTGATCAACTTAGTCAAGGTCAATGTAGTTACATTTGTCATGACCTTATGAATATTATAAGTTTAATAACCTTTTTCATTTCTCCCACATGTTCAACAATGTGCATAATGGTTTATATAACTTCTAATACTGCCCACAAAACTTAGATTAGCTTCCTAACCTTTCTCTTCCATAAATTAATTCTCAAACCTTATTATGCAATTCTATAACATCCCATATAATCATCATTTCATGTGAACCTTGAAATTTCTTAATGTTTCTACTAACCTTAATACTATAACTTCAAGACCATATGTTTAATGTCATATTATGATTCTCATCCCTATGCAAACTCACTCTTAACCTTATGAAATTCTTGGCCATACCCTCACAATTCTCAATATTACATTCCTTCCACCTAATGTTTTCCAACCTTACAAATTCATCCCAAATCCATATATTATATTCTAACTTCTCACTTAAATTATTCAAACTTCTAACCCCATTTCTTTATAAATGCCGAATAGACCCCTACTGGCCCTTTCTGTTTTTCACCCAAAACTTTCTCATAATTACAAATTGACCCCACATCTTTTCATATGCTTACAATTCACCACTAATCTTCCCTTAACTACATTCTTCAAAATTGATATTAACAATATCTCTAAAATGACTCCATTGATCAATCACCATACAGCAGCCGAAAATAGAGTGATAGGCAGTGTCTGTCTTGCCACAAAACAGCAAGAAGAATCACCCCTATCCTTCTAGCTATATTAGCTACACATGGAGAATATTATTGAGGAACTTCCAGAATAGAAGTTTGACTCTGGGACTGCACTTCGAATTCCTTAGTCTGAGGCAGGGATCACTCTTGTTAATCTGGTTGCTAGAAGAAACATAATCATTACCCTCCTGTCTGTGTTACATTTCATAAGCAGATTTCACCGTGAATTCTCCTTTTTTGCTATGATTCCATACCTACTAGTCCTTTTCATTAGGACAGATCAGGATGATTTTGATGAAGGACGCATCAATAGGGTAGAAAGGGTGGTCGATTTTGTTGTGATCCCTAGAGTTTAAATCATTGTTTAAAAGGCTGGCTACAGGGGGAGATGAGTGGTAAGGGGATTGGAGTGGGAGGTTTGAATGAAAAAATTCTACCATATCATTCTCTTTACAAATCCTTATCGATTCTATTAAGACTATGTAATTCTTAATTATACATCGAAATTATGACTATTAAGTCCGCATGAGCAATCCTCTTCAAATTCCATAGGTTTAATCTGGGTTGGTAAATACGCTGACTTCATCTAAAGTAATTCCTGACCGCTAGTTACATCCATTCACTTTGGTTGGAATTTGAAAAGAAAGCAAGCTTCCTCGGTTAGTCGATCTTTCTAGTTATAAAGCTTTCCCCAACACAAGGCTAAAAAACAAAACAAAAAACCGTGTAATAACGGGTTAGTTAATCAATGACTGGTCAAAAGAAGATAAAGAAAGATATTAACACGCAACTCGAAAGTCGTCAGAAACGACATACCAATTTTTTTTTTTTAATTTTATTCTTACTAATTAGCTAGCAGTTTCTTCCTCTGGAAAAATTACATGACCATAATCAGGTACAGTATAATTGATAAAATCTGCAATGCTGGCAAGTTTATGCCTCGAAAGTTCCATGCTATTTCGTCATCTTCTTACATGTTCAAACAATACTTATAACTTTACTACTAGTATAATCTCGTTTGATATTAAAAACAACTTAACGTTAATTCATGGAGATCACGTCGAGATTATATATATATTGCTATACTAATTAATTATAAGTGTTTAATATTATCACAATTTGTCAGTAAACTCTGAATAAAGAATAATATAATACCACCCCGATTGAATTATTTAAATTAAGGTGGCACTACCCGAAACGATCATGTGGCGTCCATTTCCGTATATATTCATATTAAACACATACATACATACATACACTTATGTTATGTTTGGATCCCTTCATTCCCTCATGAGGTTTGTTATCCTTTAATTTTTCTCTGTGTGGTGGTGTCCAGTCCACAGTACACGAAAGAGACGACTATAAACCGACGACCCAGTAAACACAATCAAAGCAAAGAGCTATCCATCATTATCATCATCATCATCCATGGCATCAATACATATATGATCGTTAATTAGTTTAGTTCCAAATAAAGATTCCTAGAGAGAGAGAGAGAGTCTTTCTCATATCTGTACTGTAATATCTATACATATGGATAGACTGGAAGATCAACGGTCAATCGAGAATGAACCTATCCTCTCCCCGCCAGTGATTTCAAACAGCGTTACACCAAAGAATCGACGGAGGTGAAAGGCAACAGCAGTAACGATGATGATACAGTTAGTGGTGGGTCAGTACGGCGGAGGGATCAAAAGGAAGTGCTGCAGGAGGAGGAGCAGTTGATCAGATGAAGATTGATATTGTGGATTATGAACACAAATAGGAAATGGGTAGTTTCCGCTACCACAGCTTCAATTCCCTCCTACTCCTCTTCGTACTCACTTTGTTCTACACCAAGCCTATTGATTTCGTAAGTCAAATTCTAATTTCTACTTCATAACTTCCGTTTGATTACATATATGTTTATTGTATTATGCGCGCGCCATACTTGTAATGTTCAACCCACGCTTAGAGGAAGTTTATTTTCCAAGAAGCAAAAACTTAAACATGGGATGACCAATAAGAGAGCAGATCGAGTCGTGAGTAGTTTTACTTCTACTTTTGAGATTTGAATAGTCAGTCTTCCATCCTTTTCGAAGAAGAATTTAGATACTGGTCGTGGAGGGAGGTAGAGAGGGGCCAACCCAGGCAGTTGATGGACCTAGTTGAGTTAAACACTTGTAGAAGCGTTATTGGAGGACACCATTCAGAAGTATTAATTTGATAATTACATGACATCACGTGCATTCACTAATAGTAGAATTTTACAAAGATGCCTGAATTTCAATTTTCTCCTCTTTTTTTTTTGTATTGCTTTATTAAAAGAAGGGTACAGCTGATTAATCATTCTGCTGATCAGATCATAATATACTTCTGAAATATAATTATAAACAAATACTATAATCCAATAGTATAATTAATTCTGTTCTATGGAATTCTTTTTCAAATATTCTAGAGTGTCTCTTTTAGCTTCGTAACTCTGGGTTAACAACTTGGACTATTAATCGACTTAATTAGTCATCATCTCTCAATTAATCGACTTAATTAAAGTCTTCTCTCCTTCTTCCTACATGACAAATACAGTATATAGTCTCTTTTAGCTTCGTAACTTAAATGCGAGATGACCCCAGTAAGAGAGGAGGAGTCATTAGTCTCCCTACGTGTCAAGGATGTTGAAACGAAACCAGTACCCAATTTGTATATTCTTTTTATCTATTTCATTCTTTTCAAAATATTTGTCATTTTAAAATGAATCTGACTTAAATAATAAATATTTTGAATAAGGTAGAGTAATTATTGTATTTGTCAAACCAAAATGTAAAAACACATGAACTACTCCCTCACATTACATAAACATACTACTATAATTTTGTGCTTTCCTATATATTTTCTAATACTATAGCTTTTATTTCTCATCCCTTATATTGTCGAAGATGGCACTCTTACCACTCTCGTCGTATCAACCAACGTTCCAACAAGTGAACATAAGACCACCAGATTATCCACGCGTACCCGCTCATCCATTCACTTGCCCAGTTAATCCCACTACTCCCACCCAACCAACATGACCATCACTTGCCCTGCCAACTACCGCCCTTCAAACTTCAGCCCAAGCCCAACCCCAACCCCGAGTCAAACTCCAAGTCTTAAACCCCAGCCCACTTGTCCAGACTACTTCCGCTGATTCACGAGGACATGAAACCATGGAAGAGAAACGGGATCACACGGGAAATGGTGGAAGAGATTGAAAAACAACCCCACATCAAACACTTCAGGTTGGTCATAGTCAATGGAACTGCTTACGTCAAGCAGTATGATAGGGCGTTTCAGACAAGAGACGTGTTCACCATTTGGGGTGTATTGCAGCTCCTGAAGATGTCCCTGGTCAAATACCAGATGTGGACTTTATATTCCAGTGCCATGATCAACCATCAATCAAGAAATCTGCATATAAGCAGGCGGAGAATGCCCCACCCTTGTTTCATTACTGTGGGTCTGATGATACTTACGATGTCGTGTTCCCTGATTGGTCTTCTGGGGCTGGTAAGTAAGTATGTTCTTGTACGTCTTATATAATTAATGATGAACATGCGTCATAATTAATTATCTTATACTGCATATGTAGGCCTGAGATAAACATTAACCATGGGTACCTTTGAAAAAGGATTTAGAACAAGGGAACACGATGGTTAATTGGACAGATCGGGAACCTTATGCTTACTGGAGAGGTAACTTGTACACTGGCCCAAGAAGAGTGCTTAACACTTGTAACTCGACAAAGAATGGAACACGGTTATCTATCAACAGGTACATATATGTGTCTATCATCTTAAGTGTAACGTTACACGTACTTCCCCTAAAAGGATTCTAAAGATTTAATCAAAATGTATTGACTGCAGGATTGGGGTAAGGAAATCCGAGAAGGGTTCAAGAACTCAGACATGTCAAAGCAGTGCAAACACGGTACAAGATCTATATGGAAGGGAACGCATGGTCCGTGAGCGAGAAATATATTCTAGCATGTGATTCTATGTCATTGTTAGTGAACCCAAACTTCTATGATTTCTTCACACGAACCCTGATCCCACTAAAACACTACTGGCCAATCAACCCAAACAAGATCTGCGAGTCGGTGAAATTCGCGGTGAATTGGGGTAACCACAACCCAGAGAAGGCGCAAGAGATCGGAAGAGAGGGGAGTAGGTTCGTGCAACAAGAGGTACTTATGCAGAACGTGTACGATTACATGTTTCATGTGTTGTCGGAGTATGGTAAATTGTTGGCGTATAGACCACAGTGCCGGAAGGGGCAGTGGAGCTTTGTTCAGAGAAGTGGGTTTGTGCTGCTACCGGTGATTTAGAGAGGAAGTATAAGATGGAGACGTTGGTAGAAGATGGTGGTGTAATGGAGCCGTGCAAGTTACCACCTCCATTTAAGGGAAGAGAATTGAGGGATTTGAGTGAGGAGAAAAAAGGAATGTGGAGAGAGTGGAGCCGTGGACGAGGAAGGAGTTTTGTTGGCTTATTTTGATGGTAATAATCAGCTAAAGTCTTTATGTGTTGAAAAAGAAATGAGATTGCAAATATTTGAGGTTGAAGAAGAGTTTGATCTCATCAGCATTGATACTTTTTGATAGCGCGCAGTGTACAATATTGAGTTTTAATTCTCTACTACTACTACATAGATGAGAAAAACTTATAAGTATTTTGATTTGTAAGCAATTAAACATTATTGTTTTAAAACTGTGTACCCCATCCATTTTATTTTAATGAAGTCACGCTCTTGGCTAACAGATGGCGGGGAATTACAGTTTTGCTAAGAATAATGGTCAACTATAGATGAGTCGGCGGAAAGCATTTCTTCTTCCTTGGGCCGGTGCCCTTTACCTGTGGAAGTCTTACCAATTTCCATAGTTCTTCTTTAACCTTTTCTTCTTTGGCATTCTTTGTCATGGCTGCCTTTTCTAATCAGCCCTTTCTTGTCACTTTTTGCTCGTCGTCTCTTGCTCCTTTCTATAAGTAAATAAACAGTCTTATAGGGGGTGATGTCTCTAGGTCTAGTATGGTAATGGTCCAACTTTTGCTACCAACAGACTTTATGGATATGGTACCTATCTTCTTCGGCACCTACAAGGAATTCAATCAGACCGGCGAGGTTTTTTGGTTTACTAATGCTCTAGTGTGACCTTTAACTCCCCCCCCCCCCATACACGATGTCGGTGTGAGGAGTGGTTTCATCCCACATCGGTGTGGGCAAAACAAGGGGGCACTTCCTTTGTACCTCACTTCTAATCTCATCCCAACAATTAGCAACTTCTTATGTATGCTAAATTGTAATCTCTTCTCTCTATATCTCTTCAAGTATAAATAAGAGATTTCTGGTAGTGTCCGAGGAAGTAGGCAAAATTGGCTGAACCTCGTAAAATTCCGGTGTCCCTTTTATAGCTTTATTTAGCAGCTTTTGGTGGGTAATTTTGTAGTGCTTTATTGTGCTAAGAAATTACAGTCAGGAAATTCTGTCTAAGGAAGTGGTTCTTAAGCGGGACCATTGTGACCCTACCACGACCTGGGAATTTTCCTGTACGGAGTGATTTTCTAGTACAATAATTTACTCTCTTACCCAGTCGCTTCCGCAACAAGTGGTATCAGAGCCAAGGTTCTGTCTTAGTATGCTCTGTGGTTGCAGCTAGGCTGATCTTCCACATCAGAAAAGCGTTCCTTTGTTCAGTTGATACGTCGTAGCGCTGCTAAATAAAATTGGAGCAGAAATGGCAGACGACAAATTAAAGACCCCGGAGACAGCATCATCAACTTCCTCGTCATCGATTTGGACAAGAGGGTGATGACTAATGCTAAGTTTTCGGTGGAGACATTTGATGGTACGGGCATTTCGGCATGTGGCAATGCGAAGTCCAAGACGCTCTCTTTCAGCAAGGTCTTGACATCGCCATTGAAGAGACAAGACCGGAAGACATTCAAGAGAAAGAATGGGAGGCCATGAATCGAGCAGCTTGTGGTACAATTCGCTCCTGCCTGTCGAGAGAACAAAAATGCGTTCTCTAAAGAAAAAATCTGCAAGTAAATTGTGGAAGGCACTGGAGGAAAAATTCATGAAGAAGAGCAGTCAGAATAAGCTTTTTATGAAGAAAAGGCTATTCCGCTTTTCGTATGTTTCGGGGACCACAATGAATAACCACATCACCAGTTTCAATCAACTAGTAGCTGATTTGGTAAACTTGGATGTGAAATTCGAAGATGAAGATTTGGCCTTAATGTTGCTGGGATCTCTTCCTGATGAGTATGAGTTTCTGGAAACAACTCTACTCCATGGGAAGGACGATATCTCTCTAAAGGATGTCACTGCAGCAGCACTGTACAGCCATGAATTGAGAAGAAAAGAAAAGAGGTTGGTACTGATGAAGCAGCAGAAGCATTAGTGGTGAGAGATCGTTCCTCCGCTCAGAAAAAGGGGAAGAAAGGATAGTCAAGACCGAAAACCAAGCTCGGCAAAGATGAATGCGCCCTTTGTCGAGAAAAGGGACATTGGAAGAAGGACTGTCCTAAACAGAAGAAAGGCAAGGCTGTTCAAGACGCATGTGTAGCTGAATACGACAGCGAAGGATCAGGACTATCATTGGTGGCATCGACTTCAAAAATTAATCAGGATGAGTGGATTCTGGATTCAGGAGCAACCTACCATATGTCACCCATTCGAGATTGGTTCTTTGATTACAAAGAACTAAAGGGTGGAACCGTTTTGATGGGAGACAATAGCCCATGCAAAACAATTGGTATAGGCTCAATCAAGTTGAAGAACCATGAAGGATCAACCAGAGTTTTAAGAGAAGTTCGGCATGTTCCAAACTTGACCAAGAATCTCATTTCTCTGGGACAATTGGAGTCGAAAGGATTCTCATGGCCGCTAAAGATGGAGTTCTAAAGGTCGTTTCTGGAGAACTGACGGTGATAAAAGGCACCAGAAGGAGCAATCTGTATTACTACGAGGGGAGTACAGTAGTAGGAACAGCAGCAGTTGTGTCGGCTCCCAAGAGAACGGTGACTCTCAGTTGTGGCACATGCGACTGGGGCATGCTGGAGAGAAATCCTTACAGATTCTTGCAAAGCAGGGATTGCTGAAAGGTGTGAAGTCTTGTAAAATAAACTTTTGTGAGCATTGCGTTCTCGGGAAGCAAAAGAGATTGAAGTTTGGCACTGCCATCCATAATACGAAGGGTATTTGGATTATGTCCATTCTGACGTTTGGGGACCCGCCAAGACGCCTTCCTTGGGTGGGAACCGCTACTATGTGACCTTCGTGGATGATTTTTCTCGAAGAGTTTGGGTGTATGCCATGAAGACTAAGGATGAAGTGATGGGGATCTTCCTAACATGGAAGAAGACAGTCGAGACGCAAACAGATCGAAGGATCAAGTATCTCCGGACAGATAATGGGGGAGAGTACAAGAGTGATTGAAATACCCCAAACCTTGGTATGTTGTGTAAATGTTAAACTATGGTATTTAAAGGCTAAAAAGTGCCTTAGAACACAATGGAACATTTAAACCATGGTAAAACACAATAAAAACTAAGACACGGTTTGAGCACAAACATGCTCTAAGGTTGGAGTGAACTTGGTTAGGACCCAAAGAGCCTACCAAGACTTGATAATGTTTTTAATTGACTTTATAAGGCTAATTAAGTCCTTAAGAAACTTTGGTAGACAATGAAACCAAACAAAACACAAATAAATACCTTAAGGTCAATGAGAGCAAAAATGTGCTCTAAGCTTGGGATAAATGTGTATAAGACCTAATGGTCATACCTATGCCTCATTTATATGTTAATGAACATATTAAATCAATTACTAAAGAAAACCAAGCTTGAAAACAAGTTAAAAACACAAAATGTGCTTTAAGAAGTCTTAAAGCACGTTTTTGAAAAATTGTCTTGTAAATGAGTTTTGAATGGCTAAATGTCCATCATTACTCTTTAATTAACATGTGTACTATATAGTATCACATTTGGGTGGCTATATCAATGAGAAATCAAAAATTTCACTTCTATGTGCCTTGTTTTTGGTGAATAGTGATTTTTATAACTAGTTTGTAACATATAATGTTATGAGTGAGACAATTGAATAATAAAGTCTAAAGTACCCCTAGGTACTATTTGGGGCCGGTTTTTATGGTGTTGTGACTCACCACCCTTGTTAGTTTACTAAGAAAAGAAAGAATGACTAATTAGTATACTATTTGCTTTATAAGGATAAATATCTTAACAAAAGCAAACTTATCTCTTCATTCTCTTCTTTCCTCTCATTTCCCACGTTGGCCATCTTCTTCCTCCTCTCTCCAACGGTTCCAAACAGAACCATGTCAATCTTCACCCTTCTTCACTTGTAACTTATGACTCCATGCTCCGAATTTAATTCCGAGACTACCGTTCTCTTAGTTGGAGCAAGCTCTTCATTCCTATCTTTTCAAATCATCAAAACCACCATTTCGGTGCCAAGGAGAACTTCCATGGAAGGAGCTTGAGCTAATATTTTTATCCTTGTTGATCACCTTTGCTTCAAGGTAAGGAAAAACCAAAGAAAACTTCATTCCTTCACTTGGTGTTGACCGAAAATGCACCTTGTAATGGTGTCTTCTCTTGTCTTTTTTTTAGCTTCATTTAAATCTTCCAAGGGCTAGGAGGAGTCCTCTCTTGATACTCATTCAAGCTCTCTTTCCATTCAAAGGTAAAACAATTACCTTGATGTGTTTAAAACAATATATGTAACTAGGGTTTACAATGAGGTGAAGCTTAAAGCTTATATACTCATTACAATGTTGTATATTGTTTAGTTGTTGACAAGGAAGGAAATGCCTTACCGGTTTATAAGGAAACAAGAAAGAAGTTTGAGTGGAAAAGAGGTAAACATACTATCTCAGTGTTTTAATGCCTTAGGAGAAATAAGCTTATAATGCTTGTTAAAACTACCTAAAGAGCAAATGGTGAATGACCTAGTAAAGTGTTCTCAAGGAGACTAGTAAAAGAACATATGTATTGGTGTATGTATTTGCAGGTCAAAGGCATTATTTATGTGGGAAATTCAGTGTTTAAGGTTTATGCAATTTAAGGGCCTAAGAGCCATGTTATTTAAGGCCTAAGTGCCAAGCAATTTAGTTATGCACTATATTGTGATGTAGTGCCAAATGTGTGAAGATTGTGTATAAAATGTGTTTGAAGGATTTTAGGTGTTCTTGAGTGAAATAAGGTAAAAACCTAAGTGTTTGGATGTGAGTATATACAAGAGAAGCTATGGCCAAATTTGGGAAATGTGTAAGAAGTTCTAAGTGTTGTAAGTGAGTTTGGTGACTAGGAAGGATTAAAGGTGAATGAATGTTTACTTGAGAGGGAAACATGTATTAAAGTGATTAGAGTGATGCAAGGATTTAGGCATTATCTTGGAAGTTTTAGAAATCTATGGGTGTTCTTAAGATGTATTTAAGTCTTGGAGGAGTTGTTTAAGGTTTAGGTAATGTTGATATTCAGGAATAAATGAGGTTTAGGTAAGGTTTTGAGTAAGGAGTTTTTAAGAAGTTGTGAAAAGGAGATTTAGTTAGTAAGGAAAGAAGTTGAGAGATGATGTTAAGGTGTAGAGGAAACACCTTGGTATAGTGGTCATTATAGGTGAAATACCACCTAGAGATCTTAAGGAGAAAACATTCCTATGTTAGGAATTTTGTTGAGATATAAGTAAAGGTTTAAGGAATTAGAAAAAATAGTTTTGTGAGTGTTTAAGAATATCTTAAGGGTGTGTTTGAAGTGCCAAATGATGTTAGAACACATTAAGAGGCCTTAGGAGATTTGGTGAAGATTTGGCAAAGTTTGGGTGAGTTTAGAAGGCGACCGACCCAGGGGTCCGACCCAGTTTTGGGTCGGTCGAGCCTCTGTTAGATGTTGGGTAAGTGTTCGGTGATGGTCCGACCCAGTCGAGTGGGTCGGACATGGGTCGGTCGGACAAATTTCAAAGGAGGAAAATGTTCGGGGATGGACCGACCCAGTCGAGTGAGTCGGACGTGGGTCGGACGGGCATGTTGTAAGGAAGTAAAAGGGTTCTGTAATGGACCGACCCAGTTGTGGGTCGGACGGTGGTCGGTCGGACCAAAAACCTGGTTTAAGGTTATGAAATGATATGTGATGATGGGGATTGGTAGGTAATGATGTGTAAGGATGTTAAGGACATGTTAGGTGAGTTTAAATGACAATTAAGTGGCTAAAAGTTGTATTAGTATGTGAGAGTAAAACATGTTAAAAATGTAAAGTTATGTAACAAAGTTAACGGGGAAAGTTAAGCATTAGACATTAAATAATCAAGCAAACCCGATGTTAATAAAAACCATGTGATGTTAACAGTTGTTCGAGAATTTGCTCGAGGAACATAAGTGGACGTGGTAAAGTGGACCCCGGTGACAGGTATGGTTTTCTTGCAACCTGTGTCCTACCGGATTACACCGGCTTGTATGCCAATATGTTTTCTTGAGTGTTTGCCACCTTGTAAGATTAAAACATGTAATGAGTTTATAGTAATTCATTTATGTGGCGAATTTGGTCTCCGATACCATTTAACCTCAAATATGTGTTAAACCTTAGCTAACTAGAACTAGGAACACATGAGTGATCGGTATTCGGAGTTGACGGCCCAAACCTTGGGAACGTGCTAACCACGGCTATGTGTGAGTTAGTTGGATATTGTTGTTGTATGCAAGTGTGTGAACCTCCCTTGTGTGCTTAACTCGGTTATGATACCGTATGGTGTGTGGATGTGGTAGCTCCATAATGGATCCCTAACTACTTATTTATAAGTTTATATGTACTAATGGGGGGTGAGGAGTCCGGTTGTTCCGGCCACGCGTGTGATGGACGGGAGTCGTTATCTTATCCGGTTCGGCTCTCTTGGTGTATGTATAGGTGGTATTCCAATTTGGTTTCTACCTTCCCTTAGCTTATCCAAAGCTAGTTACTGACTCACGTCGGGCCACAGGGGCATACGAATGTTATTTCGGTGTGCTTGGGATCACTATATCCGACACACCTTGGGTATAAGTTAACCGTTCTATATAACCGGACGGTAACGAGGATGGTAACGAGCTTAACATGGGATTGGCAAAAATCCCTAGGCTCACATGGCATACTAACTATGATGGAAGGTTCCTTGTGAGAACCGATTTTATGATGTTATGTAAGGTTATGGTGCTATGCAAATTCCCTTGCTATGCTATGATATATATATATATATTCGATGTTTTAAATGAATGCGATGTCATCATATGTACGTTGAAACAAGAAAGGTGTTGTTATGTTTTATTATGTGAGAAATGAGATATGTTGTATGATATGGAATGTGTGGATCATGGAAATGAATCCCAGTTTGTGACAAGAGCGTTTAAGGATAACCCGATTGATGGGTACACGTCGTTCGTTAAGGAAGTAGCTCCGTTTAGGGGAGAGCCACTCTAGGGTTTAAGGAATCATTGGATGGTTGGTTAGTGTGGATGTTGGGTTATTGGTTGAGCCCATTGAGGCGAAATATTATGTGTTGTAGTTTATGGCTTGTATGCATGGTTTAAATATAATCAACTGCATGCTAAGACGACAATTAGTTGTGCGTGGCCCGGTAGCATGTGGGCTGCGGGATTACCATACCAGCAAAGGTGCTGAGCCCTTGGGGGCCACCCTTTCCTTCTTTTCCTATTTCAGGTACGGAGAGCTGGAAGCCGTTCGAGAGTAGGACGGGGCAGATGTTATACATGGGTAGCCATTTAAATGGCATGAGTATGATAGGCGTAGTAAGACCGAAGTTGTTATCGGCAGTAGTTGTAAATACTCGGTACAGGGGGAGTGTATGTATATAATAAATGTTGAAGATGGAATGAGTATTGTATTGTGTAGTGCTCGGGAATCTAGTCCATCAGACCGATACAAATGTACATGTATTAGCCTTGTTAGCCACGTGGGTGGTTAACGGCGTGTAACACCATTGGAATAAGTAATGTGATGAGTTGAGTTTCCGCTGCAGATTGTTATTATGTGTTGGTTGTTGGATGGGGTGTTACAAAAAAGTGGTATCAGAGCGAAGTATCGCTCTGATGACTGAATTACCGAGCTTAGGAAGTACCGAGTTAGGATTTAAGTACTTTGGGTTAAGGGTTGAGTGATAGCGTGAGAGATACGATAGTAAGGAACTACCAGTGAATACTGGAAACCTACAATATCCATCCCACCCTCCACAATCCCTGTTATATAACTTGGGAAACAACGCCAGAGAGATGAAAGTCCACTCTTACTCGGGAATACCGATCTGGCTGTTATTAATACCTTTAGGGTACGGAGAACCTGTCATACGGTAGATCCCGAAAACTGGGAATCCCGGAGACGGTCTCCATCTGAACAATGTTAACCGCATTTAATAGTGAAGAATGAAGAATCTTGTGTATAAGAAGAATAGAATTTCCAGCAACCTGGGTCGACATGCAGAGCAGTCGAGAATAACCAGCTTGCAACGCACCGATCGTGCAACAGGCAAGAAGTGGATTAATGGAACCCGAGACAAGAGTCTACGGAACCACAGTTGATAAATAATACACCAACGGTATACCAACCGACAAGGGAACTACAACGTAGTGCCCAAATACGTGGAACGGGATACAAAGAGAATACAATACTAAGAAAAAGGGGTCTCCCAGAATGGGAAACACCCTAGTTAATGAATATCACGTGGAAACAGTGAGAAGTCACCTAGAGGAGTATCCATCAAGGCAGTAAGATCAGTGAGGGCCAACAAGGCCACTGATGACAATATGGGTCAAAACAATACCACAATCGGTGTGTGTCAAACCGATAGCCAGTTAGCATGGCGCACTTGCCATAGCAAGTGCTACTATAACAGGGCTGTTCGGGAAATTCATAACCACTACAAAATACTTGGAAAAGTACAATAAGTTAAATGTGAATGTCATAACAGTGAAGGGCTTGTAGCCTAACCTCTGTAACTGGAAACACACCAGTCAGCAAGAAGCTAGACTTGGCTAGGTAAGAAGATGTTGTGAAACCGTGAAATTTTTTTTTCTTTCAAACCTAATTTTCACAAACCCCTTCTTTTCAAAACCAGATTTTCTTTCAAACCAACACTTCTTTCCAACCTTCTTTTAAACCAAACCAGTGAAACCAGGGGCAATTGACAAGGATACAACAGTGGATGAACCTTCCCTCGATTAAGTTCGGGAAGCAAGGAATGAATATTGCCGCGGGACAATATAAGGGAGTTGACAACAGAATACTTCACCTAGGCGTGTGACGGACACTGCAAGTGTACCAACTGTGTTGTGGGACGACCGCACTCCGATAGGAGCATGTGGGCCTGACAGACCCACTTATAGGTTAGTTGGGTAAGTAGTAATGTATCAGTATGATGCCCCATATATGTATACCAGTAGAGTCCGAAACACGGGAAGTAGTCGACTCCGTCTACGGTCAGCAGTATAAATCAACAGGAGCTAGAAAATACAAGGAATGCTTGAAGTCAAGGAACTCAGTTAAGTTAACGAGACTAAAGGAATTAGTGAATTCCTTCCAAGGAAATGTTTAAGAGTTAGGAAGTGCGAAGGGCACAGACTGTTATGTAAAGACATCACATATGTCTTAAGGATCCTTAGGGATAAAACATATTAGCTGGAATGGTGACCCAGCCTGTACATGGCAAGCAGATGCCTAATGTGGACACATTAATGTGCAATGAACGGGATAATTCCCAGAATGAGTACCTACACTACCAGGAAATGTTAATCTTCACAGAAGAAGATAATAATAACCAGTTAAAAACGCGAAAGGCGTAGCTAACGGAATCTACCAATAAGTGTGAGCCAAATGTAAAGGCATAACTTAACAACACCCAGGAGCAATCCTTGAAGGGTGTTCACATCAACAATTGTTGAATGAAATGCATGACAGAAGCACAAGGTTGAAATTAACACCCAGTTTAGACATAAGTGGTCAGGAGACGGACTGACAAACTAAGGGGCATCCCATGGAAGGAAACGGAATGCAACGACCTTGTCATGGAGCCCACTACAACCTCTAAACATGTAATGATACAGAGGAGTACATGTGTGTGGACAGCCTACAATGAGCCCAGCTCAAGGCAAATAAGGCTTATAAGCCATAACAAGATATTTATATAGATTCGATTGATGGTAGAATTTTATGTGGTATAAGTGAATAGAGTGGTAAGCGAACCACTGCATTAAGAGTGGGGATACCACTCGATATTGTGAGACCGCAGAAGCGGTAGTTGTGTGAATCAAGTTCAAGGAATATGTGGAGGATGGACCACGTTTTATTACCCCAGGGTGATTTAAATAAAATAACACGAAAGGAAGTGCTCGTACCAGTTGTGTACACAGGGAAGAGTAATAAGTTTTGATAGCAATCACCTTAGGTGTGTGAAGCTAAATGTGTAGCGAACAACGCTCAGGGAAAAATAGTAATATATTCAAAAATCAGCCAAATAAATGGCCAGATAAACCCAGCGTGATAGCGGAAGCTAATATAATAGCGGATGCAGTATAAGTTGATGTTGTATAATGAGTAAGGATACGGTGCGCAATGAGCGAACCGTTGTATGAGTATGTTAGATGATAAAATGGGAGTGAACAGAGTTATGAGTTAACCCCAGTGGAGTACAACAGTAAGTGAAAGCAAACGAACCGAGCAGTAAGCCGGTGGCAAGTGTTAAATGATAAGGATTTCAGTGAAAATTCCTATCGCAATCGCATGAGAGATTTACTGTCAAGAGTTTACGCCTCTGCACTCTGTATGACTGAGTGTTTTGGTATTGCTCTTGAGCAGTAATAATCAAGTGAGATAGTAGGAATCAGAAGCATGGTAATTGTGGAGGAATATGTTATAGTGGCCTGCCATAGGAAATGCAAGGCCGCACCAAGAAAAAGTACCTTACAAAATGAAATGGAGAGACATGATTAACAGCAAGTGCTACGGTAGCACTAACTGCCAAATATCGGTATGGAATATACCCCAAATGTTGTAAATAGCTGAGAGAGCAATACACACTAGGTAGTAGCTCAATCTCAACGACAGTAAGTCGGTATAAGCAAGTCAATCATTGTGAATTACATAGTAGTTTACGCTGTAACCTATTGGAGAAGTGGATGGAAAGTTTGGAGCTCACCGAATTCGCTCAGGGTAAGAGATACCATGCGCCGTTGAGAAAACATTGTCACCTAGATAAGGGTAACACATTGGAGATGTACAATACATTAACAGTAACGAATGGGGCAAACCCAGCTATATAATTATCAGGGTTGCGCAACAGGCCCAGTGAGCCCATGCGTCAGATACCGGATATACATTGTGAATATGATGGATGGCTAGTCATCAATGCCTAGAGCCTTACAGGCCAGGACCGAAACCGTTAAGAGTTACAACCCCAATGTGATTCTTGGTTTAGGAACTAACCGCTAATAAGGTTAAGATCTCTAATCAGAATCCATTGTGTAATAGACCGCGTGGAAGTTAAATACTTCACGACGGCAGAACTATTAGCATTTAAGCTAATGCTCAGTGATTGATTACGTGGGCGTAATCCCTTTTAAGGGGGTAGAGCGCAAAACCACTTAGTGTGTTTTACCGTACAAGTGTACGTGAACTGGGTTGTGCATAGCACAAATGATTTGTTATGATGGTTGGCGCGTGTGTTATATAAAACATACGCATTTATTTGTGGTTAAATTGTGGTAATTGCGCACAGAAGATGCGATACCATTGTGGGAAGTGTGTTTATCTTGTTAACAGTGGTGTGTGAGAGTACAATGGAAGGGAGTAAAGAAACTCCCGGGGATCTAAAACCCCGATGGTGCATAAATATAAACCATGTATTGTATTTTGATAAAAAATATATGTATATATATAATGTTGTGATTTATGAAGGGGTATGAGACCGACATAGAACCTAGTGAGATTTAAATTCTCTAGGTAACTTGAATTAAGTTGGATTTGGATGATGAGTGATAGACGGAGTTCTATCCCTTGGAGATGTTATGATTATGACTAGAAGGATTCAAAGATAGAAAATGGGGCATGTTTGAATTAGTTGTTGGTTGAAAAGAAGTGGAGGTGAAACTTGATTATCATGAGATCAAGGGAAGCCGAACACAAATTGGGGTGGAAAGATAGTTCAACACCGATGCTGATCACATCAGTGTTGGATGATTCTTGAAGCTCCCTATAAGTAATTACAAATAACCATGTTAAGAAAGATACAAGGAGCATAACTGGACTTGGAGTTGTGTGGTGTTTTCAAAAGGATTTTCAATTGGTGTTTTCAAACAATCGATTAATATTTTGAATAAAAGATCTTCTTATACTTAACCTAGTAAAGAATATTTTTGTAGTACTTGCTCACGAGCTGAGGACGTATGAGCCTTTGTCTTCGGACCGGTGACATGAGAAGTACATATGTTAAAATTTAAGTGAATGTTTTGATCTCCCAAAGGAACGGGGACCAGAAAGTGTCCATCGCGACCGGGTCCTGCGGGATCACAGTGTATATGTACTCAACATGGGACTTGAGCCCATGGAGAGATGGAAAGATATTTCTGTTTGATATACATGCTATGACATGTTGTTTGGTATGTGTGATAAAGGTTATTCTGACTGTGATCTCCTAAAGTGTATGCTATCAAGACCTATGAGTCTAAATGGTTGTGTTACTCGGGCCTACGAGTCCAAATGTGGTTATGTCACCCAGACCTAAGAGTCTGAGGGATATTATGTTAGTGCAAGTGTGGTGAAGGTACCCGGACCATTAAGTCCGAGGTTACCATGTGAGTATGATATTTTATGTATAATGTGGATATGTTGCCCGGACCATGAAGTCCGAGGTTGAATGTAAAGGGCGGTTGGTAATGGAAGTTTTATGGCTATAAGTAATTCCCGTATTCTAATCCAAGATGCGAGGAAATGTGAACTTCGAGGACGAAGTTCTTTTAAGGGGGGTAGATTGAAATACCCCAAACCTTGGTATGTTGTGTAAATGTTAAACTATGGTATTTAAAGGCTAAAAGTGCCTTAGAAACACAAATGGAACATTTAAACCATGGTAAAACACAATAAAACACTAAGACACACGGTTTGAGCACAAACATGCTCTAAGGTTGGAGTGAACTTGGTTAGGACCCAAAGAGCCTACCAAGACTTGATAATGTTTAATTATGACTTTATAAGGCTAATTAAGTCCTTAAGAAACTTTGGTAGACAATGAAACCAAACAAAACACAAATAAATACCTTAAGGTCAATGAGAGCAAAAATGTGCTCTAAGCTTGGGATAAATGTGTATAAGACCTAATGGTCATACCTATGCCTCATTTATATGTTAATGAACATATTAAATCAATTACTAAAGAAAACCAAGCTTGAAAACAAGTTAAAACACAAATGTGCTTTAAGAAGTCTTAAAGCACGTTTTTGAAAAATTGTCTTGTAAATGAGTTTTGAATGGCTAAATGTCCATCATTACTCTTTAATTAACATGTGTACTATATAGTATCACATTTGGGTGGCTATATCAATGAAATCAAAATTTCACTTCTATGTGCCTTGTTTTTGGTGAATAGTGATTTTTATAACTAGTTTGTAACATATAATGTTATGAGTGAGACAATTGAATAATAAAGTCTAAAGTACCCCTAGGTACTATTTGGGGCCGGTTTTTATTGTGTTGTGACTCACCACCCTTGTTAGTTTACTAAGAAAAGAAAGAATGACTAATTAGTATACTATTTGCTTTATAAGGATAAATATCTTAACAAAAGCAAACTTACTCTTCATTCTCTTCTTTCCTCTCATTTCCCACGTTGGCCATCTTCTTCCTCCTCTCTCCAACGGTTCCAAACAGAACCATGTCAATCTTCACCCTTCTTCACTTGTAACTTATGACTCCATGCTCCGAATTTAATTCCGAGACTACCGTTCTCTTAGTTGGAGCAAGCTCTTCATTCCTATCTTTTCAAAATCATCAAAACCACCATTTCGGTGCCAAGGAGAACTTCCATGGAAGGAGCTTGAGCTAATATTTTTATGCCTTGTTGATCACCTTTGCTTCAAGGTAAGGAAAAACCAAAGAAAACTTCATTTCCTTCACTTTTGGTGTGACCGAAAATGCACCTTGTAATGGTGTCTTCTCTTGTCTTGTTTTAGCTTCATTAAAATCTTCCAAGGGCTAGGAGGAGTCCTCTCTTGATACTCATTCAAGCTCTCTTTCCATTCAAAGGTAAAACAATTACCTTGATGTGTTAAAACAATATATGTAACTAGGGTTTACAATGAGGTGAAGCTTAAAGCTTATATACTCATTACAATGTTGGTATATTGTTTAGTTGTTGACAAGGAAGGAAATGCCTTACCGGTTTATAAGGAAACAAGAAAGAAGTTTTGAGTGGAAAAGAGGTAAACATACTATCTCAGTGTGGTTTAATGCCTTAGGAGAAATAAGCTTATAATGCTTGTTAAAACTACCTAAAGAGCAAATGGTGAATGACCTAGTAAAGTGTTCTCAAGGACTAGTAAAAGAACATATGTATTGGTGTATGTATTGCAGGTCAAAGGCATTATTTATGTGGGAAATTCAGTGTTTAAGGTTTATGCAATTTAAGGGCCTAAGAGCCATGTTATTTAAGGGCCTAAGTGCCAAGCAATTTAAGTTATGCACTATATTGTGATGTAGTGCCAATGTGTGAAGATTTGTGTATAAAATGTGTTTGAAGGATTTTAGGTGTTCTTGAGTGAAATAAGGTAAAAACCTAAGTGTTTGGATGTGAGTATATACAGAGAAGCTATGGCCAAATTTGGGAAATGTGTAAGAGTTCTAAGTGTTGTAAGTGAGTTTTGGTGAACTAGGAAGGATTAAAGGTGAATGAATGTTTACTTGAGAGGGAAACATGTATTAAAGTGATTAAGAGTGATGCAGGATTTAGGCATTATCTTGGAAGTTTTAGAAATCTATGGGTGTTCTTAAGATGTATTTAAGTCTTGGAGGAGTTGTTTAAGGTTTAGGTAATGTTGATATTCAAGGAAAATGAGGTTTAGGTAAGGTTTTGAGTAAGGAGTTTTAAGAAGTTGTGAAAGGAGATTTAGTTAGTAAGAAAAGAAGTTGAGAGATGATGTTAGGTGTAGAGGAAACACCTTGGTATAGTGGTCATTATAGGTGAAATACCACCTAGAGATCTTAAGGAGAAAACATTCCTAGTGTTAGGAATTTTGTTGAGATATAAGTAAAGGTTTAAGGAATTAGAAAAAAATAGTTTTGTGAGTGTTTAAGAATATCTTAAGGGTGTGTTTGAAGTGCCAAATGATGTTAGAACACATTAGAGGCCTTAGGAGAAATTTGGTGAAGATTTGGCAAAGTTTGGGTGAGTTTAGAAGGCGACCGACCCAGGGGTCCGACCCAGTTTTGGGTCGGTCGAGCCTCTGTTAGATGTTGGGTAAGTGTTCGGTGATGGTCCGACCCAGTCGAGTGGGTCGGACATGGGTCGGTCGGACAAATTTCAAAGGAGGAAAATGTTCGGGGATGGACCGACCCAGTCGAGTGAGTCGGACGTGGGTCGGACGGGCATGTTTGTAAGGAAGTAAAAGGGTTCTGTAATGGACCGACCCAGTTGTGGGTCGGACGGTGGGTCGGTCGGACCAAAAACATGGTTTAAGGTTATGAAATGATATGTGATGATGGGGATTGGTAGGTAATGATGTTGTAAGGATGTTAAGGACATGTTAGGTGAGTTTAAATGACAATTAAGTGGGCTAAAAGTTGTATTAGTATGTGAGAGTAAAACATGTTAAAAATGTAAAGTTATGTAACAAAGTTAACGGGGAAGTTAAGCATTAGACATTAAATAATCAAGCAACCCCGATGTTAATAAACACATGTGATGTTAACAGTTGTTCGAGAATTTGCTCGAGGAACATAAGTGGACGTGGTAAAGTGGACCCCGGTGACAGGTATGGTTTTCTTGCAACCTGTGTCCTACCGGATTACACCGGCTTGTATGCCAATATGTTTTCTTGAGTGTTTGCCACCTTGTAAGATTAAAACATGTAATGAGTTTATAGTAATTCATTTATGTGGCGAATTTGGTCTCCGATACCATTTAACCTCAAATATGTGTTAAACCTTAGCTAACTAGAACTAGGAACACATGAGTGATCGGTATTCGGAGTTGACGGCCCAAACCTTGGGAACGTGCTAACCACGGCTATGTGTGAGTTAGTTGTATTGTTGTTGTATGCAAGTGTGTGAACCTCCCTTGTGTGCTTAACTCGGTTATGATACCGTATGGTGTGTGGATGTGGTAGGCTCCATAATGGATCCCTAACTACTTATTTATAAGTTTATATGTACTAATGGGGGTGAGGAGTCCGGTTGTTCCGGCCACGCGTGTGATGACGGGAGTCGTTATCTTATCCGGTTCGGCTCTCTTGGTGTATGTATAGGTGGTATTCCAATTTGGTTTCTACCTTCCCTTAGCTTATCCAAAGCTAGTTACTGACTCACGTCGGGCCACAGGGGCATACGAATGTTATTTCGGTGTGCTTGGGATCACTATATCCGACACACCTTGGGTATAAGTTAACCGTTCTATATAACCGGACGGTAACGAGGATGGTAACGAGCTTAACATGGGATTGGCAAAAATCCCTAGGCTCACATGGCATACTAACTATGATGGAGGTTCCTTGTGAGAACCGATTTTATGATGTTATGTAAGGTTATGGTGCTATGCAAATTCCCTTGCTATGCTATGATATATATATATATATTTCGATGTTTTAAATGAATGCGATGTCATCATATGTACGTTGAAAAAGAAAGGTGTTGTTATGTTTTATTATGTGAGAAATGAGATATGTTGTATGATATGGAATGTGTGGATCATGGAAATGAATCCCAGTTTGTGACAAGAGGCGTTTAAGGATAACCCGATTGATGGGTACACGTCGTTCGTTAAGGAAGTAGCTCCGTTTAGGGGAGAGCCACTCTAGGGTTTAAGGAATCATTGGATGGTTGGTTAAGTGTGGATGTGTTGGTTATTGGTTGAGCCCATTGAGGCGAAATATTATGTGTTGTAGTTTATGGCTTGTATGCATGGTTTAAATATAATCAACTGCATGCTAAGACGACAATTAGTTGTGCGTGGCCCGGTAGCATGTGGGCTGCGGATTACCATACCAGCAAAGGTGCTGAGCCCCTTGGGGGCCACCCTTTCTCTTCTTTTCCTATTTCAGGTACGGAGAGCTGGAAGCGTTCGAGAGTAGGACGGGGCAGATGTTATACATGGGTAGCCATTTAAATGGCATGAGTATGATAGGCGTAGTAAGACCGAAGTTGTTATCGGCAGTAGTTGTAAATACTCGGTACAGGGGGAGTGTATGTATATAATAAATGTTGAAGATGGAATGAGTATTGTATTGTGTAGTTGCTCGGGAATCTAGTCCATCAGACCGATACAAATGTACATGTATTAGCCTTGTTAGCCACGTGGGTGGTTAACGGCGTGTAACACCATTGGAATAAGTAATGTGAAGAGTTGAGTTTCCGCTGCAGATTGTTATTATGTGTTGGTTGTTGGATGGGGTGTTACAGTGATCCATTCTTGAAGGTTTGCAAAGACGAAGGAATTGTCCGACACTTCACAGTCAGGGAAACACGCAGCAGAATGGAGTGGCAGAGCGAATGAACCGAACATTGCTGGAGAAGGTTCGGTGCATGTTGTCAAATGCTGGGTTGGGCAGACAATTTTGGGCTGAGGCGGTAACATATTGCAGCCATATTGTGAACCGTTACCGTCATCGGCTATTGGTGGAAAGACACCGCTTGAGGCATGGTCTGGAAAACCAGCTACTGATTATAGTTTTTGCGCGAGTGTTTGGTTCTGTGGCTTACTACCATGTGAAGGAATCAAAATTAGACCCAAGGGCAAAGAAGGCTCTATTTATGGGGATTGCGTCTGGGGTAAAGGGATACCGGTTGTGGTGTCTAGAAGCAAAGAAGACAATCATTAGCAGAGATGTTACCTTTGATGAATCTGCGTTGTGGCAGAAGGTGACAGTAGACTCCTTCCAGACAGAGGGAACTCAGAAGCAGGTGGAGAAAGCACCAAAGAAGGTGGAGTTCGAGAAGGAGATATTTGTAAACCCATTGGTTGGAGATGATAGTGACTCTCAGGAGTAGATGAGTCAAATGAGGAAGCTCCAATAGCAGAATCAGATCCAATTGTAGAAGGAAGACCTAGAAGAGAGATCCGTAAACCGGCTCGCTATACGGATATGGTGGCTTATGCACTTCCAGTTGTAGATGAAGGGGTACCACCTACTTTCCGAGAAGCAAATCAAAACTCGGAAAGTAAGGAGTGGAAAGGTGCCATGGAAGAAGAAATGAATTCTCTTCACAAGAACAACACGTGGAAGTTGGCACAACTACCAAAGGGCAAGAAGGCAATTGGTTGCAAATGGGTGTTTGCAAAGAAAGAAGGAACTTCGGGTGAAAACAGTGTCTGCTACAAGGCTAGGTTGGTGGCCAAAGGGTACGCACAGAAGGAGGGAATTGATTACCATGAGGTATTTTCTCCAGTAGTGAAACATTCCTCCATCAGAATTCTGTTAGCGTTAGTAGCTGAGCTGAATTTGGAATTAGCCCAACTTGATGTGAAGACCGCGTTCTTACATGGCGATCTGGAGGAAGAGATCTATATGACTCAACCAGAAGGATTTAAGGTTCGTGGTAAGAAGATTGGGTTTGTAAGTTGAACAAATCTTTGTACGGGTTGAAGCAGTCTCCAAGGCAATGGTACAAACGATTTGATTTGTTTATGAGAGGGCAAAGGTACACGAGAAGCAAATATGATCACTGTGTGTATTTGCGCAAGCTACATGATGGGTCTTACATCTACCTACTCTTGTACATTGATGACATGCTAATAGCTTCAAAGAATCAGTCAGAGATTGATAGATTGAAGGCTCAGTTAGCTCAAGAGTTTGAGATGAAAGACTTGGGCGAAGCCAAGAAGATTCTCGGGATGGAGATTAGTAGAGACAGAAGGAATGGCAAGCTTTGTTTGTCCCATAAGCAATATCTAAAGAAGGTGCTACAACGTTTTGGTATTAACAACAATACAAAACCTGTATGTATCCCGCTTGCTCCTCATTTGAAGCTTAGTGCTCAATTATCTCCAAAGACTAAAGAAGATAGAGACTATATGGCTAGAGTCCCATATGCAGAAGCAGTTGGTAGCTTAATGTATGCCATGGTGTGTACAAGACCCGACATTTCACAAGCAGTTGGAGTTGTGAGCAGATATATGCATGATCCTGGCAGAGATCATTGGCAAGCTGTGAAATGGATTTTACGATATATTCAAGGTACTGTGGATATTGGTCTGCTATTTGAGAAGGATGTTACAGGTGGTCCAAATGTGGTTGGATATTGTGATTCCGACTATGCTGGTGATATGGATAAGCGACGATCAACTACTGGTTACTTGTTTACTTTAGCCAAGGCACCAGTAAGTTGGAAATCTACCTTGTAGTCTACAGTTGCTTTGTCTACGACTGAGGCGGAGTGCATGGCTCTGACAGAGGCTGTGAAGAAGGTATTTGGCTTCATGGGTTGCTTAAAGACTTGGGAGTTGGTCAGAGGCACATCACGGTGCACTGTGACAGTCAAAGTGCTATTCATTTAGCAAAGAATCAAGTCTATCATGCAAGGACGAAGCATATTGATGTTCGCTATCACTTTGTACGGGAGATACTCGAAGAAGGGGATATTCTTGTTCAGAAAATCCGGACGACTGAGAATCCTGCAGACATGATGACCAAGGTGGTGACCGCAGTCAAGTTCAAACATTGCTTGGACTTGACCAACATCCTGCATATTGAAAATGGCGCCTAGGCGCAATTGTAGACACTACCAAGTAGGTTTGTAAGAGAGTTTATTTTGGTTAGTGGGATAAACCAAGGTGGAGATTGTGAGGAGTGGTTTCATCCCACATCGGTGTGGGCAAAACAAGGGGGCACTTCCTTTGTTATAAAAGGAAGTGCTCACCTCACTTCTAATCTCATCCCAACAATTAGCAACTTCTTATGTATGCTAAATTGTAATCTCTTCTCTCTATATCTCTTCAAGTATAAATAAGAGATTTCTGGTAGTGTCCGAGGAAGTAGGCAAAATTGGCTGAACCTCGTAAAATTCCGGTGTCCCTTTTATAGCTTTATTTAGCAGCTTTTGGTGGGTATTTTGTAGTGCTTTATTGTGCTAAGAAATTACAGTCAGGAAATTCTGTCTAAGGAAGTGGTTCTTAAGCGGGACCATTGTGACCCTACCACGACCTGGGAATTTTCCTGTACGAAGTGATTTCTAGTACAATAATTTACTCTCTTACCCAGTCGCTTCCGCAACAGTCGGGGGGTTCTCACTCTAGTCAATTTTGGCATCTCACTGCTATAAAGCAGCAACGCTCAGTGCTTAGCGGTACATGTACTCGCTAGCTACCCCCGGTTGTACCCAGACCTTCTGCATGCCAAATTATATCAGTCGCGGGAAGCTCTTTCACCATCCATTAGGTTTGTATGAGTCTTTGGTATGTGAAGATTCACTAGGCAATGCAGATTTATCTTTGTCACAGTGGTGGGGAGGGCAGGTTCGAGGAAAGGATGCTGAGCTTCAAGCTCTTCTTCCACTCAAGCATCTTACAACGATTAGCACAGTGCATGTGAGGAGAATCCAGAGTGGGTTCATGAGGTCAATGATGATGCGAGATCGAAGGCTAAACAAGGCGGGATTGTCAATGCTGAGACCGAAATCCAAAAGCATCGGAGTGCTGATTAGCTCGTCTTTCCTAAGCGAAGAGGCACTCAAGTTGATGGAAGGAAGACTACCATGCCGGACTTTGTTGAGGGGCATATTGAGTTATATAAAAATAATGGCGGTGGGGATGCTGGATAACTAACATGTAACGCTCTTGTTCAAAAATCCGGTGAACTTTCCAGTGATTATTTTTTGTTTGCAACGAATCTTGCCTGCTTGGGAGAGTCAATTGGTTGTAGCTTCCTACTACTAGGAGTATCGATCACACTATCTAGCCATGGTGGTTTCTGCCAGTGCTCCACCTTCTCGATTTGTCTACCTTCTCGACTTTGCTGCTAGTCGATGGAAGGAAGACTACCATGCCGTACTTTGTTGAGGGGCATATTGAGTTATATAAAAATAATGGCGGTGGGATGCTGGATAACCAACATGTAGCGCTATTGTTCGAAAATCCGGTGAACTTTCCAGTGATTATTTTTTGTTGCAACGGATCTTGCCTGCTTGGGAGAGTCAATTGGTTGTAGCTTCCTACTAGGAGTATCGATCACACTATCTAGCCATGGTTGGTTTCTTCGGTGCTCCACCTTCTCGGCTTTGCTGCTAGTCGATGGTACTATAGTGCAACCCATCTGACTTGTTTACTGATAGAGGAGCAACAAGGCTCAACGTCATACACACATCAGCTTCTTCTTATTTTGTCCTTCATCTGGTGCTTCTTTCTCAGCACATGTCTACAGATGTAAATCGGTGGTGTTGGGATGTGGAACGCTCAGAGGTGTACTGATTATGCTTGCAGGATAGACCCTTTGGTAATGATGGTCATCATTTCACAGCAGCACCCAAGAGATATTTTGCAGCCATGTGCACGTGGAATTGTCCTTATTTTATTTATGACAGTTGTCTTGTAAGGTTGTGAACTAAGTCCCTCAGACTATGGGTTCGTTTGGGGACAGCTGCTGGGGGTTGCTGTTGGGTCCTGCTGTTAGAAATTGAGAAGTTGTCTGCTGATAGTTTTATAGAAGCTGTCAGCTGTTGTTTTTGGTGTTTGGTGGACACCTGCTGATGTTTTAAAAAGCAGAGACAGTTGTTAGGTCTTGCTGCTGAAAATTGAGAAGCTGTCAGCTGATGATTTTGTAGAAGCTGTCAGCTGCTGATTTTGGGTGTTTGGTGGAAGCCTGCTGATTTTAGAAATTGAGAAGCTGTCTGCTGCTAGAAGCTGTTCCCCAAACGAGCTGTTGCAGTTGGTCCTTTGCCTCGCTACTTATGCAAAAACCCATGCTCAAAGTGCAAATGATAGTAGTTTTACCTCAAGCGGATGAGATGTCTACAAAAATCTTAGGCTTTAGTTTGCTAGGATTACTTAAAATGAAGGTGAGACATTCCTCACAACAAGCCAGGGGATAAATTCCATCATAGGGAACCCGAATGGTACCTACTATAAAGATACATTTCTGATTGGCTTCAAAGAGACAGAGCTTAACGAGCTCTAGAAATAGGCCATCCAACCATCTAAACTTTGGCACACCTGCCATAGCATGCACACTGCCACTTATTCTGGCCAAACTCACCATGACAACAAAATCAGCCACATGCCTTAGCCGGAGGAACATCAGAGACCTATCCCTTTGCACCAATGCATGAAGTTGTCTCTCATCTGACCAATGCTTCACCGACAACGACTGATGCACAGGAACCCACCCAGTCTCACCGGCCACCTGTCTAGTGAACCAAAAGAGTAACCTTATACTACCACCACCAGTGTGATCCTGGTGAGTTGAAGGTAGAGAGCCGCATTTCCCAGATTACGTTGAATCGGCTACATTGCATCTTGTCTATAGTCCCACATTGACTCTTTTGCCAGTCAAATAAACCCGGAAAAATACCTCCTCCTAGTTGCTGCTAGACCAAGTGGCAGGACCAGCGAATCGATAGAAAGGGGGAGGTGCTTCACCTCACCGGGATTCTTGAACTGTGGTTACACCTTTGCGTGGAGCTACTTGGCAATCAAAACTTTCCAATCGACACAGAATCAACACCAATTGACACACAAAAAGCCACCCAGACTTACCGGCCACCTGTTTTATCCAAAATTTTGACCCCTAGAAAAGGGTCTATTAGGACAAAAGTGCTTTAAAAGGGAAAATGGTCAAAGTGCGTAGAATCTTGAGTTTATTAGAACGTTTTTAGAACTTCCCCTATCTTAGCATGATCCACAGTGACAGCTAAGTTTCGCTTTAACCATTAACACGGTTCTACATTATTGGTTGCTAGAGAATCAATG
The DNA here is from genome assembly GCA_023374045.1 of Limonium bicolor. Classification (NCBI taxonomy): domain Eukaryota; kingdom Viridiplantae; phylum Streptophyta; class Magnoliopsida; order Caryophyllales; family Plumbaginaceae; genus Limonium; species Limonium bicolor. Next base: position 151,771,481 of record CM041777.1, on the reverse strand, counting down.
CCTATTTACCAATAAATTACGAAATGTGGTGGTTCTTACATCTGATATCAAATTTCTTTAGTTATTCAGAAGTAAAATCAGCACGAGGGGCATTTATGTAATTTTGAGGGCTCCTAAGCCATCTCGTAAACTTTATCTCTCCTCTAAAAATGACTCAAATCAACTCGAAATGTCTTGAAAAAATTTAACACATGATGAAGGATAACATTTAGAGCATAATGGCTTTAGAATTTCAAATTTTCAATAATTTCTAGAAATTTTTTAACACATCTAACGAAAAAATGATTTTCAAAATATTCTTTTATCCAAAAGTGCCAACATTTATTTAGAAAAATTAGAAATATCTTCCTTTTCATGCTGATAAGATTTCATAGCCGGATTTCTTCTAGAAGTTACCCGACCAAATCCCGGTAAACTTCAGTCTTTTACCGAGTTTACTCTATCTTTAGTGTTGTTTATATAAGGGATATTTTCATTTAACTTTATCAGATCATCCATAACCCTAAGCAATCAGAACTCCTAGCCTTCCTCAGTCTCCCACGCTTTGAATTCCCGAGCCCCGATTCAAAACTGAAATTCCACTAAAATCCACAAAGACCAGTTTTCTAACTCCCATTACCACAAAATTCATCAAAAACCCACCAAATCATCACCAAAACGTGAATAACATCATCAACAACCTAGGATCAGAAGCTCAGGTCGAACTCAATCTGGGATTGACATTAATGGAGCTTCCGAGGATTTCCGGTGTGGAGGAACTCCAAAACCCCGAAGGTTAACAGGTTAGAAAATAGATTCCCTTGCTCTTTTAGACTCAATAAGCTTTTTGTCAAAATTTGGGATCGATTTGACTTTTCCTGACTCCCGAATTCACAATTGATTGTGTTTTTTATCAATAACTTGTTCTTTAAGTTTCACCATTAATTCGAAGTCAAATTGAACTCTTTCAAGTACTAACGTGTTTAGAATCTCTCGGGCTACGTACCCATAAAATTTTGAGCCAAAAAACACTGTCAGGAACCGCCGAACGCCGTCGTCCGAGGGCGGTCCATAAGCCCGGTTGAGCGGTAACGGGACATTAATTTTTCAAAATTTTAGGGTTTTTAAGTACATGTCTGTGGCCACGGGCTTTCCAAAATTTTTTTTCTATAAATTCAAATTTTCTGCATAATTAGGTTAATTAGGGTCCGTGGGTTCGGACATTAGGTCCATGGCCACAAACATAACTAAAATTTGACCTAATTCGGCTCCCTAAACCCTAGTTGAGGTAATTTCAATTTTCACTTTAATTTTTAATCAAAAAAATATTAAAAAACTAAAAAATTATAAACCTTGCTTAGGTTAAACCGACTTTGTAATAAGCCAAAACGACATAAGTATAGAAAAAATGACTTATAAGGGTAGTGAAAGTAATTTAAACCTGAAAAGGTTGAATACCAAGCCCCTGAACCCGAACTCTAAACTTACCTAATTTACCGTAGGTTAAAATTAGGTGGCGCCTAGTAATAGGTTCCAGTGAGCTAGCTTAGGTTTTAATAATTAATGTTTTATGACATAGTTATTAAGCTTAGGTTATAAGTGGACCTAGAACCCGATCAAATCCTAATCAACACGAATCAACATAGGATAGTGGTTCAAAAATTGAGGCTCACAAACTGATGACTTTACTCAGGACTTTACTTTTAATTTTAATTTATTTAATATTAAGATAAGGGCTTCACTCAAATTATTTGTTTACGGCTTTTATATGTTGAGTGTTTACTTTCATGTGCACTTTAAATTTCTGTACTTATGCATCATGCGAGAACAAGGGTCCATACAAATTGATTTCACCCTGTGACCCGCACTAGGTGACCCTTGTCAGGGACTCACACCTTTCTAAGTGATATGAATAGGTGGGGGAAAAGTGGAGGATGTCGTCTAACCACATCTCCTTAATACCTGGGCTTCGGCTCCAAGCATCTTCCTGGCAGTATCCTTACCAAGCCCAACGTTTGGTCTGTCAAATACTCGATCGTAGGCATACACCTTGCGGTGATGTGAAAAAAGTGAAGAAGCCCAAAGAGAATAGCGTGCAAACCCTATTTCTTTGCAGTGGCCTGGGCCCGAGCCCTAAGCACCTCACCGGATCGATCCATACCCGTCATTCCAAATCGTCTTGTGAGGACATATGCATTTGTGTTGGTAGTAATTCTTTGTGTGTTTCTTAAACAGATCATGGACGATTATTATGTTTCCCTAAGTCTTGTGATCAAACCATGAAGATGTTTTCAATTGGTCCAATAAGGCTAATAAGCTATCCATACTGCATCTGCTTGTGTGTCTAGCTCAATCACGATTACATGAAGATTTCCGTAGGGCAGCTATTAGTCATTGGGGCCTAGTAGAACATCTCTTTAAGTTTGGGTATAATGAGTTAACCTTGCTACTTGAAGAATTTGACGCACTTTTAGGAGCCAGTACCCTAGCAAGTCCAGTAGTTCCCAACTTAACACCATCCTGAATTGATTCTCATGCTCATTTATTTGGTCTAAACTCAATCCGGTTGCTACGAATGGTAGGGCCGGAGGGGCTACCCGTTGAGACTCTTTCAGACTTCATCACTTCCTAGACCTCAATGGAATTCAAAAGAAAGTTTATCGATCTTGCCTTACTTGCAGTCCTCCTGTTTGAAAACCTCGTACATGGCCATACACCGAAATGCTATTCCCTTGTTATCACAAGTCTAAGCCGGCCTCACCTTGGGTTCACTTATAGTCGCACAAATCATTCAGGGTCTAGAGTTGTGCCCCGCCTCCAAGGATACTCCTTACCTTTTTAGAGGAAGTACTCACCTTCTACAAATTTGGGTCCTTGAACGGCTCAAGCTAGTTCCCAAGTACAATCAGATTTATATCGTCCAACACGCTCTCAAGAGGCGCGCCCCTAATTAACCGGATAATGGTTGGCCAACTCTTATTGATTCCATTCACCAAGGTCATCAGATACAATGGACTGTTTCAGCTTGGAAGATTGAAGGAGTTCAAATGTGTGGAGTTATTACAGAGGAATCTTATTACCCTGATTTGAAAAACTACTACATTATTCATCCTTAGTAATCCAGTCGTCAAATCAGGAGAGTCCATGATCAGTTAAAGGGCCCACTCTACGAAGCACCCAAGAAGGCATTCGATCACGATGTCATCTAGACAATTATGACCGATCGTCTAGAAAGAAAGGGTCAAACGATGAAAGCTCTAGCACCTAAAGACCTTGAACTTCCAGCAAATTATTGGAAGTGGTTACAGAATCGAAGAGAAGAGGTTAACACGTTCAAGCGGAGGAAAGAAGAGGCAATAGAGTGTAGGTGTGTTAAGAGAAAGCTTGTATTTTAGATAGAGTCATTTCTAGTACTTTTGTTCAATTCCCGTTTCTTTCTTGTTCCTTAGAGTTCTGTGGGTTGTATCTTTTTGAATTCAAGAGAAATAAAAATGGCATTTTATTTTCAACAATTTTTGTCATTTGTCATAGCTTTTTATTTAGGGAAAATTCACAAGATACCCTTGTTTTCTTTCGTAATTCACAATATACCCCTGTGGTTTTAGTAATTCAACTTTAAACATGTTTAAATGTTGTCCAAATTGATGAAACTTTACATGGACAATGCTAAAGTGTTATATTTTGGTCCAATATCAAATTTGAAGTTTTTTAAGCTCACATGTGACCTATGGGACCCAATGAATATTCATTGGGTCCCACAGGTCACATGTGAGCTTAAAAAACTTCAAATTTGATATTGGACCAAAATATAACACTTTAGCATCGTCCATGTAAAGTTTCATCAATTTTGGACAACATTTAAGCATGTTTAAAGTTGAATTATGAAAATCACAGGGGTATATTGTGAATTACGAAAGAAAACAGGGGTATATCGTGAATTTTCCCTTTTATTTATTTAATAAATGATAAAAAAGGTGTCCAGTTCCCTGGATGTTGACCAAAACACGCCCTTTTGACCTCTGGAATGGCGTTGTTTTGTCTAGTAATACTCTCACCACCGACTCAAATCTGGATTTCTCCCCAAATCCCCTATTTTCATTTCAGCAACTCTCACTTCAAACCTCTAACTTATCTCACTCATATATCACTCGTTTCTTGTATAAATCACTTCACTCCACCGTCATTTTGATCAAAAAAGCATTTTCAATTCTAAGAACTTCCATACCAAGAAATCCTCATTTTGAGCACTTATGAGGGAGAAACTTGAGTCTAAAGTTAACTTCCTAGGTACTTTTTCAACTTCCAATCCAAATATTTATCCATCATTGTACTTAGGTAAGTTTTCTCTACATTTTGACTTCTCATTTGTCCATTTTGGTGAAGAATTGAGATAAAACAAAATTTTGGAGCTAAGAAGAAGACAACAATGGTGAATTTTGGGTCAAATATTCAAAATCTAGTTTTTTTACTTTATAAGTGGTAAATTAGCTTTAATTTGACATTATAAAGTGTTAAAAGTTGATTAGGAAAGTTTAAATTGATCCTAATTGTTAAAGTTGTCCATTTCGGTTTAGCGTGCATTAGGCGCAAAATGGGAGTTTTAGTACTCTTCGGTCTTGGAATGATGAGAATTATGTGAAGAATAGATGTTAGGTCTGTTGTAATAATGTAGGAGTTCATTAGAAGCACGTGAATGATCAAAGTTTAGGGTAAGCTCTATCAAAATTTATTTAAAACCGTGTATCTTTTTGCTTCATTAAATCCATAGGCACATTTTGGAGGGCCATAGGAGTTCACGTAGACTTGTTGAGGCTGGGGTGTCAGGCCTGCAGCCACGATGCAGGAGCCATAGGAAGGCATCCCCAGTTTATGATCACACACCCGTTTCAGAGGGGCTTAGTAGGAGCGTTGGTTCCATGAGAACCAAGACATCTCTATCCAGCAGGAGCGTCACTTCAGTGATGAGGTAATTGCTACCTTCGGCCTCGACCACCTGTTCCAGCACCTTCATCGGGGAGGGTTGCTTACATTCCCTAGGAGTTACATCAGAGAGTTGATGATAGAGTTCTACGCTAACTTAGACTAAGATGGAAATGGGAATTTGGCGTCCTATGTACGAGGTCAGTTAATCACGGTGAGCTTAGAGGACTTCGTGCACTTCTACACTTTGCCCCTAGCAACTCTGAGCATAGGGGACTAAAGACGATGGCTGGGTCAGAGAGTCAGGCGCACCAGTATTATCTACAACATTCCATCTTGTCAGTGTGTGATCGTTCATCTACGAGGGACCAACCGAGGAAGCAGGTGATCCTCCCTTCTGCTCTCTCTATTACACTTTATAAGGTACTCTCTAAGGTTTTGTCTAATAACGTGCTTCCAAAAGCATGTCACAATGTCTTCGCCGGCTATTGTTTCCTCATAAGGTACATCCAATACCCTCCCGCTTCTGAGGATGGGTTGATCCCGCTGTCAGTATTGATGAGAGACCACTTCATGACAGTTGCCTGGGCCGGTCCTCATGCTTTAGTCTAATTGAGCTTCATCCAGTAGCTATGCGAGTGTGTGAGGGTCCCGATGGATGACGAGGATTGGGAACCTCTCTACCCCTCATACACTATGGAGATTCTGCGATCCCTTGGTTATTCAACCGCTCAGGGATGGGCCTTCCACAGCAGGCTAGAGTCTCCTCTTAGAGGCCGGTCTGACCCAGACGAGGACAACAGGTGCCAAAGCCCAGAGATGATCCACATCATGAGAGGTATGCCTTCTAGGGGGAGGGATCAGGCCTCATGGATACTGAGTATCCTATGCCCCTCTCCTTCTACTACGCTCTACCAGCTCCGCTACCACAGCCAGCCATGCTCAAGAGTTTATAAAGGGACATCCAGACTCTCCACATTACTCAGGTTGCACGGAGCGTAGGCAGATGCGCATGGAAGGTCATATGGACACTTTTATGACTCATATGTATTCAGTCTTCCCACAACCACCTCCTCTAAGAGCAGTAGTTATTGGGATTTCATGTTGCATTAGTATGCTTTTAATGTTTATACTCTTTTTCGAATCATATGACATTTTACTTTGTACCATTAGACATATCTCTTTGACGTTCATGTACTATTGCATGTGTGTTATTCAAAGTTGTTTTTATATTTCGTTCATGTCAAAAATCATTATTCGTTGTCATAAGTGGAACATGCTCTTTTAGAAGTCATCCCAAAACGAATACCACAAAATACATAATACTACAACCTTCACCATCCATCCTACAAACAATTCACCACAACACACCTCCTCACATAAAGTTGTCCTTTCACAAACAATTCACCACAACATACCTCCTAATATAAAATTTTCCATTGTTGTGCAAAATAGTGGTGAAACTATCTTGCTAACTATGGGCAATGAACCCAATCATTGTAGTACAACAAGGTCGTATCCACAAGGACTTCGTAACTATCTAGTTAATTATAAGGTTGATCAATGTGTATAGAAATATACAAAAGTGCATAAAGTAAATTTGGGGGTTTTTAGGTTTTGGGTTGATATTGGAAATTGAAGAAAAACAATAAAGTTAAACTAACTGATCTAAGATAGGTGTATACATTAGGATAGTGGGAATCTCCTAAATCACCCAAATATGCTCTCATTTCTACCTCACTAAGTTGTCTATTAGAGCTATTGTAAAGATTATCCAAATCTTGGACTAATAAAATCTTACCTAATTAATCAAACCTCTCAAATCAAGAAAGGCTAGAGTCACTAGATAGCATTAATTTCAAGCTCCTAACAATAGCCCTAAAGTTCCACTTCCTAATCTAGAGAAATGAAATCTAGGTTTCATCCCCAATTTGTCTAATCCCAAGCTCAAGATATAATTTCCCAAGGAACCACAATAAATGCAATAGGTGATCAGATTTAAAGCATTAATAAGAATTGATGAGGAAAACAACTACAAAAGATGAGTTAGGTTTACAAAAGCAATTTGGGGATTTTGAGGAGAAACCTCATCCCAAGGTATACAAGAGTTTAAACAGCCATTAGAGAGTAAATAAGGGGGAGAGAGTAAGAAATGGCCATTAATGAAGCTTGAGAGCTTCAATGGAGGTGGGTCTTCCTCCTCTACTTCTTCTCTTCTTTTTCTTCTTCCTCTTTTCCCCCTCTTTTTCTTCCTTTGGTGTTGCCTTTTCTCTGGCTTCGAATTCCCCCCCTCTCTCCTTCTTTTTTTGCTTTTAAAAACGCTAATCTAGGTAAAATTTCGACCAGACTGGCCCACCTAGGGTCAGTCCTAGGGTCGGTCGGAGTCAGTAGCAATTTCAGGCGCGTTTTAAGTCCGACCGACCCACCTTAGGTCGGTCCTAGGGTCGGTCGGGACCAAAAAGCTTTTTCGGCCCCCGGAAGAGTGTTTCTGGCCTCTGGAACTGCCGACTGACCCACCTAGGGTCAGTCTTGTGGACAAACTAATCTTCAAAGTTGTATTTTCTTCGTTTTAGCTCTGATTTTGGATCCGTTTACGCCCACGCGTTTGTCTCTTTTGTCTACTTTAACCCAATTATGTTATTCCTCTTGTTTTAATAATATTGTATAAACACCAATAAAAGATAAAAGTAGAGGAAAACTAGCTAGAGTGGAGAAATGAGCATGAAAAGTGTTGATAAAAAATACACCTCTAAAACATGCTCATTTGGACACTCACATCACACCCCCACACATACCTTTTTACTTGTCCTCAAGCAAACCAAGCACCCAAGCAAGTAAGGAATGCTTAATACTAACAAATACTAACATGAATTGTAGGATAAGAGAAGAAGCAAAAGTGATTAAAACTTTTGAGGAGTGTGAATCATCTCTTAGTGATGGCATGGATGTGCTTAAGGCAAAATAAAAGATTTAGAATTTCAGGGTATGATCCGAAGAGCTTCAAAGTTCTAAAGATTAGGTGACTTGAAGAACTTTTACCATGGCCAACTTCTCTCAAGAATGGGCATTGAGAAGAAAACAAAAGGAAAAATAGATTTATGCATTTGCTTCACTTTTGCATAAGAGATTAGAAGATAAAATTTTGGCATCAAGCCTTTGCATTTAAGAACACTCAACTCTGATTGATTGTTACCATGACATCTCACAAGTCCCTTAAAGAATTTTTACAAAGAAGCACCCCTTAGCAATCCCTAAGAGAGAATACATAAAGAACCCCTAAGCAATAAAAATCCAACCATTCAAGATCATTTGGTCACACCGCATGAAAAATGCTCCTCAAAAGCAATCAAAAAGAAAATTTTGAGCATTTATCCCACAATTCATAACAATATTTGTTCTTAATGAGAACAAATCACAACACAAGGGTCCAAGTTTTTGATTTTGAACAACCGCGAGATAAGTAAGAGATTGAGCATTTAAGCACACAATTCTCTGAAAAGGTCACTCCCCACACTTAATTTGAACAATGTCCTCATTGTTCACTAGACAAACTAGGGAAGGTTTTAGAAGACCTTTTTAGGAAGTAGACAAAAGACTCGGTGTCCCTAACCTCGTTCAAGGCAAGAAAAGAAAGTTAAAACTTCGTGACCCTACACCATATGACGGAACACGTGACTCCGAGAAGCTTGAGAATTTCCTTTTCGACATGGAGGAACATTTTGAAGCATACGATACTGACGATGATCAGAAAGTTTTCTCGGCGGTCACATTTTTAGAGGGTCATGCTAAGAAATGGTGGCGGTGCAAAGTTGAACGTGACCGTACACGTGGTCAAACTCCTATCCGATGTTGGGTTAAGTTTAAAGGGTGTTGAAGGCCCAATTCTTTCCCTAGGATGCTGATGATAGAGCCCGTGATGGTTTGAGTAACCTAAAGCAAATGGGCACTATTCAAGAGTACATTGGGGAGTTTAACTCCATAATGTCTAATCTGACCAATATGCATGAAGGGGATCGTGTGTTCAACTTCATTAAAGGGCCTGAAACTGTGGGCTCGTTCAGAGGTTCGAAGGAGGGATGTTTCCACCCTTAAACAAGTAATTATTGCAGCTGAGGGTCTAGTGGACTTCAGATGGGAGAGACAACCCACTAAAGATAGTCGTTTTGCTAGAAAAGGTGGGAATCAGGGAAGACGAGAAAGGGATTTTGAACCTGCCCTTCTCCATGATCGGGATGATGCCCAAGATCATGCAAGCCCGGAGGCAAAGGAGAAGTCCCTGAAACCCAAGTTGGGCATTAGCTGTTTTAGGTGCGGTGGTCCGTACTTCATGCGGGAATGTCCACAGGTTGCAAATGCGGGTGTGAACATCCTGTGGGTCCAAAGGAGCAACCACCCCACCGAAAAGTGGATCTCCCAACCTTCCCGGAATCAGTTCTACACCCCCAAGTTGAGGATTGTTGTTCTACTAGAGTAGAAACTCTATACTTTTGAGTGATCACCGTGTAATATTCAAGAGTTTGTATGTTGTGGTGGTCAATGTTTTGTTAATATTGAACTCTTGTATTCCTTTTGGAAGTATTGTACCCATTTTTGTGTACTGGCTCATGTAATATAGTCGAAATATTGTAATGACTTCCGAATGTTAATGGAAATTTGCTATGGATCAATGGTGTTTTAGATGAACTTTCTCTTGGATCCTTAATCACTTTTCCCCAATTTTGTGTTACGTTTAGAAAATACTTGGACCCAAGCTAGTATGGGGGAATGTTGGGCCGTGTTGGGTACACGAGTATGAGAGTGACTTGTGAAGTCGGGTTTCCAGCTTGATGCCAGGTAGGCTTTGTTGGTCGTGCTTGTACGGCGGTGTCACAAGATGCTATTTTTTGTAGCGCATGATCAGGTAGATTGGCTCTAGCCTCGCTGGTTATGCGTGGCTTGGTAAGGGATGTCGGGTTCCCATTGGATAGTTGGGTAAGCTGACGCTGATTGTGTTGTGCACAAAGACATCCTAAGTGCCAGAATTGGTGGCGTACAACGGGATGGGTTGTCGCCAAACACGCTGCTGAGCGTGAGTCGGCATGTGATGCCGAGTTGTCAGCATGCAGCCGGGGCGCTGATGCTGGATGCGCTAGAGTGCGCAAGATGGCACGAGGTGCCAAGTTACAATGGGGAACTGAGTGGGTTCACGTTGATCTTCCTGGCCAGGAATAAGACGGCAATGGATGTCGTTGTTTCAGCATGCAGCAAGATAAGCTGATGCTGGTCACGCAAAGGGTGCGCGAACTAACACAGGGTGTTGGGATATCAGCGTGCAACGTGGGGAGTTGACGCTGGTCACGCAAGTGTGCGTGAAATGGCATGGGTTGCAATACTTTCATGCGCGACCGAGAGTAGGGGCGGCGTTGGTCACGCTGAGTAACGTGAGAGTGCACTGTGCCAGTGACTAAGCATCGGAGCCAGGTGGGCTGATGCGAGCGCACATGGGTTGGTGTGCGAAGGCACCGGTTGCCCAATTCTTGCACAAGACCAGGTTAGGTCAGTGCAGTCCACACAAGTTGGTGCGAGACACGGCAGTTGATGCCAACTGAATTAATCAGGGAACCAAGTAAAGATGACCCTACTCCCCTGAGGACTTTGCCAAGGTCGGCAAATACTTTAACGGGGGGAGGGTTTGTCACGCACATTTTTGGGCAAGCAGCTTGTCAACTATGACATGCCTTGTTGCTGGCCTTGTCTGGTTGTATGTGATGGAAATCTAAATTGGTATGCCTTGTGCAAGTGCCATGAACTTGGCCCAGCCTTCGGGGTTGGCCTGAGGATCGGGCCTAGGGGCATGATGCCGAGGACACACGACCCTTGTTGTGCGCAGCCGATGCCGCGCGAGCCTTGTTGTGTGCGTTGTGGACGCAACAGTGTGGTGTTACAGGCGCCCAGACCTTGTCTAAGGCACCCTTATGCTGCAGGGTGATGGTGCCTGGACACTGCCCCAGGCACCCAGTGCCGATCTGGACACTGTCCGCAGGCACCCTGCTGCCACCGATGTGAAGTTGGCTCAAAACGTGTGGGATCTTGACAACTTTGCTGAGCACCTAAGAAGGCCAAATGTTACCCTTGATAAATAAGGGGTGTTGGCAAAGTTTCATGGAAATTGGAGCTTGCATTTGATTTAGTGAATTTTTGAAGTGTCCCATGACAATGCCAGGTTTTGGCTGCAAAAGGGCATGCCTGCGTCCAGTATGGCCTGAAAGGTACATTAACCTCTTTAGGGGGCTGTGTCACAGTTCTTATCTCTGGAGCGAATGCGCTAAGCTCAGCAACCCCATATTCAACCAAGTGTAAGGCTCTTGCTAGCGTGGGAAGCGAGGCTTCGCCATTTGGGCAGGGATGTGTTTCGGTGGCCCAACGTCCAGGCCGTGTCACGAGGTTGGCGAATGACACAGCGGTGACAAGTGAAGGGTTTGAGGCCCAAGGCACATTGTCATGCGCGGGAACCTGACAAGTTGCACAAGTAATGAGTTTGAGGCTCAGGTACTTGGCAGTGAGCTAGGCTCACCAAGAATGAGAAGCGGGTGAAAATAGCTTTGTGCTAACTTGTGGTATCATGTCGGTAGCTGGGCTATGGCAGACATGACCAGACATCTTGTGGCATTTGTTTCTAAGGTGTGTCATGCTTGAGTCATGACAAGGGAAAATATCGAGTCATGACTAGGCACAATATCGCATGACACGGGCGCTGGCTATGCTAGGCACAGGCGTTGGCTGTGACTCGATGCACGGGGCCAAGTTGGGTGACAAAGGCATGGGCATCTCTTGACACGGGCGTTGGTAGTGCTTGGCACGGGCGCTGGCTATGACTGGGTGCTAGGGTGTGTCTCGAGTGCGTGACGCGAGCAGCGGTGCCAAGAGCGCTGGGCACTAGGGCACGCTGAGGCGCGCCAGGACACGCTGCAGGCACTAGGCGCTAGGCAGCAACGAGAGCACGGGCGCGCGCTAGGCGCCGTGTCTCCCTAAAACCCTAATCCTCGGGCCTTAACCAAAAGTTCCTATTTTTGTGGGATGCTCTTAGAGGTGGTTATTATCTTGGAGATAATAAAGCCTAATGTTCCCTTAACTAAAAGATATATCTGGAAGCTGGTAGAAGAACATATATTAACTGGGTTAATTATGTTTGGAAAGAGAAAATGCCTTTCCATGGGAAATTAAGTTTATCTTGGTGAAATTGGATTTCCTTCCCTAAATATATTATCTACGAAAGGTTCTCTAAGTTGTTGAGATTTCTTCGGATAATGGTTTGCTAAAGTTAACCTAGGGTAAGCCGGTAGCAAATATCTCTCTAAGTGGTTAAGGATTGTTATCCTAACAAACCGAATAACTACTTCCTAAAATTGTGAAAAGAGGTTGAGATATTCTCTCAACTGAATAAGGACAGCTAGGAAGCCTTATTCCCTTTCCTTGTGGGCGGCACCTTTTTAGGAGAGGTTGTTATTAACCTCTTCTAGCTGATTGGGGGCGCCCACTTATTTAGGAAGGCGGTTAGGAGGTGGCACCAATGTAGCAAGGTTGTTGAGATCTTCATTGGCTAGTTGATTGGGGCGCCACCTTTGTAGGAAGTTTGTTGTTAGGCGCCTTCCTTTGTGGAAAGTTGAGATTTTTAAGCGCCTAACCAACTAGAGAGAGATAGGGGAAGTTTGTTGAGATTTTAAGGAGAGGGAATAAAGGAGTTTGTTTCCCTTATTATCTCAACTGAACCAAGAGGCCTATATAAGGCTGGTGAGATCATTGTAGGCGGCATCAGTTGTCAATCAATCACTCTACACTAATCTATTCTAAGCTTTGGAAGCTATAGAAAGAAAGAGAGAGTATATGCGCCTTTGATCTCACATAAACTTAGTTACGTCACAATTGAGTTCTTCCCAAAGAATTCTAGCGTGAGCGTTTGAGTGTTACCCAAGTTCCTACCTCTAGTCCTGCAACATCCAACACTTGCGAACTTGATTCAGAGACAAGTTTAGGAGGGCAAGGTTGCAGTGGAACTAGTTACCACAACATGGGCGGTATTCTCATTCTTGCATCCCTTTTGGTGTAGGGGCGTAAAGGTTGGACATTTACCACTCCTAGGTGCAGAGGAGTGTGTGGGTGTCTAGCCAAGGCGGAGTCTTGAAGCGGGCGTGTTTCAAGCAAAGGTGTGAAGGCTGATCGACTCGGGTGTGAGTTGAGCCGGTCACAGCGAGTAATTTTCTTATGTGACAGCTGGTTAGTTTCTGTCTGACCTGTCCCTAGGCGGCCTTACGCGGCTGGGTCCCGACTGGGCACCAAAGTGCCCGAGAGCCTCAATGGCTATATTTTACCCACGAATGGGGGTGTCGGGACGCTTGGACCCCTTGGTGGTGTTGGGCCCATGGGGCCTACACCGGAGGCTAGGTGAACTAGTCGTGGGTCACCCCGGGCTGCCTAGAGAGCACCCGGCTAGACACGCGAGTGCCTAGAACATGTCTATTGACATGTCCCACTGCCTATAGCTGGGTTAGTGGCCTCCAACGGCTTCGGGGCCATGCCCCCTCTGCCGGTGTCCCTGATATTGAGATATGTCAGCATGCGCTTGACGTGACTGGTTCTGCACTTGGGCAAGTGCGGGAGTGCGAGGGGCGACGCACTAAGTCGGGACTTATGTCCAGTATGGCCAAGATGGTCTAGGTGGTGGTGAGTGCACGGCATATCCCACTCTAGTGTGTCCCTACTGAAGGTGCCTTGGCACTGGGGTTTCTCCACTAGGGAAGGTGTTCATTCAGTGGAGTGCCCCGCACATCCATATAGCACAGAAGCTATCGCCAGCAGAAGAATACCTTCGAATCAAAAGGAAGGAGAAGTGAGAGACACAAAATTAAAATAAACTAGTACTCCCCTGGGATTGTTTTTGCTTGCATTGAAGGAACTCCCCCACACTTGAGTTTTAGCCTCAATTAGTGTAGCTTAGTTGCGGTGTGGATGTTAAGTTGCACCTGCATAAAACACTAGAAGCAACCAACTACAAACGAGGTTAAAAGTTAGCAAAAACAAAATCAAAGGAGAACTTGACAAATTAAAATAAATGAAAATGAAAGAAAATCATTCGGGTTGCCTCTTGGGAAGCTGCCCTTCTTTAAGGTCTTTGGCTAGAGCGTACCACCTTGAAGTCATCCAGAATCGAATATGAACGTTGAAGTCGGCTTCAACGGATGGGTAGGGCGGGCATCATGAATAATTGAAAAGCGGCCCGGATCAAAAGGAAATGTTACCTCAACACTTAGAATGTAGAAGTGCAAGCTTTACCGATCTTTCTTCGGGTGGAAGTGTTGAGATTGTTGATCCTTGGTGTGAGGATCAAATTTTGGTGGAGCCTCCTCTTCGAAATTAAGGATGAAGACATCCTTATCTTCAATGAGCGGTGCAGGGAGAGCTCCGGGGCGGACTTTGTCTTCTATCTATGGTCTGGGATTAGAGAAGAAAGTGGCCTCTACACTTAGCGGGTGAACTTTGAGTTTCCACCCTACTTCATTGGCGTATAGGTGGGGAAGTCCTTGATCCTCCAGGTAAAGATCAAAGTTTGATGGCTCCTCCTCAAACTTGAGGATGTAAATGTTCTCAACTTCTTGGTGAGGCTCATGGGAAGAGCCTTGATGAAAAGCAACTTCAGAGGGAGAAGACTCCTTGAAGTCAAGGTGGAAGCTGTCCTCTGATGGCTTGTCTTCAAGCTCCAGCAGATGGTTGAATGGCGTGTTCTCATGTTTGAATGAGGAAGGAGATAGAGAGCAGCTGAAGTCCTTAGTAGGATGATCTACCCTTGTCGTGATCACCGAACAGTGAGCCCTCTCGTGGTCTCTTCCACTCTCTTTGGCACTTGATCCATCGGTTGATGTCTTTTTTAGTGGGGTTTGGAACGACAGATAAGAACCGGTCCTCCATGAGAGTCTCTGATCTTGGGATTAGATCCTCACAAGAGGGGCACTTATGGAAGGATCCACACCCTTGACAATCAATGTATTGGTCATAGGTTGCTCCAAGGGTGTAGCCGTAACAACCTTCTGCTTGATCATCATGACAATCCATCAGTGATAGGTTCCTAAAAAAAAAGAAACACAAATTTATACACAAAAGGAAAAAAATGCGTCGAAACTAAACAGATAATAAACTAGATAATTGGATCGAAGTCCCCGGCAACGGTGCCAAAAACTTGCTGAGCAAAATAGTGGTGAAACTATCTTGTTAAATATGGGCAGTGATCCCAATCATTGTAGTACAACAAGGTCATATCCATAGGGACTTTGTAACTATCTAGTTAATTATAAGGTTAGTCAATGTGCATAAAATATATAAAAGTGCATAAATGTAAATTGGGGGGTTTTTTAGGTTTTGGGTTGATATTGGAAATTGAAGAAAAACAATAAAGTTTAACTAACTAATCTAAGATAGGTGTATACCTTAGGATAGTGGGCTAAATCACCCAAATATGCTCTCATTTCTACCTCACTAAGTTGTCTATTATAGCTATTATAAAGATTATCCAAATCTTGAACTAATCAAATCTTACCTAATTAATCAAACCTCCCAATTCAAGAAAGGCTATAGTCACTAGATAGCATTAATTTCAAGCTCCTAACAATAGCCCTAAAGTTCCACTTCCTAAACTAGAGAAATTAAATCTAGGGTTCATCCCCAATTTGTTTAATCCAAAGCTCAAGATAAAATTTCACAAGGAACCACAATAAATACAATAGGAGATCAAATCTAAAGCGTTAATTAAGAATTGATGAGGAGAAAACAACTACAAAAAATGAGTTAGGTTTACAAAAGCAATTTGGGGATTTTGGGGAGAAACCCCATCCCAAGGTATACAAGTGTTCAAACAACCATTAGAGAGTAATTGAGGGAGAGAGAGTAAGAAATGGCCATTAATGGAGCTTGGGTTTTCAATGGAGGTGGGTCTTCCTCCTCTCCTTCTTCTTTTCTTCTTCTTCTTCTTCCTTTTTTCCCCTTTTTTTCTTCCTTTGGTGTCGCCTTTGCTCTGGGTTCGAACTCCCCCTCTCTCTCCTTCTTTTTCTGCTTTTAAAAATGCAAATCTGGGTAAAATTTAGACCTGACTGACCCACCTAAGGTTGGTCCTAGGGTCGGTCGGGGTCGGTAGCAATTTCGGACGCGTTTTTAAGTCCGGCCGACCCACCTTGGGTCGGTCCTAGGGTCAGTTGGGACCAAAAGCAGTTTTGGCCCCCGGAACGAGCGTTTCCAGCCTCCAGAACATCTGACCGACCCACCTAGGGTCGGTCCTAGGGTCAGTCCTACGTATGGACAAGCTAATCTTCAAAACACAGTATCTTCTTCTTCTTCGTTTTAGCTCCGATTTTGGATCCGTTTGTGCCCACACATTTGTCTCTTCGTCTACTTTAATTCTATCTATGTTATTCCTCCGTTTCAATGATAATTGTTCAAAACACCAATAAAACACAAAAGTAGAGGAAAACTAGCTAGAGTAGATAAATGAGCATGAAAAGTGTTGATAAAACATATGAAATACACCAAAAAACATGCTTATTTAGACACTCATCATCCATCCACAAATAATGCATCTTCGTACACAGAAGCGTATTCAAAAGGTTTGTCAAAAGACCCCAAATCAATATTAGGGGCAATCAGAGTTTAGAATCGTCAACTTTAAATCTTTTGTTTAAATGTGTGAACAAATCTCTGAGTGAAAATTCGCGAGAGTGTCACGAGAGTGTCTTGAGTGGTAAAACCATGTGAAAATGAGTGTGTTATCTTTACACGACTCTGGTGAGGCCACACTAAAAAATTAAGGCAAACAGAATAACTCCAGCCGAAGGAGATAATTTGTAAATTTACTCTTAGACCTCTAAAAAGTAACAAAGAACGGATATACAACTATCAGGGATGACGAACACCTAGGTACAATTCCACATAGCCAAAAGCTTGTGATCCCTGACATTAAACCCTAGGCACCCATTGAGCTTTTCATAAATCTCCCTTTTTGATACTTTAAGCTCCAAAAAACAAGCTAGTATGTGATGAATATTCGACCCGGTGACCAAAGGAAACAAGGAGCCCAACTCTTGGGTAGTGTTTCATCGGTCCAAAAGAAGCCACACCGTTACTAGCCTGATGAAACGATCCGTAAAAGGTCCTAGAGTGACACATGATCCAAAGAGCTCATATAAAAAAACATCTCTTATAGCCTCAAATCGGGAAATACAAGAACCCCGAAGCAAAGTAAAGAAAAAGAAAGGGATACAAAGAAAGATAAATCTGAAAAGCCTTAAAGAAATCTATAAATAAAAAGAAGAGAAATGATGTAAAGGACGAATTCAAAAGTTCCAAGTCCAAAGCTCAAAATGAAAGTCAACACGAAGTATCCAAAAAATTCAATACAAGAAAAGGAGAAATCCAAGAGAAGGTGTAAGTTGTAGCTTCGGTCACCATTTAAGCTCCACATATCTCATATATTCCTCCATGGTCCTGTTGTCTTTCATCACACCCCACATCCATTTTATAAGCTTTAAAGACTTCCGACTTGGTAGTTGTGTATCCAATCATGTGAGAGTAACAGATCAAACATGTAAATCAAATAAATATCAAATTCAATGGTCTAAACGTTGTGACCGAAAGAAAGAATGAGTACAAATATCAAACACACTAAGTGTAGGATAGGAAGTTCCAATCAAACAAGCTTTAATACTGTGAGATCAAGATTTTTTCCACACAATTAATCAAAGAAAATCCTGGGGGCAATCAATCATTCCAATTGATTACCATGAACTTTAGCTTAGATTGTCTTACAAAAAAATCTGGGGGCAATTGTTGGTTTCAACAATTGATATGGCGGCACAAATTGAAACTCAAAGCTTAAACCCTTCACAAGCTTTAAGCACCACCACACCACATACATGCATAAGCCCTACCTACATTCACCACAGCCACCCATAAGCCTCACCTACATTCACCACAGATACCCATAAGCCCTACTGCATTCATCCAGACACCCATAAGCTCTACATACATTCATCTTAAGCACCCATAAGCCCTTCCTACATTCATCTCAAGCACCCATAAGCCCTACCCTACATTCATTCAGGCACACATAAGCCCTACCTTGCATTTCATTTAAGCACACATAAGCCCTACACTACATTCATTCAGACACACATAAGCTTTATCTTGCATTTCATTCAGGCACACATAAGTCCTACCTGCATTCACAGGTTCCCAACACCTTAGATGCTCGGTGTAGTTTAGTCTTTCATTTACAGGTTCCCGACACCTTAGATTCTCGGTATAGTGTATTCTTTTTAATTCAACTTGCTATTCACACTTTAGGTAGTTGGTGCATCAGGATAGCCCAACAATTTCATACTTCTTTTTTAAGTAGCCAGCGCCTCAGAATAGCACGGTACAACTAACAGATTTTTGGTAGAAACTCAAGATAGGGAGCAAATTCTCTAAGGTTGGGCATTTGGGGTATCACTCAAGCACCAACTAGTCTTTTCATCTTCACTATAAAGCCTAGTTGATAGGGGATAATCTGTTATACCCAAAATTTTGACCCCTATAAAAGGGTCTCTTAGGACATAAGTGCTTTAAAGGTAAAAATGGTCAAAAGCATAGAATCTTAAGTTGATTAGAATGCTTTTAGAACTTCCCCTATCCTAGTATGATCCATGGTGACAGCTTAATCACCACAAGGGGCATTTTCGAAATTTTTAGGGCTTCTAAGCCATCTCAAAAATTTCTCTCTCCTTTTAAAACAACTCAAATAAACTCTAAATGCCTTGAAATTTTAACACATGATGAAGGATGACATTTAGATCATAATGGCTTTAGAATTTCAAATTTTTGAATTTCTAATAATTTCCGAGTAATTTCTGAACAGATCTGATGAAAAATTGATTTAAAAAATATTATTTTATTTGAAAATTACAATTTTTATTTAGAAAAATCATAAATATCTTCCTTGACATGCTGGTAAAACTTCATAGTCAGATTCCTTCAGGAAGTTACCCGACCAAATCCTGGTAAACTTCGGTCTTTTACCGAGTTTACTCTATCTTTAGTGTTGTCTATATAAGGGATTTTTTTCTCTTGACTTAATCAGATCATCCATAACCCTAAGCAATCAAAACTCTCATCTATCTTCAATCTCCCACATTTTGAACTCCCAAGCCCTGATTCAAAACCGAAATTCCACCAAAATCACCATAAATATCAATTTCTAATACCCATTGCCACACAAATCATTAAAGACCCACCAAATCATCGCCAAAATGTGAAGCACATCATCAAAAATCCTAGGTTCAGAAGCTTAGGTCAAACTAGACTGCCAACAACGGAGCTTGCGAGGATTCCCGACGTGAAAGAACTCCTCAACCTGAAGGTTAAACAGGTTAGTATAATATATTATCTTGCTATTTTAGACTCAATATAATTTTTTTCCAACTTTAATCTCAACCTGAATTAACGTTTGATTATGTTTTTGATCAATAACTTGTTCTTTAAGTTTCACCATTAATTCGAAGTCAAATTGAAGTCTTTCAAGTACTAACGTGTTTAAAATCTTTCAGGCTACGCACCCATAAAATTTGAACCAAAAGCACCACACCAGAAACTGCCCGACTTCCACCGTCCGAGGGTAGCCTGCACCCACCGACGCCACATCGGGGTCCTGGACGCCTTGTCCGTAAGCTTGGAAGCCCTTAGATGGTGGCGGGACATTAAATGTTCAAAATTTTAGGGTTTTCAACATGTCCAGGCCCATGGACACCCTATCCGTGCCCCAGAAATTTCACAATTTTATTTTTCTACAAGTTTAACTTTTCTACATAATTAGGGTCTATGGGTTCGGACATTAGGTCTGTGGTCATGGACATAACTAAAATTTGACCTAATTTGGCTTCATAAACCCTAGTTTAGGTAATTTCAATTTTCACTTTAATTTTCTATAAAAAATTGTTTAAAAACTAAAAAAATTAGAATCTGAAATACCCCAAATCTAAATAATATTATTAAATCATTATTTATTGGAATATAATCCAAATATGAATCATTTCACGTACGCATGCAAACCCATGCATGAAAACGTTACGTAAAAATAGTCGTTTCTCCATAAACGCTAAAACGCCTTAGAAGCATATCGTCAAACATGACCTTGTATGACCCTCTAATATTCAAACCAAACGGTCATACAATTATTATATGAATATACAATATATTCCCTAAGCTAAATTCAGTCTAAAACGCAAAACGCTCGGGAGTGCTCACGCCCGCTCCTTAAAGCACGAAAAGTCCGGAGGAGTGCCGAGGTGGCACGAACTCCTATAAAATTAATTCATTGAGTTCCTAACATCTTTATTAACCATTATAAAGAGAACCCACAAAGTGGTTTCTCAAAATTCAGCAAAAACAACAGGAGGATTTCTTAGCGCTCCTTTTTGCCCGGGCGTGTCCCGATGGCCCGTAAATTATGTCATGGGTTGTTATAACCCCATATAACCCAAGGTAACATCTTAGTATATGTTTATTTACTATAATAAGTGTTTAAAAACACTTGGAACTCATAAAAATATTTGTTTCCCAAAATTTCCTTAGAGCACAAAAACACACCTTCGGGTGTCACGAAAACGCGTTTTACGCAATTGCCTTGTAGTTTTTGACATGCCACGAATTGGTAATCTTAAATATGGTTAAAATGACCTTCTAAATCAGTTGGTGTGACTAGTCAACAAGACTCTCTATAGGGGCCGATTTTGAGAGCAAAAACTAGTATAAAATTTGCTTTAAAAGTTTATAAAAGGCTTAAAACATGATGACTCATCATCCCATGTGTTGTATTACTTAATGTCAAAGTATGTAGGTCTCATATGACCAGCAAGCTGTCGAAATTAGGCCATGGAATAAGGCCATGTGAGCTAGAACAAAAACAAATGAGAAAAAGCAAAAAGTAGATCTAGAATTCACTTTTCTAGATTCCTTCTTTTCCATGTGACCTAACATGCTTGTCCTTGGCTCTTCAATGTCAATTAAGACACCCCATTTGAACCTTGAATTCGTGACTCTACAAGGGAGGAAGAAGACAAGCCTAACTTAGAAAAATCAAAAGAATAGCTTACCTAAATTACCTTGTCTTCTAGCTCACAATTATTTCCTTCCAACTCTTGCCTTGTCACACCTCACATGTCCGATTTTCATGCTGGAAAGGAGGGCATTTATTGAGCCAATAACTCATGTAATAAACTAAGAAAAAGAATAGTCAAATGACATTAAAAATTGACAAAACAAAATCAATTTCCAAAGGCATTCTCTTGCATTTACGTGAGTTTAGTGTCATTTCCTCTCTTGCACTCCACACCTCCGAATTTGGTAAGCTCCCTAGCTCTCTCTTCTTGCTTCATCTTCTTCCTTTGAAGCTCTTAAGTCCATTAATGGAGATTTAACTTCTATCTTCATCTTTAAGGTAATTTCCTAGCATTCCTTGGCAAGCCTTGAAGCAAAACTCTTCCTAGCTTAACAACAAGTGTTCAACATCAATTATTTCTCCAAGGAGGTTGTCCAAACCAACATTAAACCAAGGAGCATCTCAAGGTTATCTTAAGGTAGTTTTAATGCTTGTAAATCCTTAAAGCACATTCTTATGTGTAACCAAGTTCTTCTTCTTCTAAGGCTCTTTTCTTCTTCATTTTCATGAAGGAAAATTTGTTCTTCATCCTCCATTAGTGAGCCGAAAATATAAGGAGAAAAGCTTAAGGTAAATTCTTGTTAAACTACTTACAAATCTACTTAAGATCTTTGTTGAAGATCTAACTCCTAAAACTCCTTCACCACTTTGCATATAACCGAAGTGGAGCCTCAATATTACCTTGGAGAAAGCTTGGAGATTCAAGAAGAGTTCAAGCACTAACCACCTTTGTTAAGAAGTAAGTTTACTAAGTAAATCTTTATGTTATAAGCTTTGTTAAGCTTCTAAAAATTATACAAAATTAGGTACATCTCCTAGGTTAATTGATACCGAAACTATATGGTTTTATATGCCAAAAATATAATCTATAACATATATAGAAAATATTTACCTTAAGACACATTTTTGTGTCACAAGATTTATCTATGTTACAAATTAATTAAGGCCGAATTATCAAAGGCAAAAATGCTTATTTTTGAGCTAAGAATCAATATAAGACATTACAATAATTTTTACATAAGTTATATGACTCATATGAATTTATGTATAGTTATTATGACATATAAATCCACTTTTATATACTTTATGGTCACTATTAAATTATGGCCGAATTACCTAAGTGTTAAATAGATTTTAATGAACTACTTAGGTATATAAACTTATACTGTAAAGTTTGGTGAGTTGAAAATATTTTATTAGAGCTTAAATGGCTAATTAATTAAGTTATGTGACTAAAATGTAATTTTTACAAAGTTTAGTGTGTATAATATGAAAGCCGAAAGTTAAGAGGGTATTGGTGTAATTATAATATAATATAAGGTTAGGAATTAAGTTTATGAATTTTAGATAATTAAACAAGTGTTAAAATAACATTTTATTAAGTTTTGGGCTATTATGTAATTTATAAAAGTTGTTATGAAAGTTTAGAACATAAAAGGGGCGAATTCATAATTAAGAGATTTATTAGGCTCACCTTTGAAATTTTGAGGATTATATTTAGACTTTAGTTTATAAGTCATTAAGAAGTTATTATAAAGTTTTGGGGTGAAAATGTAATTAATGGAGAGTTCAAGACCAAAGCCGAATTATTTGGGGTTTTTGGTAATTTAAGAATTTATATATATATATATTCGGCATTTATGGAGAATTAAAATTAAAACTATAGTTTATAAGGCATTATGCAAAGTTTATAAGGTTTTGTGGTTAAATTGTAATTATGGGAAATAAAATATTATTGCCGAGAATTTAAGGGGCTAAGTTGTTATTTTTGAAAGTTATAGTACTTAAAAGCTATATACCAAAATATTAGTGTGACTATGTAATTTAGCTAAATAAGAAGTTAAAACTCTATAATATAATGAGATTAGAATTTAAATATAAAGTTTATGAATTAATGTGGTTGATTTATAAATAACCGAAATATAAGGGTAATAATTTAGATTTAAATAATATAGGTCCTATATGGATATTTGAGGAATTAGAAGAAAGAATTTTAATTAAAGGAATTATGGAATTAGAACTATGGCTTATGTAGTTATAAGGAAGTTAAAAGAAACAATAAGTATTGTTTATGACTAAAAGGAGAATAATGAGATTATAAGAATATTATGTCATTGTAAGACATTTAAATATAGTTAAGAAATTATAAGTTGTTATGTCACTTAGACAATTAAAATACAACAAATATAGTACATGAATATAAATACATATATGTACATTAAAGGATTTATAAATAATCAAAAAGGAATAACAAATAAGTTATACATTAAATCATGAGGTAATTAAAAGAAATAAACCTCACATGAAATAACAAATAAGAATTTGTTGAAAGATCCAATAGGATCATTATATAAGGGTAACATAATTTAACCTCTCAGTTAATCCTATTCTAGGGTGGCCAACGGCGTTGTAATACCACCCGGTTGTTGTATTTATTTCCGCTGCAGTTGCATTTTATTTGGGAGTGATCGCCGTTCAGATTATTGGATTTCGGGTTGGGGTGTTACAAAAAAAGTGGTATCAGAGCGTAGTTACGCTCTGGATACAAGGATACACCGAGATTAGGATATCTAAGACTTTAAGTTAAGGGTTGAGTGATAGTATTGAAAGGAGTTTAAGTTAGTTTTACTTAGACTACTATCCAAGACCAAGATTTTGACCACAGTGCCTAATATACCTCAACATCCTGCAGATGTCAGGAAGAGGAGGACGACGTGGACAGGCTGATGAGGAGCCAAACATCAGGCTGGCAGACATTGCTACCTTAATTGCTCAGGCATTTGCACAGGCGGGGTTGCACAGCAGCAGCAGCTACCTCCACCACCACCACCCAGGTTGAGAGACTGGGTGAAGAGTTTGGCTGATCTGAGGCCAACTGCATTCAAGGGGCAGACTGACCCTGCTCACTTAGAGACCTACATCATGGAGATGGAGACAGCGTTCGAGACGCTTGCAGTCCCAGCTAGGGAGAAAGTAAGACTTGCTGCCTTTTATCTGAAGGATGCAGCTAGAGATTGGTGGAACATGGTGAAAGCCGACCACCTGGATGACCCAGCTTTTACTTGGGGACACTACACTGCACTACTTAGGGGCAAATACTACCCCGGCCCACACCAGGATGGTGAAGACCAGGGAGTTTGACGCCCTGGAGCAGACGGGAAAGATGACCGTTGATGAGTACTATGCGAAGTTCACTTCGCTACTCCGACTATTACCCCCGTATAGGATACTCGGACCAGGTGTTGGTCGACCGGTTCTACGGGGGACTGAGCCCTCGACTTCAGTTTGGGATGGGACCAATCATCCCTACCAGTTTGCAGGTAAAACCGGAGAAACATAAACCAGTTAAAAATTTTATTACCTACTATACCCCGTCATGGGAGAATTGGAGATTAATACCTTGAGATTTCAGGAATGCTATCATGCCGCCTCTATGGTGGAGATCACTTGTAAAAGGGGATGCTTTGAGCTCCCAAAAGAGGAAGGACGGACCTGGTGGCGAAGATGCCAAGCAGGGAACTCCAATAAGAGGAACAAACCCTATCAGAAAGGCCAAGGGTCCTATCCAGGGAAGGGGAACCAAACTACTGGGAACCCCCAGTCAGGAACCCACGGAGCAGCAACTTCACAGAAAACCTACCCATCTAAGGGTAGGCACTCTAATCAGACAGTAGATTTGAAACTTTTGTGATTACTTCAGTGCCGTTGGATGTATAATTAATCTTGATTGTATTAGGTTCTGGACATGGCTCAAACACGGGCCAGAAGTATGTCCGCCGTTCAACTGTAAACAGTGCGGAAAGGATCACCCCGGCGTAGACTGCCAAGGGGAGAAAGTCATGTGCCGCTACTGTCAGATACTCGGACATCGTGCCTTCGAGTGTATCCGAACCCGGAGAGCAGGAACTACCGCCCGGGAGCAAAGCCAAACACCGGCCCTAAGAATGGAGCTAGCGATACTCGCCCTCCACCAACAAACCAGGCTCAGGGGTATAAGGGCAAAGGCCCAGCATCGGGACCCGCCCTACATGTCATGGACCGCTCAGATGAGGCTGGTCCTTCTACCAACCTAGGTATTTAAACCATGTGAACCTGTTATTGAGCAATGGATGATGTGAATGAGTGCTTGCATGCCTTGATTGCCTAATTGAGTAGGAAAGAATTAGTAAGACTCACTAGTAAAATTTAAACCACGTAGGAAGCTATAAGATATGCTTTCCTATCCCCTCACCGCCCTCCCTGGGAGAAAACATTATCAAAGTACAAGAACCAGGGAACGAACAATGTAAGGTTATCCAACCAGGTTTGATTTTACTCAAAGGATACCTAACACCGGAGACACAAATTGCAATCAGAAAATGTCATGAATTGGGAGCAGGACCAGGAGGGTTCTACACTCCAGAATTTCCAGGAGGATCAAAGATGAAGCTGAAAATGATGTGCTTAGGAAAGGATTGGAATCCTTACTCAAAGACCTACCAGGATACAAGAAATGGAGATGAAGCACAAGTGCCAAAAATCCCAGAAGAATTTTTACAAATTGTGGAACAAGCAGTTAATACAGCTCAACAGCTAGAAGAAGATCCAGTTCCCAATCTAAGGGCTGATCTATGTATCATCAACTTCTATGAAGAAGGAGGCCGTTTAGGACTACACCAGGACAATGATGAAACAAAAGGGTCCCTTGAACAGGGGATACCAGTATTATCTTTGTCAATTGGAGATGACGCAGAGTTCCTTTATGGCGAGCAGAAGCGTGTGGACCTTGCAAAGAAAATCATATTGAATTCAGGAGATGTTTTAATAATGGGTGGAAAGTCAAGGTTGCTATACCATGGAATTAAAGGATTAAATTAAACACAGCACCTTCGACAGTGATAAACACCACTCACATGAAACCAGGAAGATTAAGTTTGACTTTTAGAAAGTACTAGTATTGTAATGTTTTTGGACATCTGAAAGGAGATCATCTCATCAGTGAAGCATTATTGTTATAAAAGTGAATGTCTTTAGACCCCATCATATATCAAAGTATTACTCAGATTCTGTTATTAGGTTGTGCTAAGGAGACGGAAGGTGCCTTAAGTATACTTACTGAGGAGGAGGCCAGCAAGGGCGGTGCGATCCTCACTGGTACCTTTCCGGTTAATGGAGTGGATGCATTAGTACTGTTCGACTCCGGAGCCTCACATACTTTCGTTTCGCCTTCGCTTGCGGGGAAGTTGGGGCTAGACGCTGTAGAGTTACCTGATTTTAAGGTGGCACTCCCGTCTAAGGAGAAGATCAGTTGCACTCGTCTTTATAGAGGAGCCACTATCAGCATTAAGGAGGAGGAATTCCCTATTGACCTTATTGAGTTCAGAGGTCTAGGATTCGATGTTATAGCCGGGATGGACTGGCTGGGGCGGCACAGAGGCCGCATTCTTTGTGCAGAGCGCAGACTGTTACTTAAGAGCCCATCAGGAGTGACAGTATCTTACCGCCAGAGCCCTAGAGCACCGTCAATAAAAGTTATATCTGCTATGTCCATGTACAAGCAAGTCAGGAAGCAGAAGGAGTATATTTATGCTATGTTCAGGATGTAGAGCACGACCCTGATTTTGATCCAAATATGCCAGTAGTGTCGGAATTTCCAGATATTTTTCCAAAGGAACTTCCAGGCTTACCGCCATCCAGAGAGGTAGAGTTCTCCATCGAATTACTACCAGGTACCGGTCCCATAGCTAAGGCACCGTACCGTATGGCACCAGCAGAGATGGCTGAGCTGAAGGAGCAGCTAAAAGATTTATTGGACAAGGGATACATACGACCTAGCGTATCTCCTTGGGGAGCACCAGTGCTTTTTGTGAAAAAGAAGGATGGAAGCCTTCGGCTATGTATTGATTACAGGGAGCTTAATGCAGTATCAGTGAAGAACAAATATCCACTACCACGGATTGATGACTTGTTTGATCAGTTAGAGGAGCAAAAGTGTTTTCGAAGATCGATTTGAGATCAGGCTACCATCAGATACCCATCAGGGAGCAAGACATAGAAAAGACAGCATTCAGAACACGGTATGGCCACTATGAGTTTACAGTTATGCCTTTTGGCTTGTCAAATGCACCTGCAGTCTTCATGGATTTGATGAACAGATTATTCAGAGAGCAGTTGGATAAGACCGTGGTTGTATTCATCGA
>CM041777.1:151495944-151743690 GCA_023374045.1 Limonium bicolor | reverse complement strand
ACATACCCTGCTTCCTCTCTCCCACGAAGAGCAACCTGTTCCTTTCCATCTCTTCTTCTTTCTCCCGCCCCAAAGTCAAGTTCTTCTATCTTACATTTTCTTCATATCCATCATCTGCTCTCGTTGTTTCGGATCATCTCAACCTCTCTGCGCTCGCATTCTCCGGTGAGGAACTGAATCAAGCACGCTTTCTGCAGTAGGATTCTCGATCGATCCATAAAAATGGTACGTTGACATCTAATTCTTCCTTTACTTCATCTACTTGCAAATTGTCTACTTCGAATTACGTAACGATCGGCGACGCAATTACGATCTGCTGAATAATCAATGATAATCTTCAAGAAAGCATCAAAATCAATTCTTCTACTCATTCAACATAACCGATAAATGATCTGATCAGTGATCAGCCTCTGTCTCTCTCGCTCTCAAATTACTTAAGTTATGACCGCTCCAATCACAATGATCTTCAACTTCAACCAAATTACATATCTAATCAAATCTCTGAATTCAAATTACACTTCCATCCGTGCAGGCGAACTCTGCTTCGGGAATGGCGGTGAACGATGAGTGCAAGCTGAAGTTCATGGAGCTGAAAGCGAAACGAAACCACAGGTTCATAGTGTTCAAGATAGAAGAGAGTGATCAGCAAGTGAAGGTGGAGAAGGTCGGGAGTCCAGATGAGACATACGAAGATTTCGCAAACAGCTTACCTGAGAACGAGTGTCGTTACGCCGTCTATGACTACGATTTCATCACGGAGGAGAACTGTCAGAAAAGCAAGATCTTCTTCGTCGCGTGGTCGCCAGAAATTGCTAGAGTGAGAAGTAAGATGTTGTATGCCAGCTCTAAGGACAGGTTCAAGAGGGAACTTGATGGGATTCAGGTTGAGCTTCAGGCAACTGATCCTAGCGAGATGAGCTTGGATATAGTAAAAGAGAGGGCTTTGTGATGAGTACGACGATGACATCGTGATCTTTTGAAGTAAAATCGTCGTGGTGAGAGGCTACTTAATTATTAATTTGAAACGAATTTACCTTTCTATTTAAAGATATAAGCAAACGTAACTTAACTTGAAAAAGCAAGCTCGTTTGTTTGTTAATTTGTTTTTTGATGTTTTGTTTGTTTGTCAAACATTAACATTTGGGGTTGATTTTTTTTATTATTTCTTTTTTGAGTTCGTTTTCCCCTGTTCTCAATTGGGTGTATTTCCTTTGTTAGCTATATGGTTTGGATCGTTGTTGTATTAGACAGTGTCACAAATATAGAAGTTGCATTCTATTGATTTGATTTATGTTTTTTTCCTCTTTCAAGTTATTATTAATATAATTGGGCGTCTCAATGCAAAGTGAAGTTCGAAACGCATTGGGGGTATGCCATCCGATCATCTTTTATTCATGAGAATTTGCTCACCTATTAATAGTTATCCGGTTTCATCTGCACTATTTCACTGTTAAGTTTCACTTACGAATGATTATAATTAATTCATCAGTGGTGGTTTTTTTCCAAGGTTATGCGATTTATAAGATGCGTAAACATTAGATGAAACTTTGTGCGGATGGTTTTCGTGTTTTGGTCTTCACATATATGCCAATTATGCAGGTTTTTTAAACGGTGGCTTTGAAATTCATGGGATTAATGGGGTCCTTTATAAATTAAAACTTAAATATAAATATATAATTATTAATTTAGTTGTGTCACAACATAATTTTATATTAAGTCATGTAATGAGATAAATGTCAAAAATGACAATTCAAACAAACTAGAAGAAGTTCACTCATTATTGACCTAGAAATTTATTTCAAATTTTGTTCCATAAGTAGTTTTAGTTACGTTTTTTCTTTTCTTTTTCGGCGAGAATGACTTATGTTATAGTATTGTCCATGTAACTGGAATTGCAGTACTTATCAAAAAATTAAAAATATTCATTCTGCTAGCATTTTACAACAATATATTTAAAGAAATAACTGTTAGTACTTGATTGGAAAAACGTAGTTGAAGAGCTTGTCATTGACTACATAGAAAAAGAAGGAAGATCAATATATCTGTATTTTTATATATATATATATTATATAATATATATATATATTATTACTAGAATATAACAATTCAAATCGATAATTTTATTTATTTTGTCTGCTAAAAGACTTAGTACTGTTAAATTCAATCAATTATTATTTGTATGTTCTATTGAATAGGTTAAAAACCTTCATAGATTTTTAATTATATAAACTACAAGATAGTTAACTCTACTTAAAAAAAATATCTATGTCCCCAAAAAATTGGGGTCCCCTAAAATTGGGGTCTTGTTCCATGTCACCTCTTGGATATGTCAAGAGCCGCCCCTGCATACGAAACCCGTACGATCCTCTGAATTAGTGTACAAAGTAAGCAATTTTTTGCATTATATATTACAAGTTGGTTTTTTCCAAAGTTCGTATGGCTTATGAGATGCTTAAACGTTATCCAAATTAGACCAAACCTGTTGAGGATGATTGTCATGTGTTAGTTATGAGACTTATGCCAATTATGACAGTTTAAAAGGCATATGAAACCCATGTTAGTGCCAAGCCCTCATAAACCGCACGAACTTTAGAAAAAAACCAACTTGTAAAATAAACTGCAAAAAAGGCTTACTTTGTACACTAATTCATAAGGTCGCACAGGTTTCTTGTGGCATTACAAACCTGCATAATTGGGATATGTGTGAAGATCAAAACATGAACATCGTCCACACAAGGTTTTGTCTAATTTGGATAACATTTACATATCTTATAAAACACACAAACTTTGGAAGAAATCAACTTGTAATAAAAACTGCCAAAAAGGCTTACTGTACACTAATTCATAGGGTCGCACTGGTTTCATATGATCTTAAAAACCTGCATAATTGGCATATCTTTGAAGACAACACATGAACATTTTTCACGCAAGGTTTTGTCTAATTGGATAATGTTTACACATATTATAAACAACACAAACTTTGAAAAAAAAACAATTTGTAATAGAAACTACAAAAAAATGCTTATTTTGTATGCTAATTCATAGGGTCACACAGGTTTCATATGACCATAAAAACCTGCTAGTTGGCATATGTCTAAAGAACAACACATAAACATCATTCACATAAGGTTTCATCTAATTTGGATCACGTTTACTCATCTTATAAACTACCCAAACTTTGGAAAAAACCAACTTGCAATAGAAACTGCAAAAAAGGCTTCCTTTGTACACTAATTCATAGGGTTATTGAGCGAGAATTGTAAAAAGTGTCGAGGAAAAGAATGAGAAAATAAGTCTTCGCCTTTTCCTAATTCACTTACTTAAAATCAAATTTGGGCAAGAGCACCTTGCCCCTTCCAACTTTCCTTAATCACAAGCCAACCTATAATGACATAAATCCACCTTAATATAATATGACACAAGCAAAAAAATCAACTTAATAAAACTCGAATTATAACAGCAGGGCTGGTTCAACATCAGCGATGACCAGATCGGTGATTCTTAGGTAAATGGAGGTTTCCGTGGCAGGCTAATCTTGGTTGACATCCCGCGTCTTCCTAACTCCCTGGTGAAAGAAGGTGGCGGTGGTTGGCCAAAGGCGATTGGGGTTTCTTTTTAGGGCCAGGTTTCTCTGCTACCTAGCACCATAAGTCGATGAAGCTCTGTTGGACAGGCGTTGCCTAACAGTGAAGATAGACATGGGTATCCTTATGTAATGGTGGTGTGAGCCTCAATTTTCGAACCACTATTCTATGTTGACTGGGGTTGATTAGGATTTGACAGGGTCTAAGTCCACTTATAACCTATGCTTAATAACTATGTCTGCTAATAGAATATTTGTAGAGGTAAAGGATGTACAAAAAGAATGGAAAATATGTGAAAATATAAAATAAATCCTACAACTCTATACGGGTAGCAAAAATCCCGGTCAGAGTACAGTGTGAGTAGATTACGACCGAGAGTATCGAACCCAAGAGACTTAATAGAAAATCAGTCCTAATCCTAGTAATAGCCTATTCTAAAACAGGGGGAAAAGTAAATATCAATTCTAAACTAAATAATCTAACTAAGAATCCTAACTAAGTGGTATATACAATGAAATATCTTTGATTCGGGATGATACTCAACATAAGAACAAATATGATCACAAAAACCAAGTTGACAAGTTTCGAATTAACTAACTCTTGAACCTGCCGGATAGGTTGCCGGACAAAAGATGCATGACACCTTCAAGAACTTTGAATGTGCCGGACATCAGATATCCGGCATGTCACCCGGCATGTTCAAAATGTCAAGATCGATCTAACGCTCTCAGACCATTATCGAATCTAGCAAATCTCTTGCCAGAAACGAACAAGAAAGAGGAGAATAGAAATAGGTTAATTCCAATCTTAGATCTTATTGCCCATCCATAGAACAATAAACTTTTAGACCACTAAGATCCCTTAACCAATTCTCGTAGAATTTTGAAGATAGAGAAGAACAAGTAGCGAACTTTATTCTTCTTACACTAGAACCAAATCTTAGATGAAACTCATCAACTTTTATTGATAATCACAAAAGAGTCTTACAAGGAAAACCATTCATAACCAAAGAAGACAAAGAATTCCCACTCAACCATCTACACCAAATGCAAGAAGAAAACACAAGAGGAATAAGGAAATGGCCATAGCCTTAACCCAATGGAGATTCCTTCTCTTCGCGTGGATGATCGGGCAGAACTTCCTTGGACACCAACACATGAAATCGAGGCGGAATTGGGGCTGTGAATGGAGTGTATGGGGGTGTTGAAGTGTAGAGAAATGAATAGGCTCACGGCCTATTTATAGACTTCATTTTCTCCATGTGCCGGATGTAATGTCGGGTAAGTAGTACCCGACACATAATAAACACATGACAACCGTTTAACGATCGAATCCGTCAAATTGGAGTGAAACAATGCATGTGCCGTGCATCAACCATCCGGCATTATGTCTGGCATTGCTTGGTCAGAAGTTATTCCTTGTAGAAAACATAGAAACATAAGCCTAAACATAAATAATAAAATTTATACATAATATAACACAAATATTAATTATTCTAACCCTAATTTGGCTAATAATCATATAATTATACCTACTAAAACATGATAAGTCTGCGGCTTATCAAGGCCCTACACTTATCATTTGCTAGTCCTCGAGCAAAACTAGATTAGAAAAGAGTAATTGCTTATGCATAAAACAGATAATCTCTAGAATGACAATTAGATAAACATTTTCAACTGTCTGACTCTATTTCATAAGTATCACTTAATCTTCCTTATCTATCAAAAACATATTAATGGGTATAAAAATAAAGAATTTCAAAACCGATCACAAACGTTTGGGATATTTTGCATAAGGGATTTTGTAATCTCTCCTTTTTCCGGTTTCCATCATTCAGCTCTATTTTTCAAGAGTTTCTGTGAAATACCCCAAACTAATAAAACATGGATTAAACATCTAATCACATTAATTAAGGCCTAAACATGCCTTAAAAGTCAACTGAGAACAACAGTGGTCAACACAAAGCAAGATATTGCACCCTTTGACTGTTTAGGGTAAATAAATACCCAAATGAACTTCTTAGGACCTAAAATTTTGTTCTAAGATTATTAACACATTACTAAACATATTACAATTGTTGGACAACACTCCAACACAAAGAACAAGCATTTTCATGCTTCAAGGTCAAGTGGGGCAAAAATGTGCTCTAAGAAAACCTTAAAGGTCTATTGACCTCTAAATGATATAAAATTGGATTCCATGATCAAATATAATGTAAGGAACACAAAAAAACTGTTCTCAAAGAAAACTGAGCTCAGAAACACCTTGCGACACAAAATGTGCACTAAAATACCTTAAAGCACGTTTTTATGTATGAGCTCTAAGATAATGACTTTTTGTCACTTTAAAGACTAGAGCATGTTCTTTAAAACATTAATGTGACATGATAGACTATATTATAAAGTCTAAATCAAAGTTTGAAAATAAAATCAAAATGGACAATTTAGTATGAATAGTACCCAAAAATAACATTTTAATTACTAAGTATTAACTATGGTCAATTGTCACCCATTGACCACACCCCCCATTGCCGACTTCCTACAGCTGTAATGCCCACTCATTAAGCTACCTCTAAACAAATATCTAGCTAATCTAATGACTCACCTATTACTATTTCATAAAGTAATATATTAATGACTTAAAAGCAAATCTAGCTTAATCTTCTCATTTCCTTCATTCCCAGCCGATACAGCAGCTCCATCCTCTCCATTTGCTTCTCTAAAACCGTGGCTAACACTCCAAGTTCAGAGAAGAACACCTTGCTACCTAGGTAAGCTTATTAAGCCTTTAAATGTTCATTCTCTTCACAATTCTTTCCTCTTTCCATGGAGCAAAGCATCAACCATTTCCATCAATGTTCTTAGGTTGTTTTGGAGGTTAAATGGAGGGTGTATCTCGGCATTAACAAGGGAAGAAGGTGGATAAATCTAATCTTGTTCTTAAGGTATAAAAATGTGCTTTAAGCACTTATCCTTTGATTCTAATCAATTCAGGTTGTGAAACTTTTTTCCTAGCCTTATTATCTTCTTCTTAACATACTTATTCAGTTGGTATATCAAGAGCTTCAAGGTATAGCCAGATCCAAGCCAAAAACACCATTTTAGGCATTTTAATCAAGGTAAAAATTAACCATCTTCTAATCTAATTTATACCAGTTTAGAGCTTGGTTTTAGTATCTCTTTTGATGCTCTTTCTCTACTGTATAATTAGGCCGAAGATCAACCTTGGTTACCTTGGTATTCTAAGGTAAATTTTACCTTGAAAATTGACATTAAACACTTCTTATGGTTAGATCTTGCTTGGAGACTAATCATGCCTTAATTGCTGTTTGAAAACATGTAAATGATGCTGTGGAAATTTTATCCTAAGCAGGCCGTGGCCAAACAAGGCCTAAACTAGGCAAAAACAAGGTGTAAATCACTTAAACCTTCACTTGGTATATTAATATGTGTTTATACATATGTATATAAATGTGCCATGAGTGAATGGTTATATTAAGGTCTTATTTTGACCTTAGGTGATTAAGTAATGGTTTAGTAAATTTTATAACTAATTAATAAGCATAATTGTCAAATTTAAGACATTATATGGAAAATTGGTAAATATTGAAAATATGTGGTAAGGGCCGAGAGTTTAAAGTACTTTTGGGCATTTATGTGTAATTTATTTTATAAGCTAATGTTTGTAATAAGGTCATGTACTTTTAGGCATTTTATTTATGCATTTATAAGGTTTTATTTAAGTTTAGGTGGTATATATGCATTACCACATATTATAAGGGGTTAAAGTGTAATTAAATTAAATTTGGGGGCTATATATTAATAAACCCAAAAATTAGAGGTTTAAATGAGTTTAAATAAAAATTATAAGATTTTATAAAGTTTTGGGGTTAAATGGTAATTTCTGAAAAGATAAGGGTATAAACCGTAATATATGGAGATTAATGGTCAAGGAAATATTAAGGTGGTCAACCTTGACCATATGGTAGGTCTTGACCAAATTAAATAAGTTAGATAACTTATTTAAGGTTTTATAGTAAGATAAGTATTTAATTGTAACAATTTTATAACATATGTGGTAAATATGTTATTACCGAAAGTTAAGGGTGTAAAATGGTATTATAAACACCCATGGGCTATTAGGAATTTTTAGGAATTTATTGAGTTGATTTTGGAATTAAAATAAACTATATATGTATAATATATAGTTATTATGTCATTATGACACCTTGGAATAAAAGATGGGGTGGAATAGTAAATACCGAGAGTATATGGGTTAGTAATAATAATTATAACCCTTTGGTGAAATTTGGTGATTTTTAGAATTATATAAGAGTGTTTATTTAGATATGAGTATAATATATAGTTTTAATGATATTATAAAACTATATGTTATAAATTGGGCCAAATGGCAATTATAGAAACTTGGTGGGTTAGAAAATAATTTAGAACAACACATGGGTTTGTTCGGAATTTACAAAAAATATAACCATAGGTTATACCATTTTATAAGTTAAAAATGTTATATTATATGATGTATATAACATGGTATAAATAATGGGGTGAATTTGTAAATAAAGGAAACTATGGTATATGAAAAGAATATGGTTTTTATATGGTGCCCATGCGGCAATAATAAATAGTTTTGTATAAAAACTATAGATTATAAATTAAAGGAAATAAAAATATCATATTATATGATATTAGTATATGGTATAACATTACATAATGTTATGTGGTCAAAATGGAATTTAAATAAAATAAAGGGTGTACCGAATTACTAAGAGATGGAAAATGAATTTTAGACTATGGTCTATAATGTTGTAAATGTTATAACAATTATATGGTTTACATGGAATTAATACAAGTAAGGGAATTCACATTAAATAATGTGACAAATTATAAATAAATAAGATTTATAAACTAAGGTGTTTATTGAATAAACCTTAGGAGCTGTAATTATACAACATAAAATGTTACATAATATTAGGACAATAATCTTAATACAAGTTGTACAATATAATACAACTAATGGGAATAATCATCTAATACAAGATGATAAAATGTAACATATAATGTAAGAGTTCTATAACTCATGGAAATTACCTATATGGTAAATATATACATATACAAGAATAATGTGTATAAGGATGGATATATATAATGGTTGGAAACCAAGTAATATAATGGTGGAGATTATTACATGGAAATAGTTTATAAACTATATGTTATAAGTCTTGGATGCAAATATAATTTGCTAAGATAATGGATTATATAATACGATGTATTATAAAGGATGGTGGGAAAATGATACAGTATGAAAAATAATACAATATAATATGATAATGCATGCATACATGCAACTATAGGTTATATACCTAGATTTAATGGTGGAGAAGATTGAAGAAATATAATGGAATAAACTTAACAGTCGAAATGTTTTGACATACGAGTTTTAGTAACAAAGCCGACCGGTTTAGAGAAACCCGTGACAAATAACTGTAGAAATCCGGGGATGAACTGTCGGGGGTTACTTGTTATTCGGAAATACCGGATGTAGTTAGTCATGGAGACTGACTTATAGTTTTATTACCGTTTAGATCGTACTTCAGACAAGGACGCTTGACGAGCTAGTGGTCTACACTGCGCATCCTAGGTCTTGGTGAACGGTATGTAAAGGGGTTTGATCCGAGTTGTCCTAAGGAAACTCCTTGGGCTCGGATTTGGTTGATATAACTTGTGTGTTATCTGTGTGGATACATGTATGTGATTAAGTGTTACTGCATTAATTATTTATGCACGAGCGTCCTACGGGGCTAACACTACGTCGACTATAGATCCACTTATATAAACATACATATACGTTGTGGTGATGACATGATGGTTACTTGATATAATACCATAGTATTAATATTAGGTATATGGTAACCTAAGTAAAACACTTAGGAACGAGTCACGACATTGTCGGTCTCTAGAGCATGGATCTCGAACATGAATATGACCTAGATTACTTCTAGGCATGCGTGAGACCCATTGGGCAGCTAATTAATAATTATATTCTCCATAAGACTAAGAGCATATCTTAAACATTATGAGAGAGATGGTATGAGTTGAGGTGAGGAATCCCGGTAGTTTACGAACTACTAGGTTGCGCATTTGTGATCACTGAGGGGTTCCCGATCAGGTTCCGCTCCAGGTTTATACCCAACGAGCCCTATTTGGATCGTGGGTCAGGTGGCTACGGCCTTTTATATGGACGTCTTACGAGACAAAAGTGAATAGTCAGGGGCCTCCGGACCTCT
This sequence comes from Limonium bicolor, assembly GCA_023374045.1. Classification (NCBI taxonomy): domain Eukaryota; kingdom Viridiplantae; phylum Streptophyta; class Magnoliopsida; order Caryophyllales; family Plumbaginaceae; genus Limonium; species Limonium bicolor. Next base: position 151,733,805 of record CM041777.1, on the reverse strand, counting down.
GGCGAAATGAGCACCTTTGTGTGTACGGGAGGACTAATGTCCATGGTGAGGTTATCGGGTTGTCTTAACATGACGCCCAACTGGTATTAATTAACATGGTTTGGATGGATGGGGCCTTGAAGGCCAAATTAAATTAATTATGGAAACTGTACGCTACGGCGATTGTACATTGTACATTATACTGCAATTATTTCGATACGTTCGATATACAATTGTTATTTGTGAAATTAAATGAATGTTTGGATGGATGATTATGTATATTTATGCATATATATTACAGTATTGATTATAACTGTAAATGGAAAAGCATGAAACCAATCTAATAATAAGATGGTTAAAATGACTAAGTGACCATTAGGGTCCAGACCCGGCATACTCAGCGTCTATCGCTGATACTACACCATTATGCAGGTTGTTGATTATTGTCGAAGCCGAAGTGCGGGAACAGGGTAATTAGAGTTTATTTTGATTACCGCACAGGGGATTTATTTGTATAACGATGGCAGACTGGAAAATGTATTATGGTACAGTTATGTATATTTGGGATTGGGTAGACGCTCACTTGTCGACGTTTATGGTTTATGGACTTAGTATGATGTATAGGAGTTTTCTCGTTATCACGGCGGTTAGCAGTTTGTTTATGTTGAAAGTTGGATAGAGTTTGGCTTCGTTGCTCGCATGGGCGAGTAATGGCCGGTGACACCCGAGTGAGTATTGTTATTGTTATTAATTCTTCTACTGTAAGACGTTTTATTTATTGCTACGTGAGAGATTATTACGTGATTATGGAGAGGGGTGTTACATTCTGAATGTGTCCAAGACACTCATCGATGGTTTTTATATTTCAGCCCTATTTTTCAAGGGTTTCTGAATAACCATGATTTTTTTTCATTGAAGAACAGAGAATTTAGGAGAAAAACAAAAGAAAAAACTCTCGTTTGTTTTTTTTATTTTGAGGCAATTTTCGCAACCTCGTATTACTTCATTTTTTTCTTTTTTTTTGAAAGAAGGTTCTTCTTTTTTCTTTTTGAAGCTTCTCTTTTTTTCCTTTTTTTTTCTACACAATCCCTATTTAAGATATTCACCCAAAAGAATTCTCACCATTTTGAAAAAGAAAAGAAAAATTAACCCAGAAGTAAATCAGAGATAGAAATAGGAGTAAGGTCATATACTCATGTTAATAAAGAGAATCAAGAAGTTAAAAACAGGAATCTACAAGTCATTAGAAAGGTTACCTCTTGAGAGAACAAGCTTTCATCCTTTTCTACTCTTACTTTGCCAACGACATGCAAAAGCTTAGTAGAACATTGATAAGATCTCAGCTTGTAACATATTATTTATATACTAACTCTTCTTTTTCTTATATATATGTAGTTTAGCAAAAATATTTTTTTAAGGGGGGATCCCTGCCTTACACTTGGCAGGAACACTGTCCCCAGTGTTCAAAAGAATAAAGAATTAAAAGAATGAAAGAATGTTGTAAAAAATAAAATAAAATAAAAGAATGATAAAAAGAATTAAAAAGAAAAATATTCCCTCTTTAGAAGAATGAGGGCATAACTGCCCTACACCTGTGGTGAGCCGAGGAATCAGAATTGTCACAGCATTAGCCAACTAAAATAAAGGCAACTGTAACAGAAAACTCACAAAAGTACACAACTTCCATAATATATAAGAGAGAGTTAAATGATAATCCATTAGTCATATAAGAATAATAAAAGCAAATAAAACTAAAAGAAAAGCAAAAGGAAAATGGAAGAAAATAAAATAAAATAAAACATAGAAAGAGAGAAAGAACTAGTGAACTGCTGCCTGCGTGGAGGAGGATGGTGGTGGAGAATCTGAAGAAGAGTCAGGGGAAGCGTTTGAAACATCAGATAGGCTAGAAGAGCTAGGGGTAGGGAGCCCCTTCTTCTTCGCCTCTCGGCGCGCCTTCCTCTTCTCCTTGTCCCGACATAGAAGACTCTTAACCAAAGCAGCTATGGAACATGATACCCTCTGCTTCATCTCCTTTCTGACCTTCTTTCTGTCGGCCGCCACTATCTTGTTCATCTGATCCACAGCCAACAAGAGACGATCATCAACCCGTCTCTCTTGCTCATCCTGACATTGAGATATACGCTCCTCAAACACCTCATGTCTCTGCCCAACCTCGAACTGCTGCTGCACAACAGAGTCTACTCTGGTAGTCAACTCGGTGCACATCCCCGCATAACTCTGCCGAAAGGAATCAAAATCACCCCACGCGGCCTGATGAGAGGCCTCTATAGAGTTGCGCTGCTGCTGGAGCTCATGACGAAAGTGATCAAGCTCTGTAGCCACTCTAGGGTCTGCATCTAAAGTAGAGGTAGGAGGCGGTGCGGTGGAGATCGGAGGTGGTGGAGGCAGTAATAGCTGAGTACCCTCCCCTTGATAACTGGGGTAGTCCTGTGCAGTAGGGGTCCTGGACCTCTGATCTGGGGGAACATAGAGGAACTCCCCTAAGGGTGACTCTCTGAACCACCAGCGTCGAAGGAGAGCACGATCAATAGGGGCGGACTCGGGATGAAAGTGTAGGCCTCCAAGAATCTGAGTCTCCCCTATCGTCTGCATAATGTACTGGTGGATGAGCATGGGGAAGATGGGGCGTTGTCCCTCTCGGTGCATGATGGCGTGGACCAACTACGCGAACATCAATCTTTGGACCAGGAACCGTGAGTCAACTGCTCCCTGAGCTGGCCCGAGAAGATACTGTAGCAATGCGCAGTCCATATCATTCAGCTCGCAATGCTTGCACGGCCGAATGTTATGGCGGATAATCTCCATGGCCACACGCAATTGGAGATCGGTGATGAAGGTCAGGGGGATCACGTCTCGCTCTCGTGTGTGAGCTCTGTCCATATAGCGGGTGCGTGATCCAAACCGAGAGCAGATAGCTCTATGAGCATCTGCCAGGGTCTGTCGGCTGAAGGATCGCTGTCGAGGATCAGTGTCGATGCCCAAGATCATTACGGTGCTCTCTAGAGTAATGATGATACAACATGTAGATACAAAAGAGCGGATAAGAACTCCTGAAGTCTGGGGGCCCTCACGGTACTCGGAGTTGGCGTAAAACTCACGCACCAACCCGGGGTAAAAGTTCCCATGGTCAATGTCTAAAATCTCCAACCAGCCATGTCATGAGAAGAGCTCTGAAATTGCAGAGAGTAGGCAGACCTCGGGATGCACTCGCCTCTCCCCCACCCACTTACCTTTCATCTTGGACTGATGAAAGTATTGAGCAGCAGAAGGATTAACGAATCCTTCCTCATCAAATTCAGGCACATCAGGAATACGGGGCGGGAGAGGAAGAGGCGTACCAAAGTCATCGTGCTCTGGAGCTGAAGAAGTGGATCCAGGGCCACTCTGAGTCTTTGGAGAAGTCATCTTCTTCCTCTTGCCAGCCCTTGTCTTCTTGGCTGGAGGCGGTACGACACTAATGGAGGCTGGCTCCTTGCCTGTCCGTCTAGTAGATCGACGAGGTGGCGCAAGTGCAGGAGGAGCCTCCTCCTCCTCTGTAGTGGCGTCGGCGAGGGCTGCATCTGTCTGCTCAAAGAGCTCATCCTCCTCTGAGTCAAAACATGAAGCGCGTGGAGGGGTGGTGGCTCTTCCGCGAGGCATCTATAAGAAAAGAACAGAGGAAGATACCATAGACAACCTGAAAATGTTAGCTCATTAGTTTACAAGAATATTAAATCCTAAAAAATCTGGAGCTAAGGAGGTGCCATATCCCTATAATTTAGATGTACAATTGCAGAAATTATCACACCACACTATCCTAAGTGTTAATTCAGAAGTCAGAGTTATAATAAGCAAAGAAGAATTACTCAGACAGGCGTGTTGGGCAGGATGCCGGACAGGATCTACCCGGCACATTCAAACAACAGACTGCCGGATGGGATGCCGGACAGAACGCATCTGGCACATTCAAACAGCGAACCCCGAATTTTGCAGAAATGCACAGAATCATACCAGAACTCCTAAATCAACTACTAAATGTTCCAAAGTCCCTAAATCGCTATACTAAGCCACTAATCTAACAAAAAATGACATATTGAACAAGAAACAGCAAATATCGAATCCAAATTAATAGAGACGATTAGGGAACCTAGTTTGGTGGTATGTAAATGCAGTTCACAGAGCAGAATGTACTGGACGTTTGGTTTTGGTGGTGTGAATCTGTTCCTGGTTCGGTGGAGCGCAGCTTGGAGCTTAGGGGCGGCGACTGGTGGTTTGGGAAGCTGCTGCGCGGCGCTTGTTTGTGGGAGGGTGAAAGCGAAATAGTAAAAACCCTTACCCGATGTTTTTTTTCTTTCAGAAATGCGGCATGCCGGGTGGTGTGCAGGGTATTCAGTATCCGGCACATTGGATATTTATAATGCCGGGTATAAGTTACCCGGCCATCCGCACAACATGTCTCCTTGGGGTGCTTCTTTCTGAATTCGCTGAGTGCCGGGTTGAGTGCCGGGTACGTTTGATCCGGCACATGCATTTTTTGGTAGGCCGGGAGTTCTCCATCCGGCTTCGTGAACGGCATTGCCTCATCCCGCAACAATTTATTTATAGGAATGAGTTAATCAAATGGGTAAAATCAATGAATCAAATATGTACAAAACAATTAGAAGAATAAAGAATAAATGAACAAAAGAATGTATTGAATGAAAATCTAGCATTTTACGGATATAAATAAATAAATAAAAAGAAAGAAAGTGAATTTAAACACGCCGGGTTTGGTGCCGGCTAACTTATGTCTGGCAATAAAAATCCTCTACAAATATCAGACTTCTAATGCCCGACATAATATCCGGCATATTCAACTAGATAATAAATGAACGTATTAATAAAAAAAAAGAATAAAAAAAAGAATAAAGAATAGGGCGATTACCACTTTTAGGACTTGGACTAATTCCAAGTCCCCGGCAACGGCGCCATTTTGCTAACAGAATATTTGTAGGGGTAAAGGATGTACAAAAAGAATGGAAAATATGTGAAAATATAAAATAAATCCTACAACTCTATTCGGGTAGCAAAAATCCCGGTCGGAGTACAGTGTGAGTAGATTACGACCGAGAGTATCGAACCCAAGGGACTTAATAGAAAATCAGTCCTAATCCTAGTAATAGCCTATTCTAAAACAGGGGGGAAAAGTAAATATCAATTCTAAACTAAATAATCTAACTCAGAATCCTAACTAAGTGGTATATACAATGAAATATCTTTGATTCGGGATGATACTCAACATAAGAACAAATATGATCACAAAAACCAAGTTGACAAGTTTCGAATTAACCAACTCTTGAACGTGCCAGATAGGTTGCCGGACAAAAGATGCACGACACCTTCAAGAACTTTGAATGTGCCGGACATCAGATACCCGGCATGTCACCCAGCATGTTCAAAATGTCAAGATCGATCTAACGCTCTCAGACCATTATCGAATCCAGCAAATCTCTCGCCAGAAATGAACAAGAAAGAGGAGAATAGTAATAGGTTAATTCCAATCTTAGATCTTATTGCCCATCCATAGAACAATAAACTTTTAGACCACTAAGATCCCTTAACCAATTCTCGTAGAATTTTGAAGATAGAGAAGAACAAGTAGCGAACTTTATTCTTCTTACACTAGAACCAAATCTTAGTTGAAACTCATCAACTTTTATTAATAATCACAAAAGAGTCTTATAAGGAAAACCATTCCTAACCAAAGAAGACAAAGAATTCCCACTCAACCATCTATACCAAATGCAAGAAGAAAACACAAGAGGAATAAGGAAATGACCATAGCCTTAACCCAATGGAGATTCCTTCTCTTCGCGTGGATGATCGGGCATAACTTCCTTGGACACCAACACATGGAATGGAGGTGGAATTGGGGTTGTGAATGGAGTGTATGGAGGTGTTGAAGTGTAGAGAAATGAATAGGCTCACGACCTATTTATAGACTTCATTTTCTCCTTATGCCGGATGTAATGCCGGGTAAGTAGTACCCGGCACATAATAAACACGTGCCAACCGTTTAACAGTCGAAATCACCAAATTGGAGAGAAACGATGCATGTGCCGTGCATCAACCATCCGGCATTATGTCTAGCATTGCTTGGTCAGAAGCTATTCCTTGTAGAAAAACATAGAAACATAAGTCTGAACATAAATAAGAAACTTTATACATAATATAACACAAATATTAATTATTCTAACCCAAATTTGGCTAATAATCTTATAATTATACCTACTAAAACATGATAAGTTTGAGGCTTATCAATGTCATAAAACATTAATTATTAAAAACCTAAACTAGCTCACTGGAAATTATGATTACAAAACTACTGAACCTATTATGAGTTAGGAAAGGTTAGAGTTCAGATTCGGGGCATGGTATTCAACTTTTCCAGGTTCAATTTACTTTCACTACACTGCTAAGTCATGTTTCCCCTAAGAAATCCTCCTGTTGTTTTTGCTGAATTTTGAGAAACCACTTCGTGGGTTCTCTTTATAATGGTTAATAAAGATGTTAGGAACTCAATGAATTAATTTTATAGGAGTTCGTGCCACCTCGGCACTCCTCCGGACTTTTCATGCTTTAAGGAGCGGGCGTGAGCACTCCCGAGCGTTTTGCGTTTTAGACTGAATTTAGCTTAGGGAATATATTTGTATATTCATATAATAATTGTATGACCATTTGGTTTGAATATTAGAGGGTCATACAAGGTCATGTTTGACCATATGCTTCTAAGGCGTTTTAGCGTTTATGGAGAAACGACTATTTTTACGTAACGTTTTCATGCATGGGTTTGCATGCGTACGTGAAATGATTCATATTTGGATTATATTCCAATAAATAATGATTTAATAATATTATTTTGGGGTATTTCAATCTACCCCCCTTAAAAAAGGACTTCGCCCCGAAGTCTCATATCTAAATTATAAGGTTGTGGGGAATCAAGTTCCACTAAGTATCCACAACTCAATCTAGTTTTTAAGGATCAAGTCCCAAGTCTCTATATTCCTAAGTTCACAGTGTACATCAAACACAACAGGAATACTTTGGAACAATGTAGTGTGATGTAATAACACAGTCACTTTTCATATCTAATAGTGCACAAAGTACATTCAAATACAGTGTTACACAAGAACACATACAAGACAAAGTGTCGCTGAGATATACTGAACAGTGTTACACAAGAACACATACAAGACATAGTGTCACTGAATATACTGAACAGTGTTACACAAGAACACATATAAGACAAAGTGTCACTGAAATGCACGAAAGTGCAACAAAATGCATACTAAATTCACAAACGAAAAAGGCTCTACCCCCCAAAAAAAGGAGGGGTACGCCCCCGTACCCTAGACTAAAGTGTCTAATCGGTAAATAGTGAGGGAAACTTCGCTCGCATATCAGCTTCTAGTTCCCATGTGGCCTCTTCCACATCGTGGTTCGACCAAAGAACCTTCACTAGGCTCACAGATTTGTTTCGAGTTTCTCGTGTCTTTCTGTCTAAGATTCTTTGCGGTGTTTTCACATACCGCATTGTTGGTTCTAATGAGAGTGTCTCTGGTTGTAGAACATGAGAAGGATGAGGCATGTACTTCTTAAGCTGAGACACATGAAAACATTGTGTACTTTACCCAACTCGGCTGGCAAATCGAGTCGATATGCCACAAGGCCCACCCGCTCTATGATAGCGTAGGGTCCTACAAATTTCGGGCTTAGCTTGCCCTTTTGCCCAAATCTGAATACACCCTTCATGGGTGATACTCGTAGAAATACCTGGTCGCCAACTGCGAACTCAAGGTCTCGTCGCCTCTCATCAGCATATGATTTCTGTCTGTCTTGTGCTGCTTTCATGTTACTTCTGATTTGTTGTACTTCTGCCTGGACTTGCTCTAAGTACTCAGGCCCAATGATGACGGTCTCACTAGACTCGTCCCAGCACAATGGTGTGCGACATGGTCTGCCATATAAGACTTGGAAAGGTGACATCTGTATAGAGGCGTGATAGCTGTTATTGTATGCAAACTCGATGAGATGTAATCTATCTATCCAGCTGCCCTGGAAATCCAAGGCACATGCTCGTAGCATGTCCTCTAAGGTCTGAATAGTCCTCTCTGACTGACCATCTGTCTGAGGATGAAATGCTGTGCTAAGCTTCAACTCAGTGCCAAGTGCCTCGCGAGCAGCTCGCCAGTATCGTGAGAGAATCTAGTGTCTCGATCTGAAACAATAGTCTTAGGTACTCCATGATGTCTGATAATCTCCTGCTCAAATAGTTCTGCCAACTTTGGCACTTTCCAAGTGTCTTTCATCGGAATAAACCTAGCAACCTTAGTCAGTCGATCAACAACAACCCAAATCATATTAAGGCCTCCTCTCGTAGGTGGTAGTCCCACCACGAAGTCCATGGAGATATCATAAAACTTCCACTCTGGGACTGGCATAGACTGTACCATACCTCCTGGTCGTCTGTGTTCGAATTTCACTTCCTGACAAGTGAGACATCGAATCACATATTCTGTCACGTCGCCCTTCATACCACTCCACCAGAAATACCTCTTTAGATCTTTGTACATCTTAGAAGCTCCTGGATGGACAAATGTGGAAGAAGTGTGGGACTCTCGAAGAATATGCTCCTTTATATCTGTGCTGTCTCTGGGAATACACAATCTTCCTTTCAATCTGATTAGTCCATCATCATGTAGCTGAAACTCATATTTCCCACCCTCAAATGTACCGTCAGACAACTTCTGACTGATCTCCATCATTCGCTGATCACTCTGCTGTGCTCTACGTATGTCGTCCATAAGACTTGAGCTAGCCACAATGGCATTTAGGGAATGTGCTCGTCGACTCAGTGCGTCTGCTACAACATTAGCTTTCCCTTCTTTGTACTGTAAATCATTGTCATAGTCCTTAAGGAATTCAACCCATCTTCTTTGTCTCATGTTTAACTCCTTCTGGGTGAATACATACTTCAAACTCTTGTGATCCGAATATACGGTCATCCGGACACCATACAGGTAGTGGCGCCAGATCTTCAATGCAAAAACAATAGCTCCAAGCTCCAAGTCATGTGTGGGATAGTTTTCCTCATGTTTCTTCAACTGTCGGGAAGCGTAGGCGACTACCTTCCCATTCTGCATGAGTACACACCCTAATCCTCTGCCTGATGCATCACAGTAAACTTCATAACCCTCTGTGCCTTCAGGTATAGTCAAAACTGGTGCTGATGTCAAAGCATTCTTCAAAAGCTCGAATGAGGTCTCACATTCAGTAGTCCATGTGAAAGGTGCGTCCTTCTTCATTAAGCTGGTCATAGGTTTGGCTATTTTGGAGAAGTCTCTGACAAACCTTCTGTAGTATCCTGCTAAACCAAGGAAACTCCTGATGTCCGTAACGGTCTTTGGCCTAGGCCAAGTGCGAACTGCTTCTATCTTTGCTGGATCCACTGCGATCCCAGCATCTGAGATGACATGTCCTAGAAAGGAAACTCTGTCCAACCAAAACTCACATTTGGAGAACTTAGCATAAAGCTGGTTCTCCCTTAAGATCTCAAGTACGTGTCGGAGGTGACTCTCGTGCTCTTCCTTAGACTTTGAATAAATGAGGATGTCATCGATGAATACAACCACGGTCTTATCCAACTGCTCTCTGAATAATCTGTTCATCAAATCCATGAAGACTGCAGGTGCATTTGACAAGCCAAAAGGCATAACTGTAAACTCATAGTGGCCATACCGTGTTCTGAATGCTGTCTTTTCTATGTCTTGCTCCCTGATGGGTATCTGATGGTAGCCTGATCTCAAATCGATCTTCGAAAACACTTTTGCTCCTCTCAACTGATCAAACAAGTCATCAATCCGTGGTAGTGGATATTTATTCTTCACTGATACTGCATTAAGTTCCCTGTAATCAATACATAGCCGAAGGCTTCCATCCTTCTTTTTCACAAAAAGCACTGGTGCTCCCCAAGGAGATACGCTAGGTCGTATGTATCCCTTGTCCAATAAATCTTTTAGCTGCTCCTTCAGCTCAGCCATCTCTGCTGGTGCCATACGGTACGGTGCCTTAGCTATGGGACCGGTACCTGGTAGTAATTCGATGGAGAACTCTACCTCTCTGGATGGCGGTAAGCCTGGAAGTTCCTTTGGAAAAATATCTGGAAATTCCGACACTACTGGCATATTTGGATCAAAATCAGGGTCGTGCTCTACATCCTGAACATAGCATAAATATACCTCCTTATGCTTCCTGACTTGCTTGTACATAGACATAGCAGATATAACTTTTATTGACGGTGCTCTAGGGCTCTGGCGATATGATACTGTCACTCCTGATGGGCTCTTAAGTAACAGTCTGCGCTCTGCACAAAGAATGCGGCCTCTGTGCCGCCCCAGCCAGTCCATCCCGGCTATAACATCGAATCCTAGACCTCTGAACTCAATAAGGTCAATAGGGAATTCCTCCTCCTTAATGCTGATAGTGGCTCCTCTATAAAGACGAGTGCAGCTGATCTTCTCCTTAGACGGGAGTGCCACCTTAAAATCAGGTAACTCTACAGCGTCTAGCCCCAACTTCCCCGCAAGCGAAGGCGAAACGAAAGTATGTGAGGCTCCGGAGTCGAACAGTACTAATGCATCCACTCCATTAACCGGAAAGGTACCAGTGAGGATCGCGCCGCCCTTGCTGGCCTCCTCCTCAGTAAGTATACTTAAGGCACCTTCCGTCTCCTTAGCACAACCTAATAACAGAATCTGAGTAAGTACTTTGATATATGATGGGGTCTAAAGACATTCACTTTCATAACAATAATGCTTCATTGATGAGATGATCTCCTTTCAGATGTCCAAACAATTACAATACTAGTACTTTCTAAAAGTCAAACTTAATCTTCCTGGTTTCATGTGAGTGGTGTTTATCACTGTCGAAGGTGCTGTGTTTAATTTAATCCTTTTAATTCCATGGTATAGCAACCTTGACTTTCCACCCATTACTAAAACATCTCCTGAACTCAATATGATTTTCTTTGCAAGGTCCACACGCTTCTGCTCGCCATAAAGGAACTCTGCGTCATCTCCAATTGACAAAGATAATACTGGTATCCCCTGTTCAAGGGACCCTTTTGTTTCATCATTGTCCTGGTGTAGTCCTAAACGGCCTCCTTCTTCATAGAAGTTGATGATACATAGATCAGCCCTTAGATTGGGAACTGGATCTTCTTCTAGCTGTTGAGCTGTATTAACTGCTTGTTCCACAATTGTAAAAATTCTTCTGGGATTTTTGGCACTTGTGCTCCATCTCCATTTCTTGTATCTGGTAGGTCTTTGAGTAAGGATTCCAATCCTTTCCTAAGCACATCATTTTCAGCTTCATTCATTTGATCCTCCTGGAAATTCTGGAGTGTAGAACCCTCCTGGTCCTGCTCCCAATTCTGACATTTTCTAATGATTGCAATTTGTGTCTCCGGTGTTAGGTATCCTTTGAGTAATCAAACCTGGTTGGATAACCTTACATTGTTCGTTCCCTGGTTCTTGTACTTTGATAATGTTTTCTCCAGGGAGGGCGGTGAGGGGATAGGAAAGCATATCTTATAGCTTCCTACGTGGTTTAAATTTTACTAGTGAGTCTTACTAATTCTTTCCTACTCAATTAGGCAATCAAGGCATGCAAGCACTCATTCACATCATCCATTGCTCAATAACAGGTTCACATGGTTTAGAAATACCTGGGTTGGTAGAAGGACCAGCCTCATCTGAGCGGTCCATGACATGCAGGGCGGGTCCCGATGCTGGGCCTTTGCCCTTATACCCCTGAGCCTGGTTTGTTGGTGGAGGGCGAGTATCGCTAGCTCCATTCTTGGCCGGTGTTTGGCTTTGCTCCCGGGCGGTAGTTCCTGCTCTCCGGGTTTCGGATACACTCGAAGGCACGATGCCGAGTATCTGACAGTAGCGGCACATGACTTTCTCCCCTTGGCAGTCTACGCCGGGGTGATCCTTTCCGCACTGTTTACAGTTGAAACGGCGGACATACTTCTGGCCCGTGTTTGAGCCATGTCCAGAACCTAATACAATCAAGGTTAATTATACATCCAACGGTACTGAAGTAATCACAAAAGTTTCAAATCTAACTGTCTGATTAGAGTGCCTACCCTTAGATGGGTAGGTTTTCTGTGAAGTTGCTGCTCCGTGGGTTCCTGACTGGGGGTTCCCAGTAGTTTGGTTCCCCTTCCCTTGATAGGACCCTGTCCTTTCTGATAGGGTTTGTTCCTTTTTGGAGTTCCCCTGCTTGGCATCTTCGCCACCAGGTCCGTCCTTCCTCTTTTGGGAGCTCAAAGCATCCCTTCTCTTACAAGTGATCTCCACCACGGAGGCGCATGATAGCATTCCTGAAATCTCAAGGTATTAATCTCCAATCTCCCATGACGGGGTATAGTAGGTAATAAAATTTTCAACTGGTTTATGTTCTCCTGTTTTACCTGCAAACTGGTAGGGATGATTGGTCCCATCCCAAACTGAAGTCGAGGGCTCAGTCCCCCGTAGAACCGGTCGACCAACACCTGGTCCGAGTATCCTATACCGGGTAGTAGTCGGAGTAGCGAAGTGAACTTCGCATAGTACTCATCCACGGTCATCTTTCCCCGTCTGCTCCAGGGCGTCAAACTCCCTGTCTTCACCATCCTGGTGTGGGCCGGGTAGTATTTGCCCCTAAGTAGTGCAGTGTAGTGTCCCCAAGTAAAAGCTGGGTCATCCAGGTGGTCGGCTTTCACCATGTTCCACCAGTCCCTAGCTGCATCCTTCAGATAAAAGGCAGCAAGTCTTACTTTTTCCCTAGCTGGGACTGCAAGCGTCTCGAACGCTGTCTCCATCTCCATGATGTAGGTCTCTAAGTGAGCAGGGTCAGTCTGCCCCTTGAATGCAGTCGGCCTCAGATCAGCCAAACTCTTCACCCAGTCTCTCTCCCTGGGTGGTGGTGGTGGAGGTAGCTGCTGCTGCTGTGCAACCCCCGCCTGTGCAAATGCCTGAGCATTAAGGTAGCAATGTCTGCCAGCCTGATGTTTGGCTCCTCATCAGCCTGTCCACGTCGTCCTCCTCTTCCTGACATCTGCAGGATGTTGAGGTATATTAGGCACTGTGGTCAAAATCTTGGTCTTGGATAGTAGTCTAAGTAAAACTAACTTAAACTCCTTTCAATACTACTCTCAACCCTTAACCTAAGTCTTAGATATCCTAATCTCGGTGTATCCTTGTATCCAGAGCGTAACTACGCTCTGATACCACTTTTTGTAACACCCCAACCCGAAATCCAATAACTGAACGGCGATCACTCCCAAATAAAATACAACTGCAGCGGAAATAAATACAACAACCGGGCGGTATTACAATGCCGTTGGCCACCCTTGTGACCAACAAGGCTAATCCAAATACAATCTCCAAAAGTCACGGTCTGAATACGAATACAATCCGAGATACTAGGAATCAAACTCAATGTAAAATACTTAAGTAAAAAAGTCTAAAGAAGACTCCCATAGCTTGAATCTACCCCACCTACACTCGGTGTGGTAATCTTCTCAACTTCAGGTACCTGAAAAATGGGGGTGCCCCCAAAGGGGCTCAGCAAACAATGCTGGTATGGAAAACGTGCAGCCCATCGTCTACCGGGCCACACCAACTACTTTGTCGAACACATGCAGTTCATTTTTATAAAGCTGTAAACAAGCATAGTCTGATAATAACAAGTATCCATACAAGGACAATAATGTCACATAGAACAAGACACAGAAGGTCGTGTTAGCTGAACTGAAATTCTTTAATGATAGTCGGTCCACACAATGGGACTGACAGGTATAACTGAATATCTTAAATAGTGGAGGTATAGTGACCTCGTTAAGATTGAAAGGTTGGGTATAAAAACCCCAGGAGATAACGTAGTTAAACCCTGAACTGAGAGGCGTGGGAAATAGAATCCCACTAGAGGAATGAAGTCTTCCTCAAACTGAAGGGCATTAGAAACCCGGAGGAATAGAGTCTTCCTCCCAACTGAAAGTTCCGTCGCGACGTAGATAGGAGACGACCTGAGACAGGTACAGCTCCTGTAGCATGCATGGCCAGATCCAACTGGGCTCCTCGTTCTCGTAGTATAGAGTTGTTAAGTGTCATATAAAGACGTTAAACAAGAACACAATGTGTATTGTCAATTATCACGTTTAGGATAATGACGTTTGTTATAAAGTGAAGTTAGTGAGAGACTTGAGTACAAGTCCTCGGTATACTGAAGCGCAGGTATTTAATCCACTGGTATAGTAGTGTTTGTATGCGTGGGACATACACGTTGTAGTCAGCAACATTCACGCACATAAAATAATACAACAGCACAAGAGTAAACAACATTTTACATTAATTATCTTGGTCGTTATTTCAAACAACAGATAGCACACAAGCCGGTGTAATCCGGTAGAAAACAGGTTGCAAGAATCCCATACCGTTCACCGTAGACTGTACTTGTTTAATTCCCGGTCAACGTCTGGTCAAACAAAGTCCTAGAATAGGATTAACTGAGAGGGTTAATTTATGTTACCCTTATATAATAATTCTATTGGATCTTTTAACAAATCTCTATTTGTTATTTCATGTGAGGTTTATTTCTTTTAATTACCTCATGATTTAATGTATAACTTATTTGTTATTCCTTTTTGATTTATTTATAAATCCTTTAATGTACATATATGTATTCATATATTCATGTACTATATTTGTTGTTTATTTTAATTGTCTAAGTGACATAACAACTTATAATTTTCTTAACTATATTTAAATGTCTTACAATGACATAATATTCTTATAATCTCATTATTCTCCTTTTAGTCATAAAAATATTTTGTTTCTTTAACTTCCTTATAACTATATAAGCCATAGTTCTAATTCCATAATTCCTTTAATTAAAATTCTTTCTTCTAATTCCTCAAATATCCATATAGGACCTATATTTATTTAAATCTAAATTATTACCCTTATATTTCGGTTATTTACAAATCAACCACATTAATTCATAAACTTTATATTTAAATTCTAATCTCATTATATTATAGAGTTTTAACTTCTTATTTAGCTAAATTACATAGTCACACTAATATTTTGGTATATAGCTTTTAAGTACTATAACTTTCAAAATAACAACTTAGCCCCTTAAATTCTCGGCAATAATATTTTATTTCCCATAATTACAATTTAACCACAAAACCTTATAAACTTTGCATAATGCCTTATAAACTATAGTTTTAATTTTAATTCTCCATAAATGCCGAATATATATATATAAATTCTTAAATTACCAAACTAACCCCAAATAATTCGGCTTTGGTCTTGAACTCTCCATTAATTACATTTTCACCCCAAAACTTTATAATAACTTCTTAATGACTTATAAACTAAAGTCTAAATATATAATTCCTCAAAATTTCAAAGGTGAGCCTAATAAATCTCTTAATTATGAATTCGCCCCTTTTATGTTCTAAACTTTCATAACAACTTTTATAAATTACATAATAGCCCAAAACTTATAAAATGTTATTTTAACACTTGTTTAAATTATCTAAAATTCATAAACTTAATTCCTAACCTTATATTATATTATATTACACCAAATACCCCTTTAGCTCTCGGCTTTCACAATATACACTAAATTTTGTAAAAATTACATTTAAGCCACTAACTTAATTAATTAGCCATTTAAGCACTAATAAATATTTTTAACTCACCAAACTTTGTATAAGTTTATATACCTAAGTAGGTCATTAAACCTATTTATCATTAGCATTCGGCCATATTTATTGACCATATAGTATATAAAAGTGGATTTATATGTCATAATAATTATACATAAATTCATAGGAGTCATATAACTCATGTAAAAATTATTGTAATGTCTTATATATTCTTAGCTCAAAATAAGCATTTTTGCCCTTGATAATTCGGCTTGAATTAATTTGTAACATAAAAATTTTGTGACACAAAAATGTGTCTTAAGGTAAATATTTTCTATATAAGTTATAGATTGTATTTTTGGCATATAATACCATATAGTTTCGGTTTAATAACCTAGGAGATGTACATAATTTTTGTATAATTTTTAGAAGCTTAACAAAGCTTATAACATAAAGATTTACTTAGTAAACTTACTTCTTAACAAAGGTGGTTAAGTGCTTGAACTCTCTTGAATCTCCAAGCTTTCTCCAAGGTAAATTGATGCTCCACTTCGGTTTATGCAAGTGGTGAAGGAGTTTTAGGAGTTAGATCTTGAATAAAGATCTTAAGTTAAGTATTTTACAAGATTTACCTTAGACTTTTCTCCTTATAATTCGGCTCCTAATGGTGATGAAGAACAAGTTTTCCTTCATCAAATGAAGAAGAAAAGAGCCTTAGAAGAAGAACTTGGTTACACATAAAAATGTGCTTTAAGGATTTTCAAGCATTAAAACTACCTTAAGATAACCTTGAGATGCTCCTTGGTTTAATGTTGGTTTGGACAACCTCCTTGGAGAACTAATTGATGCCGAACACTTGTTGTTGCTAGGAAGAGTTTTGCTTCAAGGCTTGCCAAGAAATGCTAGGAAATTACCTTAAAGATGAAGATAGAAGTTAAAACTCCATTAATGGACTTAAGAGCTTCAAAGGAAGAAGATGAAGCAAGAAGAGAGAGCTAGGGCTTACCAATTCGTGTGTGGAGTGCAAGGAGAATGAGACTACTCACGTAAATGAAGAGAATGCATTTGGAATTTGATTTTTGTTTTGTCAATTTTTAATGTCAAATGACTTTCTTTTCCTTAGTTTATTACATGGTTTATTGGCTCAATAAATGCCTCCTTTCCAGCATAACGTGCATGTGGGTGTGACAAGGCAAGAGTTGGAAAGGAAATAATTGTGAGCTAGAAGACAAGGTAATTTAGGTAAGTTATTCTTTTGATTTTTCTAAGTTAGGCTTGTCTTCTTCCTCCCTTGTAGAGTCACGAATTCAAGGGTCAAATGGGGTGTCTTAATTGACATTGAAGAGCCAAGGACAAGCATGTTAGGTGCAGATGTTATAATCTGAGTGGTTTAAGTGGTGTAATTAAAATTAAAGAAAATAAATTAAAACCCAAAATAAACGTCGGGCTGCAAACAAATCCCGGTCGCAGTAGTATAGTGAAATGTAAGCGACCGGATATCGACACCACGGGACTAATGTACATATTATAGTACCTAGCGTGTCACAGGAGGGGGATTAATTGACTTGTTAAATAAATAAAAACAGTTAATAAAATTAACTAAGTAAATAAACTAAACGGACTCTGGTTCAGATTAATATTATCTGCTCCTTCATGCTATTCCTACTGGTTTAATTATAAGTTTGGCAAAATTCCTTAAATTATCCTAAAGACTAAGTCATAGCCTCATAAGAACTCGTTTACCAGAAATGCTCGGTCTAATCAAGGTTCGAGCACTCTTATGTAAACGGACATTAAATTCCAGGAAATATAATTGCATCTGAAAATACTAACTCATTAAATCATAATAGAGCTTTCTCCCAGATTTACGGCTTAATCAACCTATCTATTTATCACCTGGTCTGATCAAAATAGACTTAGCAAGCAATTTAATAAACTCATGACATTTTTAAAAGGTGAGAGATGAGCTTTAAGCGTACCAACTTCATTAAATTAAACCAGTAAAAACATTGCATATTAATACAGAATATAATTTTTCCCAAGCGTACGTAACTACCTAACATATTAATAATAGACGATACAAGAGTAATAGAAATCATCCGTAATCACTCCGGCTCACTCTGCTATTTTTGTATACGTAGGCTAGAGGTGGATTTAGTGGAATGGTAAAATAAATAAAATGGAGAAGGCGGAAGGAGAGAAATGAGATGGTGTTGAATTGGACTCCAGAGGAACCACGGAAGGAGCCTCCGGAAGGACACTTAATAAGGAGGAATGAAGCTGGTATTTTATAGAGGAAGATGAAGCACAGCAGCAGCTTCATTGATTGAGCTCGATGATTGCAGCTCCCCTTGATTGCAGCTATTGATTGCGCATGGGACAAAGCTGAAACGCGGGCGTGATTTCTGGTAGGCGCCGTCTCAAGTTGTAGAGCGAGCCGGCTAGAAGATAACCCGTTAATTTTTGGACACTTAGACGTGTCCGCCACTTATCTATCGGTCTCCTCTATCTTGTCCGCCTGTTAAGTGGCGGTCGCCTCTGTCTCAACCGCCTCGCGGTCGCCTCTGTGTCGTCCGCCTGTTAAGTGGCGGTCCCCTCTGTTTCTACCGCCTCGCGGTTGCAATGCTCTGTTCCGCCTCCAAGACCAGGCGGTTGCATGCAAATATGCATGCGTATTCCTCCTCCACGTGACCTTATTTAATCCCTTATAAACATATGTATGTTTTAGGTATTTTTCCTACAATTTAACACATATAATACATCAGTTAATATAATAACACAATTATAGGAAAAACCCTAGATAAGTGCGAAACATTACTAAAAATGCTATAATTAATAAGGTGATTAAACCCTAAAAAGTCTATATGTTTTGCACTTATCAAACTTCCTCACACTTGACTTTTGCTTGTCCTCAAGCAAATAAGGAATTAATTATCTCTAAGCCAAATAATAAAACAAGATCAAATAAGTGTAGAAGGGAATTTAGACAAAGTGACAATCGAAAGAATAATTCTGCTCTTAGAAGTAGGTTTTTATAAACAGTGAAGAAGAATAATTTAATAAAAGCATAGAAAAACTAGACTGCAGAAAACAAGTTAGATTAACCTGGGATTTCCAACCAATTTCATTCACTAACCTGGGATGACAAGGGGTGTGAAGTAATGCCTTATTCCGCAATACCTTTCAACACCACATACTCATGTTCATAAATATAAATTGCAATTTATTATTTACATTTTTTTTGAATGTGCAAATTGTATATACAAAGCACATATTATTTTTATATATTTTTTTGAATTGCATTATTTTTCTGTACCCCAGACTTTTCTCTCTATCCTTGTAGCGGTGTTGGGTCTTCTATCCCAGATCACAGACCTTAGGTAGATAGGTGTTAAAGCACCCCAAAGAACTTAATAACCAGATAGACGAGGCCTGTTTTGGTTAGAAAAATTCATAAACAGCGGAGTACCTTGTCTTTATCCTTTTCTTTCCTTGACTTTCCACATATTTCCATAATCCCAAGCTAAACTAAATTGGTTTTTACAACTAGCAGATCTATCATTTTTTGAGTAAAAATAGAGTATTTTGAAGGAAAATAATTTTATACAAACTCCTTTAAATAAAACTACCTTTCAGTTGTCACTTGACATAATTTCAGACACTTCTACAATTATTTATCTCATTTTTAACAAAATTTTTAAAATTTTAGGCAGTTTAGAGTAGCAAAAAGTGAGTGTGGCATTATCGAACTACTGTCATAATCTCAGGGAAAGGTCTCTCCTTCCTCACACTTAAGAGGAGCAATGTCCTCATTGTTCAGAATTAAAATCAAGAAAATGACCTTTCAAATTATGACAGACTCATAAAGGATTAAATAAATACGGGTTGAACATTAATAAAATAAAGGATGAACTGAAACTCCCCTTGTATTGTAGATTGAGGAAGGTATCCTTCCTCACACTTAGAGCTTTGGCAGGGGTGAGACGTTCCTCACACTTGAGTTTGCACAAGTGTTCAACCGAAGATATTTGAAATTCCAAAGCAACTGAGGTTGCTTTCCAAAGGTGAGTTCAGCTATATATTCGACATAGAATTTGTTCTGAAAAGAAAATCATATATAGCCAGCAGAACTCCAATTGAACCAAAAGGAAATCATTAAATGAAAAACATAAATAAAAATTCATAAAATAAAACATAAAGGAAACCACACTATTACCTTCCTGAATATATCAAATGTCAGAACAAGGTTTAAACAGTAATATTCTACAAAAAGTCAGAGAAATATAAAATGAAATGAAAATAACAATAAAACAAAATAAAATAAAATCACTGTGGTGGTGGTGGAGGCTGTGCTGGTCCCTGGCCTGACTGAGCGAGGAGACGCGCTAGGAGCTGAGCGGTTTGCGCATTCTGCTGCGCTGTCTGTGCATGCATCTCATCACTCCGGTCCAAGCGCTGCATCACCCTCTGCTCAAAGCTCTCAAACCTCTGATGGAAGGTCTGGAACTGAGCCTGTAGATCTGTCGAGTAAGGTACAGGAGCAGGGGTCTGCATCATATCAGTAGTCGGCCTATAAGGCTCCTCTCCCTGTGCGGACGGTGGGTCAGGATCGGCTGAGTGTGTGCTCCAGTAGAGGTCCCCGCTGCTGTGGAAGATGCAGTGGAAGACCGAGCAGTGGCACTCCTAACCCAAGTACCGTCATCTGAGTGCAAAAAGCCCCAGCTCCGCACAGTCAGCAATGACACTGAGCGCTTCGCTGGACGAAGATCTAAAGTCTCCCTGAACTCTGCTGAGAATGGGACAGAACCGATAATGTGGAGATTGAGGAAGAAGGGAAAATGGGAGTGATCTTCTTCTTCTTCGTCCTCATGTAGGAGACCACCTTATAGAGCTGGCTGTACATGACGTGGCTGAACGAGATGCGCTGAGCGGGAGGAAATGGTCCTAGGAAGTAGTCAAGTAAGGCACAATCCTCTTCAGAAGCATCATGCGCCCCAGATGGGCGAATCTGATGACTGAGGATCTCCAGGAGAAGCCTCTGAGTCAGCGTGGGGAAGCTAGCGAACGGGAGGACATCCTTCTCTCCTCCCTCTACGTCGGGTCCTCCGACCTACAGCCTGAAGCCACCTGGACTTCGACCTCTGCAAGTACTCCTCTGTGAATCCTCGGATATCACCAGGACCATCCGGGATGTGCAGGAGAGAAGTGAAAGTCGAGGGTGTGATCTCCACGGGGTGATGGCGTATATAAGAAGTAATGCTCATATCGCCTGCCCGGGCATTAGCATAAACTCTCGAGCTAAGTCCGGAGCAAAGACTCCCTCTCCTAACTTTAGGACCTCTGAAAGTCCTAGCCTGGCAAATAGAGTATCCACCCCTGCAGCCTTTAGCACCGCAGGCTCAATTTTCCTCTCTATGATAAAGTCCTTGCCCTGATCGAACCAGGCACGAGCCTCTACTGAGACAAAACCATCGTCCTGAAGACGAGGTGCAGAAGAAGATGATGCTCCAGGGCAGTCGCCACCACGTGTACGAGACATACTAATATATATTTAAAATTAAAAGCAAACAAACATTAACAGCATAACAATAAAAATATTAAATATCAAACAGAGTAATAATAACATGAGAATCAATAGAAATCAACAGCATAAAAATTAGTAAACAAAAACAGCATAAAAATAAAATAGAGAATAACAACAAAAACGTTAATAAAGAAACATAGAAATTAATATCAAATAGAACATTAATATAAACAATTCCGTAAATTAAAAAATAGGAAACAAGTTGAACAAAGAATGAAACATAAACAGAATAATTATATAAATTCTGTCGAAATTCTGACAGAGTCTCCCCTAAAATTCTTCGTTTCTCCACAAAAAATTCAGTCAGATTTCAAGGTATTTAGTACCGTCACCAATCAAATCTATAAATAATAACCTATAATCATAATCTATACTCGTTTAATAATCAAGGCTAAATAAAACTGAAAAATGCTAGTTTCAACAATGAATTTTCGTAACTAATATTCTTCAATTTTAGAATTCATCAAAAACACCCAAACTAAGTGTAATATGTAAAGATTTAACCTTGTGTATGTAGATTATGATTAATAAAGGACAAATTCGAGACAAATCTAGCAATTAGAGTTCGAAATTTTCGAATTTAAAGAGTTAGGGATTCGAAACTTCAGTCCTTAATTTCTCCTAATGTAGTTCATCATTTACAAATTTGAAGCTATAAAAACGTAAAGAATTGAAAAACGAAGATTTCGGTACTAACCTTGCAAGATTTGGTGAAGAAACGAGGAAGAAATGGCAAATTGAAGAGGAGGGGAGTTGCGCGGGCCTGTTCATTCTTCTCGCCGTCGGGTTTGCTCGATTTCGAAATGAAATTGGGGAAGAACGATTCTTGAAAACGCAGCGCTTCGGAGCTTTTTTTTTCTATTCTGAAGCACGACCGCCTCGCGGTTGTGTGTGTGCCGTCCGCACGATATCTGGCGGACAAGGGTGAAGCCGTCCGCGAGTTAAGTGGCGGACAAGGCTGTGGTGTCCGCGTGGCGGTCGCGTGGGTGGAGTCCGCGTGATAAGTGGCGGACAAGGGTCTGTTCGATTTTTTTTTTTTTTGCTTCGTAACATTCGAATAAGAAATAAACAGATAAACATTAGTACACATAAAATAATAATTAGTAGTTAGATTACATAAATTATAAGTTAGTGGTTAATTACATAAAATTAAATGTTAGGGACAATGGAAATAAAATGTTAGAGACAATGGAAATAAAATGTTAATAAGAGTTAGAAGTTAGATGTCAGAAGTTAGATGTCCGTAGTCAGATGGCCAAAGTCAGGTGTCCAAAGTCATATGTCCAATTAATATTAACAGATTATTAAAGGATTAATATTAACAAAATATAGTAGATAACTCATATTAACATCAAACAAAATATTATGGACATAATATTAACAGATTAAAAAGAACAAAATATTTATAATTAAACAGGTGAATAATCCGGAGCTTAGGAACTAGAATAAATCTAGTCCCCGGCAACGGCGCCATTTTGCAGACGTTATAATCTGAGTGGTTTAAGTGGTGTAATTAAAATTAAAGAAAAGAAATTAAAACCCAAAATAAACGTCGGGCTGCAAACAAATCCCGGTCGCAGTAGTATAGTGAAATGTAAGCGACCGGATATCGAACCACGGGACTAATGTACATATTATAGTACCTAAGCGTGTCACAGGAGGGGGATTAATTGACTTGTTAAATATAAATAAAAACAGTTAATAAAATTAACTAAGTAAATAAACTAAACGGGACTCTGGTTCAGATTAATATTATCTGCTCCTTCATGCTATTCCTACTGGTTTAATTATAAGTGTTTGGCAAAATTCCTTAAATTATCCTAAGGACTAAGTCATAGCCTCATAAACTCGTTTACCAGAAATGCTCGGTCTAATCAAGGTTCGAGCACTCTTATGTAAACGGACATTAAATTCCAGGAAATATAATTGCATCTGAAAATACTAACTCATTCAATCATAATAGAGCTTTCTCCAGATTTACGGCTTAATCAACCTATCTATTTATCACCTGGTCTGATCAAAATAGACTTAGCAAGCAATTTAATAAACTCATGACATTTATTAAAAAGGCGAGAGATGAGCTTTAAGCGTAACAAACTTCATTAAATTAAAACCAGTAAAAACATTGCATAATTAATACAGAATATAATAATTATTCCCAAAGCGTACGTAAACTAGCCTAACATATTAAATAGATAGACAGAGACAAGAGTAATAGAAATCATCCGTAATCACTCCGGCTCACTCTGCTATTTTTATACGTAGGCTAGAGGTGGATTCAGTGGAATGTAAAATATAAAATGGAGAAGGCGGAAGGAGAGAAATGAGATGGTGTGTGAATTGGAACTCCAGAGGAACCACGGAAGGAGCCTCCGGAAGGACACTTAATAAGGAGGAATGAAGCTGGTATTTATAGAGGAAGATGAAGCACAGCAGCAGCTTCATTGATTGAGCTGGATGATTGCAGCTCCCCATTGATTGCAGCTATTGATTGCGCAGGGGACAAAGCTGAAACGCGGGCGTGATTTCTGGTAGGCGCCGTCTCAAGTTGTAGAGCGAGTCGGCTAGAAGATAACCCGTTAATTTTTGGACACTTAGACGTGTCCGCCACTTATCTAGCGGTCTCCTCTATCTTGTCCGCCTGTTAAGTGGCGGTCGCCTCTGTCTCAACCGCCTCGCGGTCGCCTCTGTGTCGTCCGCCTGTTAAGTGGCGGTCCCCTCTGTTTCTACCGCCTCGCGGTTGCAATGCTCTGTTCCGCCTCCAAGACCAGGCGGTTGCATGCAAATATGCATGCGTATTCCTCCTCCACGTGACCTTATTTAATCCCTTATAAACATATGTATGTTTTAGGTATTTTTCCTACAATTTAACACATATAATACATCAGTTAATATAATAACACAATTATAGGAAAAACCCTAGATAAGTGCGAAACATTACTAAAAATGCTATAATTAATAAGGTGATTAAACCCTAAAAAGTCTATATGTTTTGCACTTATCATTAGGTCACATGGAAAAGAAGGAATCTAGAAAAGTGAATTCTAGATCTACTTTTTGCTTTTTCTCATTTGTTTTTGTTCTAGCTCACATGGCCTTATTCCATGGCCTAATTTCGACAGCTTGCTGGTCATATGAGACCTACATACTTTGACATTAAGTAATACAACACATGGGATGATGAGTCATCATGTTTTAAGCCTTTTATAAACTTTTAAAGCAAATTTTATACTAGTTTTTGCACTCAAAATCGGCCCCTATAGAGAGCCTTGTTGACTAGTCACACCAACTGATTTAGAAGTTCATTTTAACCATATTTAAGATTACCAATTCTGGCATGTCAAAAACTACAAGGCAATTGCGTAAAACGCGTTTTCGTGACACCCGAAGGTGTTTTTTGTGCTCTAAGGAAATTTTGGGAAACAAATTATTTTTATGAGTTCCAAGTGTTTTAAACACTTATTATAGTAAATAAACATATACTAAGATGTTACATTGGGTTATATGGGGTTATCAACCCATGACATAATTTACGGGCCATCGGGACACCCGGGCAAAAAGGAGCGCTAAGAAATCCTCCTGTTGTTTTTGCTGAATTTTGAGAAACCACTTCGTGGGTTCTCTTTATAATGGTTAATAAAGATGTTAGGAACTCAAGGAATTAATTTTATAGGAGTTCGTGCCACCTCGGCACTCCTCCGGACTTTTCGTGCTTTAAGGAGCGGGCGTGAGCACTCCCGAGCGTTTTGCGTTTTTGACTGAATTTAGCTTAGGGAATATATTTGTATATTCATATAATAATTGTATGACCATTTGGTTTGAATATTAGAGGGTCATACAAGGTCATGTTTGACCATATGCTTCTAAGGCGTTTTAGCGTTTATGGAGAAACGACTATTTTTACGTAACGTTTTCATGCATGGGTTTGCATGCGTACGTGAAATGATTCATATTTGGATTATATTCCAATAAATAATGATTTAATAATATTATTTAGATTTGGGGTATTTCAATCTACCCCCCTTAAAAAAGGACTTCGCCCCGAAGTCTCATATCTAAATTATAAGGTTGTGGGGAATCAAGTTCCACTAAGTATCCACAACTCAATCTAGTTTTTAAGGATCAAGTCCCAAGTCTCTATATTCCTAAGTTCACAGTGTACATCAAACACAACAGGAATACTTTGGAACAATATAGTGTGATGTAATAACACAGTCACTTTTCATATCTAATAGTGCACAAAGTACATTCAAATACAGTGTTACACAAGAACACATACAAGACAAAGTGTCGCTGAGATATACTGAACAGTGTTACACAAGAACACATACAAGACAAAGTGTCACTGAATATACTGAACAGTGTTACACAAGAACATATAAGACAAAGTGTCACTGAAATGCACGAAAGTGCAACAAAATGCATACTAAATTCACAAACGAAAAAGGCTCTACCCCCCAAAAAAGAGGGGTACGCCCCGTACCCTAGACTAAAGTGTCTAATCGGTAAATAGTGAGGGAAACTTCGCTCGCATATCAGCTTCTAGTTCCCATGTGGCCTCTTCCACATCGTGGTTCGACCAAAGAACCTTCACTAGGCTCACAGATTTGTTTCGAGTGTCTCGTGTCTTTCTGTCTAAGATTCTTTGCGGTGTTTCCACATACCGCATTGTTGGTTCTAATGAGAGTGTCTCTGGTTGTAGAACATGAGAAGGATGAGGCATGTACTTCTTAAGCTGAGACACATGAAAAACATTGTGTACTTTGCCCAACTCGGCTGGCAAATCAAGTCGATATGCCACAAGGCCCACCCGCTCTATGATAGCGTAGGGTCCTACAAATTTCGGGCTTAGCTTGCCCTTTTGCCCAAATCTGAATACACCCTTCATGGGTGATACTCGTAGAAATACCTGGTCGCCAACTGCGAACTCAAGGTCTCGTCGCCTCTCATCAGCATATGATTTCTGTCTGTCTTGTGCTGCTTTCATGTTACTTCTGATTTGTTGTACTTCTGCCTGGACTTGCTCTAAGTACTCAGGCCCAATGATGACGGTCTCACTAGACTCGTCCCAGCACAATGGTGTGCGACATGGTCTGCCATATAAGGCTTGGAAAGGTGACATCTGTATAGAGGCGTGATAGCTGTTATTGTATGCAAACTCGATGAGATGTAGTCTATCTATCCAGCTGCCCTGGAAATCCAAGGCACATGCTCGTAGCATGTCCTCTAAGGTCTGAATAGTCCTCTCTGACTGACCATCTGTCTGAGGATGAAATGCTGTGCTAAGCTTCAACTCAGTGCCAAGTGCCTCGCGAGTAGCTCGCCAGTATCGTGAGAGAAATCTAGTGTCTCGATCTGAAACAATAGTCTTAGGTACTCCATGATGTCTGATAATCTCCTGCTCAAATAGTTCTGCCAACTTTGGCACTTTCCAAGTGTCTTTCATCGGAATAAACCTAGCAACCTTAGTCAGTCGATCAACAACAACCCAAATCATATTAAGGCCTCCTCTCGTAGGTGGTAGTCCCACCACGAAGTCCATGGAGATATCATAAAACTTCCACTGTGGGACTGGCATAGACTGTACCATACCTCCTGGTCGTCTATGTTCGAATTTCACTTTCTGACAAGTGAGACATCGAATCACATATTCTGTCATGTCGCCCTTCATACCACTCCACCAGAAATACCTCTTTAGATCTTTGTACATCTTAGAAGCTCCTGGATGGACAGATGTGGAAGAAGTGTGGGACTCTCGAAGAATATGCTCCTTTATATCTGTGCTGTCTCTGGGAATACACAATCTTCCCTTCAATCTGATTAGTCCATCATCATGTAACTGAACTCATATTTCCACCCTCAAATGTACCGTCAGACAACTTCTGACTGATCTCCATCATTCGCTGATCACTCTGCTGTGCTCTACGTATGTCGTCCATAAGACTCGAGCTAGCCACAATGGCATTTAGGAATGTGCTCGTCGACTCAGTGCGTCTGCTACAACATTAGCTTTCCCTTCTTTGTACTGCAAATCAATGTCATAGTCCTTAAGAAATTCAACCCATCTTCTTTGTCTCATGTTTAACTCCTTCTGGGTGAATACATACTTCAAACTCTTGTGATCCGAATATACGGTCATCTGGACACCATACAGGTAGTGGCGCCAGATCTTCAATGCAAAAACAATAGCTCCAAGCTCCAAGTCATGTGTGGGATAGTTTTCCTCATGTTTCTTCAACTGTCGGGAAGCGTAGGCGACTACCTTCCCATTCTGCATGAGTACACACCCTAATCCCTGCCTGATGCATCACAGTAAACTTCATAACCCTCTGTGCCTTCAGGTATAGTCAAAACTGGTGCTGATGTCAAAGCATTCTTCAAAAGCTCGAATGAGGTCTCACATTCAGTAGTCCATGTGAAAGGTGCGTCCTTCTTCATTAAGCTGGTCATAGGTTTGGCTATTTTGGAGAAGTCTCTGACAAACCTTCTGTAGTATCCTGCTAAACCAAGGAAACTCCTGATGTCCGTAACGGTCTTTGGCCTAGGCCAAGTGCGAACTGCTTCTATCTTTGCTGGATCCACTGCGATCCCAGCATCTGATGACATGTCCTAGAAAGGAAACTCTGTCCAACCAAAACTCACATTTGGAGAACTTAGCATAAAGCTGGTTCTCCCTTAAGATCTCAAGTACGTGTCGGAGGTGACTCTCGTGCTCTTCCTTAGACTTTGAATAAATGAGGATGTCATCGATGAATACAACCACGGTCTTATCCAACTGCTCTCTGAATAATCTGTTCATCAAATCCATGAAGACTGCAGGTGCATTTGACAAGCCAAAAGGCATAACTGTAAACTCATAGTGGCCATACCGTGTTCTGAATGCTGTCTTTTCTATGTCTTGCTCCCTGATGGGTATCTGATGGTAGCCTGATCTCAAATCGATCTTCGAAAACACTTTTGCTCCTCTCAACTGATCAAACAAGTCATCAATCCGTGGTAGTGGATATTTATTCTTCACTGATACTGCATTAAGTTCCCTGTAATCAATACATAGCCGAAGGCTTCCATCCTTCTTTTTCACAAAAAGCACTGGTGCTCCCCAAGGAGATACGCTAGGTCGTATGTATCCCTTGTCCAATAAATCTTTTAGCTGCTCCTTCAGCTCAGCCATCTCTGCTGGTGCCATACGGTACGGTGCCTTAGCTATGGGACCGGTACCTGGTAGTAATTCGATGGAGAACTCTACCTCTCTGGATGGCGGTAAGCCTGGAAGTTCCTTTGGAAAAATATCTGGAAATTCCGACACCACTGGCATAGCTGGATCAAAATCAGGGTCGTGCTCTACATCCTGAACATAGCATAATATACCTCCTTGCTTCCTGACGTGCTTGTACATGGACATAGCAGATATAACTTTTATGACGGTGCTCTAGGGCTCTGACGGTAAGATACTGTCACTCCTGATGGGCTCTTAAGAACAGTCTGCGCTCTGCACAAAGAATGCGGCCTCTGTGCCGCCCCAGCCAGTCCATCCCGGCTATAACATCGAATCCTAGACCTCTGAACTCAATAAGGTCAATAGGAATTCCTCCTCCTTAATGCTGATAGTGGCTCCTCTATAAAGACGAGTGCAACTGATCTTCTCCTTAGACGGGAGTGCCACCTTAAAATCAGGTAACTCTACAGCGTCTAGCCCCAACTTCCCCGCAAACGAAGGCGAAACGAAAGTATGTGAGGCTCCGGAGTCGAACAGTACTAATGCATCCACTCCATTAACCGGAAAGGTACCAGTGAGGATCGCGCCGCCCTTGCTGGCCTCCTCCTCAGTAAGTATACTTAAGGCACCTTCCGTCTCCTTAGCACAACCTAATAACAGAATCTGAGTAAGTACTTTGATATATGATGGGGTCTAAAGACATTCACTTTTATAACAATAATGCTTCATGATGAGATGATCTCCTTTCAGATGTCCAAACAATTACAATACTAGTACTTTCTAAAAGTCAAACTTAATCTTCCTGGTTTCATGTGAGTGGTGTTTATCACTGTCGAAGGTGCTGTGTTTAATTTAATCCTTTTAATTCCATGGTATAGCAACCTTGACTTTCCACCCATTATAAAACATCTCCTGAACTCAATATGATTTTCTTTGCAAGGTCCACACGCTTCTGCTCGCCATAAAGGAACTCTGCGTCATCTCCAATTGACAAAGATAATACTGGTATCCCCTGTTCAAGGGACCCTTTTGTTTCATCATTGTCCTGGTGTAGTCCTAAACGGCCTCCTTCTTCATAGAAGTTGATGATACATAGATCAGCCCTTAGATTGGGAACTGGATCTTCTTCTAGCTGTTGAGCTGTATTAACTGCTTGTTCCACAATTGTAAAAATTCTTCTGGGATTTTTGACTTGTGCTCCATCTCCATTTCTTGTATCCTGGTAGGTCTTTGAGTAAGGATTCCAATCCTTTCCTAAGCACATCATTTTCAGCTTCATCTTTGATCCTCCTGGAAATTCTGGAGTGTAGAACCCTCCTGGTCCTGCTCCCAATTCTGACATTTTCTAATGATTGCAATTTGTGTCTCCGGTGTTAGGTATCCTTTGAGTAATCAAACCTGGTTGGATAACCTTACATTGTTCGTTCCCTGGTTCTTGTACTTTGATAATGTTTTCTCCCAGGGAGGGCGGTGAGGGGATAGGAAAGCATATCTTATAGCTTCCTACGTGGTTTAAATTTTACTAGTGAGTCTTACTAATTCTTTCCTACTCAATTAGGCAATCAAGGCATGCAAGCACTCATTCACATCATCCATTGCTCAATAACAGGTTCACATGGTTTAGAAATACCTGGGTTGGTAGAAGGACCAGCCTCATCTGAGCGGTCCATGACATGTAGGGCGGGTCCCGATGCTGGGCCTTTGCCCTTATACCCCTGAGCCTGGTTTGTTGGTGGAGGGCGAGTATCGCTAGCTCCATTCTTAGGGCCGGTGTTTGGCTTTGCTCCCGGGCGGTAGTTCCTGCTATCCGGGTTTCGGATACACTCGAAGGCACGATGTCCGAGTATCTGACAGTAGCGGCACATGACTTTCTCCCCTTGGCAGTCTACGCCGGGGTGATCCTTTCCGCACTGTTTACAGTTGAAACGGCGGACATACTTCTGGCCCGTGTTTGAGCCATGTCCAGAACCTAATACAATCAAGATTAATTATACATCCAACGGTACTGAAGTAATCACAAAAGTTTCAAATCTAACTGTCTGATTAGAGTGCCTACCCTTAGATGGGTAGGTTTTCTGTGAAGTTGCTGCCGTGGGTTCCTGACTGGGGGTTCCCAGTAGTTTGGTTCCCCTTCCCTTGATAGGACCCTGCCTTTCTGATAGGGTTTGTTCCTTGTTGGAGTTCCCCTGCTTGGCATCTTCGCCACCAGGTCCGTCCTTCCTCTTTTGGGAGCTCAAAGCATCCCTTCTCTTACAAGTGATCTCCACCACGGAGGCAGCATGATAGCATTCCTGAAATCTCAAGGTATTAATCTCCAATCTCCCATGACGGGGTATAGTAGGTAATAAAATTTTAACTGGTTTATGTTTCTCCGTTTTACCTGCAAACTGGTAGGGATGATTGGTCCCATCCCAAACTGAAGTCGAGGGCTCAGTCCCCCGTAGAACCGGTCGACCAACACCTGGTCCGAGTATCCTATACCGGGTATAGTCGGAGTAGCGAAGTGAACTTCGCATAGTACTCATCACGGTCATCTTTCCCGTCTGCTCCAGGGCGTCAAACTCCCTGTCTTCACCATCCTGGTGTGGGCCGGGTAGTATTTGCCCCTAAGTAGTGCAGTGTAGTGTCCCCAAGTAAAAGCTGGGTCATCCAGGTGGTCGGCTTTCACCATGTTCCACCAATCTCTAGCTGCATCCTTCAGATAAAAGGCAGCAAGTCTTACTTTTTCCCTAGCTGGGACTGCAAGCGTCTCGAACGCTGTCTCCATCTCCATGATGTAGGTCTCTAAGTGAGCAGGGTCAGTCTGCCCCTTGAATGCAGTCGGCCTCAGATCAGCCAAACTCTTCACCCAGTCTCTCTCCCTGGGTGGTGGTGGTGGAGGTAGCTGCTGCTGCTGTGCAACCCCCGCCTGTGCAAATGCCTGAGCAATTAAGGTAGCAATGTCTGCCAGCCTGATGTTTGGCTCCTCATCAGCCTGTCCACGTCGTCCTCCTCTTCCTGACATCTGCAGGATGTTGAGGTATATTAGGCACTGTGGTCAAAATCTTGGTCTTGGATAGTAGTCTAAGTAAAACTAACTTAAACTCCTTTCAATACTATCACTCAACCCTTAACCTAAGTCTTAGATATCCTAATCTCGGTGTATCCTTGTATCCAGAGCGTACTACGCCTGATACCACTTTTTGTAACACCCCAACCCGAAATCCAATAACTGAACGGCGATCACTCCCAAATAAAATACAACTGCAGCGGAAATAAATACAACAACCGGGCGGTATTACAACGCCGTTGGCCACCCTAGAATAGGATTAACTGAGAGGGTTAAATTATGTTACCCTTATATAATGATCCTATTGGATCTTTCAACAAATCTCTTATTTGTTATTTCATGTGAGGTTTATTTCTTTTAATTACCTCATGATTTAATGTATAACTTATTTGTTATTCCTTTTTGATTTTTTTATAAATCCTTTAATGTACATATATGTATTCATATATTCATGTACTATATTTGTTGTTTATTTTAATTGTCTAAGTGACATAACAACTTATAATTTTCTTAACTATATTTAAATGTCTTACAATGACATAATATTCTTATAATCTCATTATTCTCCTTTTAGTCATAAACAATACTTATTGTTTCTTTTTAACTTCCTTATAACTACATAAGCCATAGTTCTAATTCCATAATTCCTTTAATTAAAATTCTTTCTTCTAATTCCTCAAAATATCCATATAGGACCTATATTTATTTAAATCTAAATTATTACCCTTATATTTCGGTTATTTATAAATCAACCACATTAATTCATAAACTTTATATTTAAATTCTAATCTCATTATATTATAGAGTTTTAACTTCTTATTTAGCTAAATTACATAGTCACACTAATATTTTGGTATATAGCTTTTAAGTACTATAACTTTCAAAAATAACAACTTAGCCCCTTAAATTCTCGGCAATAATATTTTATTTCCCATAATTACAATTTAACCACAAAACCTTATAAACTTTGCATAATGCCTTATAAACTATAGTTTTAATTTTAATTCTCCATAAATGCCGAATATATATATATAAATTCTTAAATTACCAAACTAACCCCAAATAATTCGGCTTTGGTCTTGAACTCTCCATTAATTACATTTTCACCCCAAAACTTTATAATAACTTCTTAATGACTTATAAACTAAAGTCTAAATATATAATTCCTCAAAATTTCAAAGGTGAGCCTAATAAATCTCTTAATTATGAATTCGCCCCTTTTTATGTTCTAAACTTTCATAACAACTTTTATAAATTACATAATAGCCCAAAACTTAATAAAATGTTATTTTAACACTTGTTTAAATTATCTAAAATTCATAAACTTAATTCCTAACCTTATATTATATTATAATTACACCAAATACCCTCTTAACTTTCGGCTTTCATATTATACACACTAAACTTTGTAAAAATTACATTTTAGTCACATAACTTAATTAATTAGCCATTTAAGCTCTAATAAAATATTTTCAACTCACCAAACTTTACAGTATAAGTTTATATACCTAAGTAGTTCATTAAAATCTATTTAACACTTAGGTAATTCGGCCATAATTTAATAGTGACCATAAAGTATATAAAAGTGGATTTATATGTCATAATAACTATACATAAATTCATATGAGTCATATAACTTATGTAAAAATTATTGTAATGTCTTATATTGATTCTTAGCTCAAAAATAAGCATTTTTGCCTTTGATAATTCGGCCTTAATTAATTTGTAACATAGATAAATTTTGTGACACAAAAATGTGTCTTAAGGTAAATATTTTCTATATATGTTATAGATTATATTTTTGGCATATAAAACCATATAGTTTCGGTATCAATTAACCTAGGAGATGTACCTAATTTTTGTATAATTTTTAGAAGCTTAACAAAGCTTATAACATAAAGATTTACTTAGTAAACTTACTTCTTAACAAAGGTGGTTAAGTGCTTGAACTCTTCTTGAATCTCCAAGCTTTCTCCAAGGTAATATTGAGGCTCCACTTCGGTTATATGCAAGTGGTGAAGGAGTTTTAGGAGTTAGATCTTCAACAAAGATCTTAAGTAGATTTGTAAGTAGTTTAACAAGAATTTACCTTAAGCTTTTCTCCTTATATTTTCGGCTCACTAATGGAGGATGAAGAACAAATTTTCCTTCATGAAAATGAAGAAGAAAAGAGCCTTAGAAGAAGAAGAACTTGGTTACACATAAGAATGTGCTTTAAGGATTTACAAGCATTAAAACTACCTTAAGATAACCTTGAGATGCTCCTTGGTTTAATGTTGGTTTGGACAACCTCCTTGGAGAAATAATTGATGTTGAACACTTGTTGTTAAGCTAGGAAGAGTTTTGCTTCAAGGCTTGCCAAGGAATGCTAGGAAATTACCTTAAAGATGAAGATAGAAGTTAAATCTCCATTAATGGACTTAAGAGCTTCAAGGAAGAAGATGAAGCAAGAAGAGAGAGCTAGGGAGCTTACCAAATTCGGAGGTGTGGAGTGCAAGAGAGGAAATGACACTAAACTCACGTAAATGCAAGAGAATGCCTTTGGAAATTGATTTTTGTTTTGTCAATTTTTAATGTCATTTGACTATTCTTTTTCTTAGTTTATTACATGAGTTATTGGCTCAATAAATGCCCTCCTTTCCAGCATGAAAATCGGACATGTGAGGTGTGACAAGGCAAGAGTTGGAAAGGAAATAATTGTGAGCTAGAAGACAAGGTAATTTAGGTAAGCTATTCTTTTGATTTTTCTAAGTTAGGCTTGTCTTCTTCCTCCCTTGTAGAGTCACGAATTCAAGGTTCAAATGGGGTGTCTTAATTGACATTGAAGAGCCAAGGACAAGCATGTTAGGTCACATGGAAAAGAAGGAATCTAGAAAAGTGAATTCTAGATCTACTTTTTGCTTTTTCTCATTTGTTTTTGTTCTAGCTCACATGGCCTTATTCCATGGCCTAATTTCGACAGCTTGCTGGTCATATGAGACCTACATACTTTGACATTAAGTAATACAACACATGGGATGATGAGTCATCATGTTTTAAGCCTTTTATAAACTTTTAAAGCAAATTTTATACTAGTTTTTGCTCTCAAAATCGGCCCCTATAGAGAGTCTTGTTGACTAGTCACACCAACTGATTTAGAAGGTCATTTTAACCATATTTAAGATTACCAATTCGTGGCATGTCAAAAACTACAAGGCAATTGCGTAAAACGCGTTTTCGTGACACCCGAAGGTGTGTTTTTGTGCTCTAAGGAAATTTTGGGAAACAAATTATTTTTATGAGTTCCAAGTGTTTTTAAACACTTATTATAGTAAATAAACATATACTAAGATGTTACCTTGGGTTATATGGGGTTATAACAACCCATGACATAATTTACGGGCCATCGGGACACGCCCGGGCAAAAAGGAGCGCTAAGAAATCCTCCTGTTGTTTTTGCTGAATTTTGAGAAACCACTTTGTGGGTTCTCTTTATAATGGTTAATAAAGATGTTAGGAACTCAATGAATTAATTTTATAGGAGTTCGTGCCACCTCGGCACTCCTCCGGACTTTTCGTGCTTTAAGGAGCGGGCGTGAGCACTCCCGAGCGTTTTGCGTTTTAGACTGAATTTAGCTTAGGGAATATATTTGTATATTCATATAATAATTGTATGACCGTTTGGTTTGAATATTAGAGGGTCATACAAGGTCATGTTTGACGATATGCTTCTAAGGCGTTTTAGCGTTTATGGAGAAACGACTATTTTTACGTAACGTTTTCATGCATGGGTTTGCATGCGTACGTGAAATGATTCATATTTGGATTATATTCCAATAAATAATGATTTAATAATATTATTTAGATTTGGGGTATTTCAGATTCTAATTTTTTTAGTTTTTTAAACAATTTTTTATAGAAAATTAAAGTGAAAATTGAAATTACCTAAACTAGGGTTTATGAAGCCAAATTAGGTCAAATTTTAGTTATGTCCATGACCACAGACCTAATGTCCGAACCCATAGACCCTAATTATGTAGAAAAGTTAAACTTGTAGAAAAATAAAATTGTGAAATTTCTGGGGCCACGGATAGGGTGTCCATGGGCCTGGACATGTTGAAAACCCTAAAATTTTGAACATTTAATGTCCCGCCACCATCTAAGGGCTTCCAAGCTTACGGACAAGGCGTCCAGGACCCCGGATGTGGCGTCGGTGGGTGCAGGCTACCCTCGGACGGTGGAAGTCGGGCAGTTTCTGGTGTGGTGCTTTTGGTTCAAATTTTATGGGTGTGTAGCCTGAAAGATTTTAAACACGTTAGTACTTGAAAGACTTCAATTTGACTTCGAATTAATGGTGAAACTTAAAGAACAAGTTATTGATCAAAAACATAATCAAACGTTAATTCAGGTTGAGATTAAAGTTGGAAAAAAATTATATTGAGTCTAAAATAGCAAGATAATATATTATACTAACCTGTTTAACCTTCTGGTTGAGGAGTTCTTTCACATCGGGAATCCTCGCAAGCTCCGTTGTTGGCAGTCTAGTTTGATCTAAGCTTCTGAACCTGGGATTTTTGATGATGTGCTTCACATTTTGGCGATGATTTGGTGGGTCTTTAATGATTTGTGTGGCAATGGGTATTAGAAATTGATATTTATGGTGATTTTGGTGGAATTTCGGTTTTGAATCAGGGCTTGGGAGTTCAAAATGTGGGAGATTGAAGATAGATGAGAGTTTTGATTGCTTAGGGTTATGGATGATCTGATTAAGTCAAGAGAAAAAAATCCCTTATATAGACAACACTAAAGATAGAGTAAACTCGGTAAAAGACTGAAGTTTACCAGGATTTGGTCGGGTAACTTCCTGAAGGAATCTGACTATGAAGTTTTACCAGCATGTCAAGGAAGATATTTATGATTTTTCTAAATAAAAATTGTAATTTTCAAATAAAATAATATTTTTTAAATCAATTTTTCATCAGATCTGTTCAGAAATTACTCGAAAATTATTAGAAATTCAAAAATTCGAAATTCTAAAGCCATTATGATCTAAATGTCATCCTTCATCATGTGTTAAAATTTCAAGGCATTTAGAGTTTATTTGAGTTGTTTTAAAAGGAGAGAGAAATTTTTGAGATGGCTTAGAAGCCCTAAAAATTTCGAAAATGCCCCTTGTGGTGATTAAGCTGTCACCATGGATCATACTAGGATAGGGGAAGTTCTAAAAGCGTTCTAATCAACTTAGGATTCTATGCCTTTTGACCATTTTTACCTTTAAAGCACTTATGTCCTAAGAGACCCTTTTATAGGGGTCAAAATTTTGGGTATAACAGATTATCCCCTATCAACTAGGCTTTATAGTGAAGATGAAAAGACTAGTTGGTGCTTGAGTGATACCCCAAATGCCCGAACTTAGAGAATTTGCTCCCTATCTTGAGTTTCTACCAAAAATCTGTTAGTTGTACCGAGCTATTCTGAGGCGCTGGCTACTTAAAAAAGAAGTATGAAATTGTTGGGCTATCCTGATGCACCAACTACCTAAAGTGTGAATAGCAAGTTGAATTAAAAAGAATACACTATACCGAGAATCTAAGGTGTCGGGAACCTGTAAATGAAAGACTAAACTACACCGAGCATCTAAGGTGTTGGGAACCTGTGAATGCAGGTAGGACTTATGTGTGCCTGAATGAAATGCAAGATAGAGCTTATGTGTGTCTGAATGAATGTAGTGTAGGGCTTATGTGTGCTTAAATGAAATGCAAGGTAGGGCTTATGTGTGCCTGAATGAATGTAGGGTAGGGCTTATGGGTGCTTGAGATGAATGTAGGAAGGGCTTATGGGTGCTTAAGATGAATGTATGTAGAGCTTATGGGTGTCTGGATGAATGCAGTAGGGCTTATGGGTATCTGTGGTGAATGTAGGTGAGGCTTATGGGTGGCTGTGGTGAATGTAGGTAGGGCTTATGCATGTATGTGGTGTGGTGGTGCTTAAAGCTTGTGAAGGGTTTAAGCTTTGAGTTTCAATTTGTGCCGCCATATCAATTGTTGAAACCAACAATTGCCCCCAGATTTTTTTGTAAGACAATCTAAGCTAAAGTTCATGGTAATCAATTGGAATGATTGATTGCCCCCAGGATTTTCTTTGATTAATTGTGTGGAAAAAATCTTGATCTCACAGTATTAAAGCTTGTTTGATTTGGAACTTCCTATCCTACACTTAGTGTGTTTGATATTTGTACTCATTTCTTTCTTTCGGTCACAACGTTTAGACCATTGAATTTGATATTTATTTGATTTACATGTTTGATCTGTTACTCTCACATGATTGGATACACAACTACCAAGTCGGAAGTCTTTAAAGCTTATAAAATGGATGTGGGGTGTGATGAAAGACAACAGGACCATGGAGGAATATATGAGATATGTGGAGCTTAAATGGTGACCGAAGCTACAACTTACACCTTCTCTTGGATTTCTCCTTTTCTTGTATTGAATTTGTTTGGATACTTCGTGTTGACTTTCATTTTGAGCTTTGGACTTGGAACTTTTGAATTCGTCCTTTACATCATTTCTCTTCTTTTTATTTATAGATTTCTTTAAGGCTTTTCAGATTTATCTTTCTTTGTATCCCTTTCTTTTTCTTTACTTTGCTTCGGGGTTCTTGTATTTCCCGATTTGAGGCTATAAGAGATGTTTTTTTATATGAGCTCTTTGGATCATGTGTCACTCTAGGACCTTTTACGGATCGTTTCATCAGGCTAGTAACGGTGTGGCTTCTTTTGGACCGATGAAACACTACCCAAGAGTTGGGCTCCTTGTTTCCTTTGGTCACCGGGTCGAATATTCATCACATACTAGCTTGTTTTTTGGAGCTTAAAGTATCAAAAAGGGAGATTTATGAAAAGCTCAATGGGTGCCTAGGGTTTAATGTCAGGGATCACAAGCTTTTGGCTATGTGGAATTGTACCTAGGTGTTCGTCATCCCTGATAGTTGTATATCCGTTCTTTGTTACTTTTTAGAGGTCTAAGAGTAAATTTACAAATTATCTCCTTCGGCTGGAGTTATTCTGTTTGCCTTAATTTTTTAGTGTGGCCTCACCAGAGTCGTGTAAAGATAACACACTCATTTTCACATGGTTTTACCACTCAAGACACTCTCGTGACACTCTCGCGAAATTTTCACTCAGAGATTTGTTCACACATTTAAACAAAAGATTTAAAGTTGACGATTCTAAACTCTGATTGCCCCTAATATTGATTTGGGGTCTTTTGACAAACCTTTTGAATACGCTTCTGTGTACGAAGATGCATTATTTGTGGATGGATGATGAGTGTCTAAATAAGCATGTTTTTTAGGTGTATTTCATATGTTTTATCAACACTTTTCATGCTCATTTATCTACTCTAGCTAGTTTTCCTCTACTTTTGTGTTTTATTGGTGTTTTGAACAATTATCATTGAAACCGGAGGAATAACATAGATAGAATTAAAGTAGACGAAGAGACAAATGTGTGGGCACAAACGGATCCAAAATCGGAGCTAAAACGAAGAAGATACTGTGTTTTGAAGATTAGCTTGTCCATACGTAGGACTGACCCTAGGACCGACCCTAGGTGGGTCGGTCAGATGTTCTGGAGGCTGGAAACGCTCGTTCCGGGGGCCAAAACTGCTTTTGGTCCCAACTGACCCTAGGACCGACCCAAGGTGGGTCGGCCGGACTTAAAAACGCGTCCGAAATTGCTACCGACCCCGACCGACCCTAGGACCGACCCTAGGTGGGTCAGTCAGGTCTAAATTTTACCTAGATTTGCATTTTTAAAAGCAGAAAAAGAAGGAGAGAGAGGGGGAGTTCGAACCCAGAGCAAAGGCGACACCAAAGGAAGAAAAAAAGGGGGAAAAGAGGAAGAAGAAGAAAAGAAGAAGGAGAGGAGGAAGACCCACCTCCATTGAAACTCACAAGCTCCATTAATGGCCATTTCTTACTCTCTCTCCCTCAATTACTCTCTAATGGTTGTTTGAACACTTGTATACCTTGGGATGGGGTTTCTCCCCAAAATCCCCAAATTGCTTTTGTAAACCTAACTCATTTTTTGTAGTTGTTTTCTCCTCATCAATTCTTAATTAATGCTTTAGATTTGATCTCCTATTGTATTTATTGTGGTTCCTTGTGAAATTTTATCTTGAGCTTTGGATTAAACAAATTGGGGATGAACCCTAGATTTAATTTCTCTAGTTTAGGAAGTGGAACTTTAGGGCTATTGTTAGGAGCTTGAAATTAATGCTATCTAGTGACTATAGCCTTTCTTGAATTGGGAGGTTTGATTAATTAGGTAAGATTTGATTAGTTCAAGATTTGGATAATCTTTATAATAGCTATAATAGACAACTTAGTGAGGTAGAAATGAGAGCATATTTGGGTGATTTAGCCCACTATCCTAAGGTATACACCTCTCTTAGATTAGTTAGTTTAACTTTATTGTTTTTCTTCAATTTCCAATATCAACCCAAAACCTAAAAACCCCCCAATTTACATTTATGCACTTTTATATATTTTTATGCACATTGACTAACCTTATAATTAACTAGATAGTTACAAAGTCCCTATGGATATGACCTTGTTGTACTACAATGATTGGGATCACTGCCCATATTTAACAAGATAGTTTCACCACTATTTTGCTCAGCAAGTTTTTGGCACCGTTGCCGGGGACTTCGATCCAATTATCTAGTTTATTATCTGTTTAGTTTCGACGCATTTTTTTCCTTTTGTGTATAAATTTGTGTTTCTTTTTTTTTAGGAACCTATCACTGATGGATTGTCATGATGATCAAGCAGAAGGTTGTTACGGCTACACCCTTGGAGCAACCTATGACCAATACATTGATTGTCAAGGGTGTGGATCCTTCCATAAGTGCCCCTCTTGTGAGGATCTAATCCCAAGATCAGAGACTCTCATGGAGGACCGGTTCTTATCTGTCGTTCCAAACCCCACTAAAAAAGACATCAACCGATGGATCAAGTGCCAAGAGAGTGGAAGAGACCACGAGAGGGCTCACTGTTCGGTGATCACGACAAGGGTAGATCATCCTACTAAGGACTTCAGCTGCTCTCTATCTCCTTCCTCATTCAAACATGAGAACACGCCATTCAACCATCTGCTGGAGCTTGAAGACAAGCCATCAGAGGACAGCTTCCACCTTGACTTCAAGGAGTCTTCTCCCTCTGAAGTTGCTTTTCATCAAGGCTCTTCCCATGAGCCTCACCAAGAAGTTGAGAACATTTACATCCTCAAGTTTGAGGAGGAGCCATCAAACTTTGATCTTTACCTGGAGGATCAAGGACTTCCCCACCTATACACCAATGAAGTAGGGTGGAAACTCAAAGTTCACCCGCTAAGTGTAGAGGCCACTTTCTTCTCTAATCCCAGACCATAGATAGAAGACAAAGTCCACCCCGGAGCTCTCCCTGCACCGCTCATTGAAGATTAGGATGTCTTCATCCTTAATTTCGAAGAGGAGGCTCCACCAAAATTTGATCCTCACACCAAGGATCAACAATCTCAACACTTCCACCCGAAGAAAGATTGGTAAAGCTTGCACTTCTACATTCTAAGTGTTGAGGTAACATTTCCTTTTGATCCGGGTCGCTTTTCAATTATTCATGATGCCCGCCCTACCCATCCGTTGAAGCCGACTTCAACGTTCATATTCGATTCTGGATGACTTCAAGGTGGTACGCTCTAGCCAAAGACCTTAAAGAAGGGCAGCTTCCCAAGAGGCAACCCGAATGATTTTCTTTCATTTTCATTTATTTTAATTTGTCAAGTTCTCCTTTGATTTTGTTTTTGCTAACTTTTAACCTCGTTTGTAGTTGGTTGCTTCTAGTGTTTTATGCAGGTGCAACTTAACATCCACACCGCAACTAAGCTACACTAATTGAGGCTAAAACTCAAGTGTGGGGGAGTTCCTTCAATGCAAGCAAAAACAATCCCAGGGGAGTACTAGTTTATTTTAATTTTGTGTCTCTCACTTCTCCTTCCTTTTGATTCTAAGGTATTCTTCTGCTGGCGATAGCTTCTGTGCTATATGGATGTGCGGGGCACTCCACTGAATGAACACCTTCCCTAGTGGAGAAACCCCAGTGCCAAGGCACCTTCAGTAGGGACACACTAGAGTGGGATATGCCGTGCACTCACCACCACCTAGACCATCTTGGCCATACTGGACATAAGTCCCGACTTAGTGCGTCGCCCCTCGCACTCCCGCACTTGCCCAAGTGCAGAACCAGTCACACGTCAAGCGCATGCTGGCATATCTCAATATCAGGGACACCGGTAGAGGGGGCATG
Organism: Limonium bicolor; assembly: GCA_023374045.1. NCBI lineage: Eukaryota > Viridiplantae > Streptophyta > Magnoliopsida > Caryophyllales > Plumbaginaceae > Limonium > Limonium bicolor. Next base: position 151,691,912 of record CM041777.1, on the reverse strand, counting down.
ACCCCGAAGCCGTTGGAGGCCACTAACCCAGCTATAGGCAGTGGGACATGTCAATAGACATGTTCTAGGCACTCGCGTGTCTAGCCGGGTGCTCTCTAGGCAGCCCGGGGTGACCCACGACTAGTTCACCTAGCCTCCGGTGTAGGCCCCATGGGCCCAACACCACCAAGGGGTCCAAGCGTCCCGACACCCCCATTCGTGGGTAAAATATAGCCATTGAGGCTCTCGGGCACTTTGGTGCCCAGTCGGGACCCAGCCGCGTAAGGCCGCCTAGGGACAGGTCAGACAGAAACTAACCAGCTGTCACATAAGAAAATTACTCGCTGTGACCGGCTCAACTCACACCCGAGTCGATCAGCCTTCACACCTTTGCTTGAAACATGCCCGCTTCAAGACTTCGCCTTGGCTAGACACCCACACACTCCTCTGCACCTAGGAGTGGTAAATGTCCAACCTTTACGCCCCTACACCAAAAGGGATGCAAGAATGAGAATACCGCCCATGTTGTGGTAACTAGTTCCACTGCAACCTTGCCCTCCTAAACTTGTCTCTGAATCAAGTTCGCAAGTGTTGGATGTTGCAGGACTAGAGGTAGGAACTTGGGTAACACTCAAACGCTCACGCTAGAATTCTTTGGGGAAGAACTCAATTGTGACGTAACTAAGTTTATGTGAGATCAAAGGCGCATATACTCTCTCTTTCTTTCTATAGCTTCCAAAGCTTAGAATAGATTAGTGTAGAGTGATTGATTGACAACTGATGCCGCCTACAATGATCTCACCAGCCTTATATAGGCCTCTTGGTTCGGTTGAGATAATAAGGGAAACAAACTCCTTTATTCCCTCTCCTTAAAATCTCAACAAACTTCCCCTATCTCTCTCTAGTTGGTTAGGCGCTTAAAAATCTCAACTTTCCACAAAGGAAGGCGCCTAACAACAAACTTCCTACAAAGGTGGCGCCCCAATCAACTAGCCAATGAAGATCTCAACAACCTTGCTACATTGGTGCCACCTCCTAACCGCCTTCCTAAATAAGTGGCGCCCCCAATCAGCTAGAAGAGGTTAATAACAACCTCTCCTAAAAAGGTGCCGCCCACAAGGAAAGGGAATAAGGCTTCCTAGCTGTCCTTATTCAGTTGAGAGAATATCTCAACCTCTTTTCACAATTTTAGGAAGTAGTTATTCGGTTTGTTAGGATAACAATCCTTAACCACTTAGAGAGATATTTGCTACCGGCTTACCCTAGGTAAACTTTAGCAAACCATTATCCCGAAGAAATCTCAACAACTTAGAGAACCTTTCGTAGATAATATATTTAGGGAAGGAAATCCAATTTCACCAAGATAAACTTAATTTCCCATGGAAAGGCATTTTCTCTTTCCAAACATAATTAACCCAGTTAATATATGTTCTTCTACCAGCTTCCAGATATATCTTTTAGTTAAGGGAACATTAGGCTTTATTATCTCCAAGATAATAACCACCTCTAAGAGCATCCCACAAAAATAGGAACTTTTGGTTAAGGCCCGAGGATTAGGGTTTTAGGGAGACACGGCGCCTAGCGCGCGCCCGTGCTCTCGTTGCTGCCTAGCGCCTAGTGCCTGCAGCGTGTCCTGGCGCGCCTCAGCGTGCCCTAGTGCCCAGCGCTCTTGGCACCGCTGCTCGCGTCACGCACTCGAGACACACCCTAGCACCCAGTCATAGCCAGCGCCCGTGCCAAGCACTACCAACGCCCGTGTCAAGAGATGCCCATGCCTTTGTCACCCAACTTGGCCCCGTGCATCGAGTCACAGCCAACGCCTGTGCCTAGCATAGCCAGCGCCCGTGTCATGCGATATTGTGCCTAGTCATGACTCGATATTTTCCCTTGTCATGACTCAAGCATGACACACCTTAGAAACAAATGCCATAAGATGTCTGGTCATGTCTGCCATAGCCCAGCTACCGACATGATACCACAAGTTAGCACAAAGCTATTTTCACCCGCTTCTCATTCTTGGTGAGCCTAGCTCACTGCCAAGTACCTGAGCCTCAAACTCATTACTTGTGCAACCTTGTCAGGTTCCCGCGCATGACAATGTGACTTGGGCCTCAAACCCTTCACTTGTCACCGCTGTGTCATTCGCCAACCTCGTGACACGGCCTGGACGTTGGGCCACCGAAACACATCCCTGCCCAAATGGCGAAGCCTCGCTTCCCACGCTAGCAAGAGCCTTACACTTGGTTGAATATGGGGTTGCTGAGCTTAGCGCATTTGCTCCAGAGATAAGAACTGTGACACAGCCCCCTAAAGAGGTTAATGTACCTTTCAGGCCATACTGGACGCAGGCATGCCCTTTTACAGCCAAAACCTGGCATTGTTATGGGACACTTCAAAAATTCACTAAATCAAATGCAAGCTCCAATTCCATGAAACTTTGCCAACACCCCTTATTTATCAAGGGTAACATTTGGCCTTCTTAGGTGCTCAGCAAAGTTGTCAAGATCCCACACGTTTTGAGCCAACTTCACATCGGCGGCAGCAGGGTGCCTGCGGACAGTGTCCAGATCGGCACTGGGTGCCTGGGGCAGTGTCCAGGCACCATCACCCTGCAGCATAAGGGTGCCTAGACCAGGTCTGGGCGCCTGTAACACCACACTGTTGTGCCCACAACGCACACAACAAGGCTCGCGCGGCATCGGCTGCGCACAACAAGGGTCGTGTGTCCTCGGCATCATGCCCCTAGGCCCAATCCTCAGGCCAACCCCGAAGGCTGGGCCAAGTTCATGGCACTTGCACAAGGCATACCAATTTAGATTTCCATCACATACAACCAGACAAGGCCAGCAACAAGGCATGTCATAGTTGACAAGCTGCTTGCCCAAAAATGTGCGTGACAAACCCTCCCCCCGTTAAAGTATTTGCCGACCTTGGCAAAGTCCTCAGGGGAGTAGGGTCATCTTTACTTGGTTCCCTGATTAATTCAGTTGGCATCAACTGCCGTGTCTCGCACCAACTTGTGTGGACTGCACTGACCTAACCTGGTCTTGTGCAAGAATTGGGCAACCGGTGCCTTCGCACACCAACCCATGTGCGCTCGCATCAGCCCACCTGGCTCCGATGCTTAGTCACTGGCACAGTGCACTCTCACGTTACTCAGCGTGACCAACGCCGCCCCTACTCTCGGTCGCGCATGAAAGTATTGCAACCCATGCCATTTCACGCACACTTGCGTGACCAGCGTCAACTCCCCACGTTGCACGCTGATATCCCAACACCATGTGTTGGTTCGCGCACCCTTTGCATGACCAGCATCAGCTTATCTTGCTGCATGCTGAAACAACGACATCCATAGCCGTCTTATTCCTGGCCAGGAAGATCAACGTGAACCCACTCGGTTCCCCATTGTAACTTGGCACCTCGTGCCATCTTGCGCACTCTAGCGCATCCAGCATCAGCGCCCCGGCTGCATGCTGACAACTCGGCATCACATGCCGACTCACGCTCAGCAGCGTGTTTGGCGACAACCCATCCCGTTGTACGCCACCAATTCTGGCACTTAGGATGTCTTTGTGCACAACACAATCAGCGTCAGCTTACCCAACTATCCAATGGGAACCCGACATCCCTTACCAAGCCACGCATAACCAGCGAGGCTAGAGCCAATCTACCTGATCATGCGCTACAAAAATAGCATCTTGTGACACCGCCGTACAAGCACGGCCAACAAAGCCTACCTGGCATCAAGCTGGAAACCCGACTTCACAAGTCACTCTCATACTCGTGTACCCAACACGGCCCAACATTCCCCCATACTAGCTTGGGTCCAAGTATTTTTCTAAACGTAACACAAAATTGGGGAAAAGTGATTAAGGATCCAAGAGAAAGTTCATCTAAAACACCATTGATCCATAGCAAATTTCCATTAACATTCAGAAGTCATTACAATATTTTGACTATATTACATGAGCCAGTACACAAAAATGGGTACAATACTTCCAAAAGGAATACAAGAGTTCAATATTAACAAAACATTGACCACCACAACATACAAACTCTTGAATATTACACGGTGATCACTCAAAAGTATAGAGTTTCTACTCTAGTAGAACAACAATCCTCAACTTGGGGGGTGCAGAACTGATTCCGGGAAGGTTGGGAGATCCACTTTTCGGTGGGGTGGTTGCTCCTTTGGACCCACAAGGATGTTCACACCCGCATTTGCAACCTGTGGACATTCCCGCATGAAGTACGGACCACCGCACCTAAAACAGCTAATGCCCAACTTGGGTTTCAGGGACTTCTCCTTTGCCTCCGGGCTTGCATGATCTTGGGCATCATCCCGATCATGGAGAAGGGCAGGTTCAAAATCCCTTTCTCGTCTTCCCTGATTCCCACCTTTTCTAGCAAAACGACTATCTTTAGTGGGTTGTCTCTCCCATCTGAAGTCCACTAGACCCTCAGCTGCAATAATTACTTGTTTAAGGGTGGAAACATCCCTCCTTCGAACCTCTGAACGAGCCCACAGTTTCAGGCCCTTTAATGAAGTTGAACACACGATCCTCTTCATGCATATTAGTCAGATCAGACATTATGGAGTTAAACTCCCCAATGTACTCTTGAATAGTGCCCATTTGCTTTAGGTTACTCAAACCATCACGGGCTCTATCATCAGCATCCTAGGGAAAGAATTGGGCCTTTAACACCCTTTTAAACTTAACCCAACATCGGATAGGAGTTTGACCACGTGTACGGTCACATTCAACTTTGCACCGCCATCATTTCTTAGCATGACCCTCTAAAAATGTGACCGCCAAGAAAACTTTCTGATCATCGTCAGTATCGTATGCTTCAAAATGTTCCTCCATGTCGAAAAGGAAATTCTCAAGCTTCTCGGAGTCACGTGTTCCGTCATATGGTGTAGGGTCACGAAGTTTTAACTTTCTTTTCTTGCCTTGACACGAGGTTAGGGACACCGAGTCTTTTGTCTACTTCCTAAAAAGGTCTTCTAAAACCTTCCCTAGTTTGTCTAGTGAACAATGAGGACATTCTTCAAATTAAGTGTGGGGGAGTGACCTTTTCAGAGAATTGTGTGCTTAAATGCTCAATCTCTCTACTTATCTCGCGGTTGTTCAAAATCAAAAACTTGGACCCTTGTGTTGTGATTTGTTCTCATTAAGAACAAATATTGTTATGAATTGTGGGATAAATGCTCAAAATTTTCTTTTTGATTGCTTTTGAGGAGCATTTTTCATGCGGTGTGACCAAATGATCTTGAATGGTTGGATTTTTATTGCTTAGGGGTTCTTTATGTATTCTCTCTTAGGGATTGCTAAGGGGTGCTTCTTTGTAAAAATTCTTTAAGGGACTTGTGAGATGTCATTGGTAACAATCAATCAGAGTTGAGTGTTCTTAAATGCAAAGGCTTGATGCCAAAATTTTATCTTCTCATCTCTTATGCAAAAGTGAAGCAAATGCATAAATCTATTTTTCCTTTTGTTTTCTTCTCAATGCCCATTCTTGAGAGAAGTTGGCCATGGTAAAAGTTCTTCAAGTCACCTAATCTTTAGAACTTTGAAGCTCTTCGGATCATACCCTGAAATTCTAAATTTTATTTTGCCTTAAGCACATCCATGCCATCACTAAGAGATGATTCACACTCCTCAAAAGTTTTAATCACTTTTTGCTTCTTCTCTTATCCTACAATTCATGTTAGTATTTGTTAGTCTTAAGCATTCCTTACTTGCTTGGGTGCTTGGTTTTGCTTGAGGACAAGTAAAAAGGTATGTGTGGGGGTGTGATGAGTGTCCAAATGAGCATGTTTTAGAGGTGTATTTTTTATCAACACTTTTCATGCTCATTTCTCCACTCTAGCTAGTTTTCCTCTACTTTTATCTTTTATTGGTGTTTTATACAATTATTATTAAAACAAGAGGAATAACATAATTGGGTTAAAGTAGACAAAGAGACAAACGCGTGGGCGTAAACGGATCCAAAATCGGAGCTAAAACGAAGAAAATACAGCATTTTGAAGATTAGTTTGTCCACAAGACCGACCCTAGGTGGGTCAGTCGGCAGTTCCAGAGGCCAGAAACACTCTTCCGGGGGCCGAAAAAGCTTTTTGGTCCCGACCGACCCTAAGACCGACCTAAGGTGGGTCGGTCGGACTTAAAACGTGCCTAAAATTGCTACTGACTCCGACCGACCCTAGGACTGACCCTAGGTGGGCCAGTCTGGTCGAAATTTTACCTAGATTAGCGTTTTTAAAAGCAAAAAAAAGAAGGAGAGAGAGGGGGAATTCGAAGCCAGAGAAAAGGCAACACCAAAGGAAGAAAAAGAGGGGGAAAAGAGGAAGAAGAAAAAGAAGAGAAGAAGTAGAGGAGGAAGACCCACCTCCATTGAAGCTCTCAAGCTTCATTAATGGCCATTTCTTACTCTCTCCCCCTTATTTACTCTCTAATGGCTGTTTAAACTCTTGTATACCTTGGGATGAGGTTTCTCCTCAAAATCCCCAAATTGCTTTTGTAAACCTAACTCATCTTTTGTAGTTGTTTTCTCCTCATCAATTCTTATTTAATGCTTTAAATCTGATCACCTATTGCATTTATTGTGGTTCCTTGGGAAATTATATCTTGAGCTTGGGATTAGACAAATTGGGGATGAAACCTAGATTTCATTTCTCTAGATTAGGAAGTGGAACTTTAGGGCTATTGTTAGGAGCTTGAAATTAATGCTATCTAGTGACTCTAGCCTTTCTTGATTTGAGAGGTTTGATTAATTAGGTAAGATTTTATTAGTCCAAGATTTGGATAATCTTTACAATAGCTCTAATAGACAACTTAGTGAGGTAGAAATGAGAGCATATTTGGGTGATTTAGGAGATTCCCACTATCCTAATGTATACACCTATCTTAGATCAGTTAGTTTAACTTTATTGTTTTTCTTCAATTTCCAATATCAACCCAAAACCTAAAAACCCCCAAATTTACATTTATGCACTTTTGTATATTTCTATAAACATTGATCAACCTTATAATTAACTAGATAGTTACGAAGTCCTTGTGGATACGACCTTGTTGTACTACAATGATTGGGTTCATTGCCCATAGTTAGCAAGATAGTTTCACCACTATTTTGCACAACAATGGAAAATTTTATATTAGGAGGTATGTTGTGGTGAATTGTTTGTGAAAGGACAACTTTATGTGAGGAGGTGTGTTGTGGTGAATTGTTTGTAGGATGGATGGTGAAGGTTGTAGTGATTATGTATTTTGTGGTATTCGTTTTGGGATGACTTCTAAAAGAGCATGTTCCACTTATGACAACGAATAATGATTTTTGACATGAACGAAATATAAAAACAACTTTGAATAACACACATGCAATAGTACATGAACGTCAAAGAGATATGTCTAATGGTGCAAAGTAAAATGTCATATGATTCGAAAAAGAGTATAAACATTAAAAGCATACTAATGCAACATGAAATCCCAATAACTACTGCTCTTAGAGGAGGTGGTTGTGGGAAGACTGAATACATATGAGTCATAAAAGTGTCCATATGACCTTCCATGCGCATCTGCCTACGCTCCGTGCAACCCTGAGTAATGTGGAGAGTCTGGATGTCCCTTTATAAACTCTTGAGCATGGCTGGCTGTGGTAGCGGAGCTGGTAGAGCGTAGTAGAAGGAGAGGGGCATAGGATACTCAGTATCCATGAGGCCTGATCCCTCCCCCTAGAAGGCATACCTCTCATGATGTGGATCATCTCTGGGCTTTGGCACCTGTTGTCCTCGTCTGGGTCAGACCGGCCTCTAATAGGAGACTCTAGCCTGCTGTGGTAAGGCCCATCCCTAAGCGGTTGAATAACCAAGGGATCGCAGAATCTCCATAGTGTATGAGGGGTAGAGAGGTTCCCAATCCTCGTCATCCATCGGGACCCTCACACACTCGCATAGCTACTGGATGAAGCTCAATTAGACTAAAGCATGAGGACCGGCCCATGCAACTGTCATGAAGTGGTCTCTCATCAATACTGACAGCGGGATCAACCCATCCTCAGAAGCGGGAGGGTATTGGATGTACCTTATGAGGAAACAATAGCCGGCGAAGACATTGTGACATGCTTTTGGAAGCACGTTATTAGACAAAACCTTAGAGAGTACCTTATAAAGTGTAATAGAGAGAGCAGAAGGGAGGATCACCTGCTTCCTCGGTTGGTCCCTCGTAGATGAACGATCACACACTGACAAGATGGAATGTTGTAGATAATACTGGTGCGCCTGACTCTCTGACCCAGCCATCGTCTTTAGTCCCCTATGCTCAGAGTTGCTAGGGTGCAAAGTGTAGAAGTGCACGAAGTCCTCTAAGCTCACCGTGATTAACTGACCTCGTACATAGGACGCCAAATTCCCATTTCCATCTTAGTCTAAGTTAGCGTAGAACTCTATCATCAACTCTCTGATGTAACTCCTAGGGATGTAAGCAACCCTCCCCGATGAAGGTGCTGGAACAGGTGGTCGAGGCCGAAGGTAGCAATTACCTCATCACTGAAGTGACGCTCCTGCTGGATAGAGATGTCTTGGTTCTCATGGAACCAACGCTCCTACTAAGCCCCTCTGAAACGGGTGTGATCATAAACTGGGGATGCCTTCCTATGGCTCCTGCATCGTGGCTGCAGGCCTGACACCCCAGCCTCAACAAGTCTACGTGAACTCCTATGGCCCTCCAAAATGTGCCTATGGATTTTAATGAAGCAAAAAGATACACGGTTTTAAATAAATTTTGATAGAGCTTACCCTAAACTTTGATCATTCACGTGCTTCTAATGACACTCCTACATTATTACAACAGACCTAACATCTATTCTTCACATAATTCTCATCATTCCAAGACCGAAGAGTACTAAAACTCCCATTTTGCGCCTAATGCACGCTAAACCGAAATGGACAACTTTTAACAATTAGGATCAATTTAAACTTTCCTAATCAACTTTTAACACTTTCTAATGTCAAATTAAAGCTAATTTACCACTTATAAAGTAAAAAACTAGATTTTGAATATTTGACCCAAAATTCACCATTGTTGTCTTCTTCTTAGCTCCAAATTTTGTTTTATCTCAATTCTTCACCAAAATGGACAAATGAGAAGTCAAAATGTAGAGAAAACTTACCTAAGTACAATGATGGATAAATATTTTGGATTGGAAGTTGAAAAAGTACCTAGGAAGTTAACTTTAGACTCAAGTTTTCTCCCTCATAAGTGCTCAAAATGAGGATTTCTTGGTATGGAAGTTCTTAGAATTGAAAATGCTTTTTTGATCAAAATGACGGTGGAGTGAAGTGATTTATACAAGAAACGAGTGATATATGAGTGAGATAAGTTAGAGGTTTGAAGTGAGAGTTGCTGAAATGAAAATAGGGGATTTGGGGAGAAATCCAGATTTGAGTCGGGTGAGAGTATTACTAGACAAAACAACGCCATTCCAGAGGTCAAAAGGGCGTGTTTTGGTCAACATCCAGGGAACTGGACACCTTTTTTTATCATTTATTAAATAAATAAAAGGGAAAATTCATGATATACCCCTGTTTTCTTTCGTAATTCACAATATACCCCTGTGATTTTCATAATTCAACTTTAAAAATGCTTAAATGTTGTCCAAAATTGATGAAACTTTACATGGACGATGCTAAAGTGTTATATTTTGGTCCAATATCAAATTTGAAGTTTTTTAAGCTCACATGTGACCTGTGGGACCCAATGAATATTCATTGGGTCCCAGGTCACATGTGAGCTTAAAAAACTTCAAATTTGATATTGGACCAAAATATAACACTTTAGCATTATCCATGTAAAGTTTCATCAATTTTGGACAACATTTAAACATGTTTAAAGTTGAATTACTAAAACCACAGGGGTATATTGTGAATTACGAAAGAAAACAAGGGTATCTCGTGAATTTTCCCTAAATAAAAAGCTATGACAAATGACAAAAATTGTTGAAAATAAAATGCCATTTTTATTTCTCTTGAATTCAAAAAGATACAACCCACAGAACTCTAAGGAACAAGAAAGAAACGGGAATTGAACAAAAGTACTAGAAATGACTCTATCTAAAATACAAGCTTTCTCTTAACACCTACACTCTATTGCCTCTTCTTTCCTCCGCTTGAACGTGTTAACCTCTTCTCTTCGATTCTGTAACCACTTCCAATAATTTGCTGGAAGTTCAAGGTCTTTAGGTGCTAGAGCTTTCATCGTTTGACCCTTTCTTTCTAGACGATCGGTCATAATTGTCTGGATGACATCGTGATCGAATGCCTTCTTGGGTGCTTCGTAGAGTGGGCCCTTTAACTGATCATGGACTCTCCTGATTTGACGACTGGATTACTAAGGATGAATAATGTAGTAGTTTTTCAAATCAGGGTAATAAGATTCCTCTGTAATAACTCCCGCACATTTGAACTCCTTCAATCTTCCAAGCTGAAACAGTCCATTGTATCTGATGACCTTGGTGAATGGAATCAATAAGAGTTGGCCAACCATTATCCGGTTAATTAGGGGCGCGCCTCTTGAGAGCGTGTTGGACGATATAAATCTGATTGTACTTGGGAACTAGCTTGAGCCGTTCAAGGACCCAAATTTGTAGAAGGTGAGTACTTCCTCTAAAAAGGTAAGGAGTATCCTTGGAGGCGGGGCACAACTCTAGACCCTGAATGATTTGTGCGACTATAAGTGAACCCAAGGTGAGGCCGGCTTAGACTTGTGATAACAAGGGAATAGCATTTCGGTGTATGGCCATGTACGAGGTTTTCAAACAGGAGGACTGCAAGTAAGGCAAGATCGATAAACTTTCTTTTGAATTCCATTGAGGTCTAGGAAGTGATGAAGTCTGAAAGAGTCTCAACGGGTAGCCCCTCGGCCCTACCATTCGTAGCAACCGGATTGAGTTTAGACCAAATAAATGAGCATGAGAATCAATTCAGGATGGTGTTAAGTTGGGAACTACTGGACTTGCTAGGGTACTGGCTCCTAAAAGTGCGTCAAATTCTTCAAGTAGCAAGGTTAACTCATTATACCCAAACTTAAAGAGATGTTCTACTAGGCCCCAATGACTAATAGCTGCCCTACGGAAATCTTCATGTAATCGTGATTGAGCTAGACACACAAGCGGATGCAGTATGGATAGCTTATTAGCCTTATTGGACCAATTGAAAACATCTTCGTGGTTTGATCACAAGACTTAGGGAAACATAATAATCGTCCATGATCTGTTTAAGAAACACACAAAGAATTACTACCAACACAAATGCATATGTCCTCACAAGATGATTTGGAATGACGGGTATGGATCGATCCGGTGAGGTGCTTAGGGCTCGGGCCCAGGCCACTGCAAAGAAATAGGGTTTGCACGCTATTCTCTTTGGGCTTCTTCACTTTTTTCACATCACCGCAAGGTGTATGCCTACGATCGAGTATTTGACAGACCAAACGTTGGGCTTGGTAAGGATACTGCCAGGAAGATGCTTGGAGCCGAAGCCCAGGTATTAAGGAGATGTGGTTAGACGACATCCTCCACTTTTCCCCCACCTATTCATATCACTTAGAAAGGTGTGAGTCCCTGACAAGGGTCACCTAGTGCGGGTCACAGGGTGAAATCAATTTGTATGGACCCTTGTTCTCGCATGATGCATAAGTACAGAAATTTAAAGTGCACATGAAAGTAAACACTCAACATAATAAAAGCCGTAAACAAATAATTTGAGTGAAGCCCTTATCTTAATATTAAATAAATTAAAATTAAAAGTAAAGTCCTGAGTAAAGTCATCAGTTTGTGAGCCTCAATTTTTGAACCACTATCCTATGTTGATTCGTGTTGATTAGGATTTGATCGGGTTCTAGGTCCACTTATAACCTAAGCTTAATAACTATGTCATAAAACATTAATTATTAAAACCTAAGCTAGCTCACTGGAACCTATTACTAGGCGCCACCTAATTTTAACCTACGGTAAATTAGGTAAGTTTAGAGTTCGGGTTCAGGGGCTTGGTATTCAACCTTTTCAGGTTTAAATTACTTTCACTACCCTTATAAGTCATTTTTTCTATACTTATGTCGTTTATGGCTTATTACAAAGTCGGTTTAACCTAAGCAGGTTTATAATTTTTTAGTTTTTTAATATTTTTTTGATTAAAAATTAAAGTGAAAATTGAAATTACCTCAACTAGGGTTTAGGGAGCCGAATTAGGTCAAATTTTAGTTATGTTTGTGGCCATGGACCTAATGTCCGAACCCACGGACCCTAATTAACCTAATTATGCAGAAAATTTGAATTTATAGAAAAAAAATTTTGGAAAGCCCGTGGTCACAGACATGTACTTAAAAACCCTAAAATTTTGAAAAATTAATGTCCCGTTACCGCTAACCGGGCTTATGGACCGCCCTCGGACGACGGCGTTCGGCGGTTCCCGGCAGTGTTTTTGGCTCAAATTTTATGGGTACGTAGCCTGAGAGATGCTAAACAAGTTAGTACTTGAAAGAATTCAATTTGACTTTGAATTAATGGTGAAACATAAAGAACAAGTTATTGATAAAAATCACAATCAAACGTTAATTCGGGAGCCAGGACAAGTCAAATCGATCCCAAATTTTGACTAAAAGCTTATTGAGTCTAAAAGAGCAAGGGAATTTGTTTTCTAACCTGTTTACCTTCGGGGTTTTGGAGTTCCTTCACGTCGGGATACTTGAAAGCTCTATTGATGTCAATCCCGGATTGAGTTTGACCTGAGCTTTTGATTCTGGGTTGTTGATGATGTTCATCACGTTTTGGTGATGATTTGGTGAGTTTTTGATGAATTGTGTGGCAATGGGAGTTAGAAAACTGGTCTTTGTGGATTTTAGTGGAATTTCAGTTTTGAATCGGGGCTCAGGAGTTCAAAGCGTGGGAGACTGAGGAAGGCTGGGAGTTCTGATTGCTTAGGGTTGTGGATGATCTGATAAAGTTAAAAGAAAATATCCCTTATATAAACAACACTAAAGATAGAGTAAACTCGGTAAAAGACTGAAGTTTACCGAGATTTGGTCGGGTAACTTCCAGAAGAAATCTGGCTATGAAATTTTATCAGCATGAAAAGGAAGATATTTATGATTTTTCAAAATAAATGTTGGAACTTTTGGATAAAGGAATATTTTGAAAATCATTTTTTCGTTAGATGTGTTCAAAAATTTCTAGGAAATTATTGAAAATTTGAAATTCTAAAGCCATTATGCTCTAAATGTTATCCTTCATCATGTGTTAAATTTTTTCAAGACATTTCGAGTTGATTTGAGTCATTTTTAGAGGAGAGATAAAGTTTACGAGATGGCTTAGGAGCCCTCAAAATTACATAAATGCCCCTCGTGCTGATTTTACTTCTGAATAACTAAAGAAATTTGATATCAGATGTAAGAACCACCACATTTCGTAATTTATTGGTAAATAGGCATTGATTCTCTAGCAACCAATAATGTAGAACCGTGTTAATGGTTAAAGCGAAACTTAGCTGTCATGGATCATGCTAAGATAGGGGAAGTTCTAAAAACGTTCTAATAAACTCAAGATTCTACGCACTTTGACCATTTTCCCCTTTAAAGCACTTTTGTCCTAATAGACCCTTTTCTAGGGGTCAAAATTTTGGATAAAACAGGTGGCCGGTAAGTCTAGGTGGCTTTTTGTGTGTCAATTGGTGCTGATTCTGTGTCGATTGGAAAGTTTTGATTGCCAAGTAGCTCCACATAAAGGTGCAAACACAGTTCAAGAGTCCCGGTGAGGTGAAGCACCTGCCCTTTTCTCTCGATTCGCTGCTCCTACCGCTTTGTCTAGCAGCAACTAGGAGGAGGTATTTTTCCGGGTTTATTAGACTGGCAAAAGAGGCAGGGCGGGACTGTAGGCAAGATGCAATGCAGCCGATTCAACGTAATCTGGGAAATGCGGCTCTCTACCTTCAACTCACTAGGATCACACCTAGTGGTGGTAGTATAAGGTTACTCTTTTGGTTCACTAGACAGGTGGCCGGTGAGACTGGGTGGATTCCTGCGCATTAGTCGTTGTCAGTGAAGCATTGGTCAGATGAGAGACAACTTCATGCATTGGTGCAAAGGGACAGGTCTCTGATGTTCCTTCTACTTAGGCATGTGTCTGATTTTGTTGTCATGGTGAGTTTGGCCAGAATAAGTGGCTGTGTGCATGCTATGGTAGGTATGCCAAAGTTTAGATGGTTTGATGTCCTATTTCTAGAGCTCGTTAAGCTCTGTCTCTTTGAAGCCAATCAGAAATGGATCTTTATAGTAGGTACCATTCGGGTTCCCTATGATGGAATTTATCCCCTGGCTTTTTGTGAGGAATGTCTCACCTTCATTTTAAGTAATCCTAGCAAACTAAAGCCTAAGATTTTTGTAGACATCTCATCCGCTTGAGGTAAAACTACTATCATTTGCACTTTGAGCATGGGTTTTTGCATAAGTAGCGAGGCAAAGGACCAACTGCAACAGCTCGTTTGGGGAACAGCTTCTAGCAGCAGACAGCTTCTCAATTTCTAAAATCAGCAGGCTTCCACCAAACACCCAAAATCAGCAGCTGACAGCTTCTACAAAATCATCAGCTGACAGCTTCTCAATTTTCAGCAGCAAGACCTAACAACTGTCTCTGCTTTTTAAAACCATCAGCAGGTGTTCCACCAAACACCAAAACCAACAGCTGACAGCTTCTATAAAACTATCAGCAGACAACTTCTCAATTTCTAACAGCAGGACCCAACAGCAACCCCCAGCAGCTGTCCCCAAACGAACCCATAGTCTGAGGGACTTAGTTCACAACCTTACAAGACAACTGTCATAAATAAAATTAAGGACAATTCCACGTGCACGTGGCTGCAAAATATCTCTTGGGTGCTGCTGTGAAATGATGACCATCATTACCAAAGGGTCTATCCTGCAAGCATAATCAGTACACCTCTGAGCGTTCCACATCCCAACACCACCGATTTACATCTGTAGACATGTGCTGAGAAGAAGCACCAGATGAAGGACAAAACAAGGAGAAGCTGATGTGTGTAGGACGTCGAGCCTTGTTGCTCCTCTATCAGTAAACACAGTCAGATGGGTTGCACTATAGTACCATCGACTAGCAGCAAAGCCGAGAAGGTGGAGCACCGAAGAAACCAACCATGGCTAGATAGTGTGATCGATACTCCTAGTAGGAAGCTACAACCAATTGACTCTCCCAAGCAGGCAAGATCCGTTGCAACAAAAAATAATCACTGGAAAGTTCACCGGATTTTCGAACAAGAGCGCTACATGTTGGTTATCCAGCATCCCACCGCCATTATTTTTATATAACTCAATATGCCCCTCAACAAAGTACGGCATGGTAGTCTTCCTTCCATCGACTAGCAGCAAAGTCGAGAAGGTGGAGCACTGGAGAAACCAACCATGGCTAGATAGTGTGATCGATACTCCTAGTAGTAGGAAGCTACAACCAATTGACTCTCCCAAGCAGGCAAGATTCGTTGCAACAAAAAATAATCACTGGAAAGTTCACCGGATTTTTGAACAAGAGCGCTACATGTTAGTTATCCAGCATCCCACCGCCATTATTTTTATATAACTCAATATGCCCCTCAACAAAGTCCGGCATGGTAGTCTTCCTTCCATCAACTTGAGTGCCTCTTCGCTTAGGAAAGACGAGCTAATCAGCACTCCGATGCTTTTGGATTTCGGTCTCAGCGTTGACAATCCCGCCTTGTTCAGCCTCCGATCTCGCATCATCAGTTGACCTCATGAACCCACTCTGGATTCTCCTCACATGCACTGTGCTAATCGTTGTAAGATGCTTGAGTGGAAGAAGAGCTTGAAGCTCAGCATCCTTTCGTCGAACCTGCCCTCCCCACTACTGTGACAAAGATAAATCTGCAGTGCCTAGTGAATCTTCACATACCAGAGACTCATACAAACCTAATGGATGGTGAAAGAGCCTTCCCGTGGCTGATAAAATCTGGCGTGCAGAAGGTCTGGGTACAACCGGGGGTAGCTAGCGAGTACATGTACCGCTAAGCACTGAGCGTTGCTGCTTTATAGCAGTGAGATGCCAAAATTGACTAGAGTGAGAACCCCCCGACTGTTGCGGAAGCGACTGGGTAAGAGAGTAAATTATTGTACTAGAAAATCACTTCGTACAGGAAAATTCCCAGGTCGTGGTAGGGTCACAATGGTCCCGCTTAAGAACCACTTCCTTAGACAGAATTTCCTGACTGTAATTTCTTAGCACAATAAAGCACTACAAAATTACCCACCAAAAGCTGCTAAATAAAGCTATAAAAGGGACACCGGAATTTTACGAGGTTCAGCCAATTTTGCCTACTTCCTCGGACACTACCAGAAATCTCTTATTTATACTTGAAGAGATATAGAGAGAAGAGATTACAATTTAGCATACATAAGAAGTTGCTAATTGTTGGGATGAGATTAGAAGTGAGGTGAGCACTTCCTTTTATAACAAAGGAAGTGCCCCCTTGTTTTGCCCACACCGATGTGGGATGAAACCACTCCTCACAATTCTCCACCTTGGTTTATCCCACTAACCAAAATAAACTCTCTTACAAACCTACTTGGTAGTGTCTACAATTGCGCCTAGGCGCCATTTTCAATATGCAGGATGTTGGTCAAGTCCAAGCAATGTTTGAACTTGACTGCGGTCACCACCTTGGTCATCATGTCTGCAGGATTCTCAGTCGTCCGGATTTTCTGAACAAGAATATCCCCTTCTTCGAGTATCTCCCGTACAAAGTGATAGCGAACATCAATATGCTTCGTCCTTGCATGATAGACTTGATTCTTTGCTAAATGAATAGCACTTTGACTGTCACAGTGCACCGTGATGTGCCTCTGACCAACTCCCAAGTCTTTAAGCAACCCATGAAGCCAAATACCTTCTTTCACAGCCTCTGTCAGAGCCATGCACTCCGCCTCAGTCGTAGACAAAGCAACTGTAGACTACAAGGTAGATTTCCAACTTACTGGTGCCTTGGCTAAAGTAAAAGTAACCAGTAGTTGATCGTCGCTTATCCATATCACCAGCATAGTCGGAATCACAATATCCAACCACATTTGGACCACCTGTAACATCCTTCTCAAATAGCAGACCAATATCCACAGTACCTTGAATATATCGTAAAATCCATTTCACAGCTTGCCAATGATCTCTGCCAGGATCATGCATATATCTGCACAACTCCAACTGCTTGTGAAATGTCGGGTCTTGTACACACCATGGCATACATTAAGCTACCAACTGCTTCTGCATATGGGACTCTAGCCATATAGTCTCTATCTTCTTTAGTCTTTGGAGATAATTGAGCACTAAGCTTCAAATGAGGAGCAAGCGGGATACATACAGGTTTTGTATTGTTGTTAATACCAAAACGTTGTAGCACCTTCTTTAGATATTGCTTATGGGACAAACAAAGCTTGCCATTCCTTCTGTCTCTACTAATCTCCATCCCGAGAATCTTCTTGGCTTCGCCCAAGTCTTTCATCTCAAACTCTTGAGCTAACTGAGCCTTCAATCTATCAATCTCTGACTGATTCTTTGAAGCTATTAGCATGTCATCAATGTACAAGAGTAGGTAGATGTAAGACCCATCATGTAGCTTGCGCAAATACACCAGTGATCATATTTGCTTCTCGTGTACCTTTGCCCTCTCATAAACAAATCAAATCGTTTGTACCATTGCCTTGGAGACTGCTTCAACCCGTACAAAGATTTGTTCAACTTACAAACCCAATCTTCTTTACCACGAACCTTAAATCCTTCTGGTTGAGTCATATAGATCTCTTCCTCCAGATCGCCATGTAAGAACGCGGTCTTCACATCAAGTTGGGCTAATTCCAAATTCAGCTCAGCTACTAACGCTAACAGAATTCTGATGGAGGAATGTTTCACTACTGGAGAAAATACCTCATGGTAATCAATTCCCTCCTTCTGTGCGTACCCTTTGGCCACCAACCTAGCCTTGTAGCAGACACTGTTTTCACCCGAAGTTCCTTCTTTCTTTGCAAACACCCATTTGCAACCAATTGCCTTCTTGCCCTTTGGTAGTTGTGCCAACTTCCACGTGTTGTTCTTGTGAAGAGAATTCATTTCTTCTTCCATGGCACCTTTCCACTCCTTACTTTCCGAGTTTTGATTTGCTTCTCGGAAAGTAGGTGGTACCCCTTCATCTACAACTGGAAGTGCATAAGCCACCATATCCGTATAGCGAGCCGGTTTACGGATCTCTCTTCTGGGTCTTCCTTCTACAATTGGATCTGATTCTGCTATTGGAGCTTCCTCATTTGACTCATCTACTCCTTGAGAGTCACTATCATCTCCAACCAATGGGTTTACAAATATCTCCTTCTCGAACTCCACCTTCTTTGGTGCTTTCTCCACCTGCTTCTGAGTTCCCTCTGTCTGGAAGGAGTCTACTGTCACCTTCTGCCACAACGCAGATTCATCAAAGGTAACATCTCTGCTAATGATTGTCTTCTTTGCTTCTAGACACCACAACCGGTATCCCTTACCCCAGACGCAATCCCCATAATAGAGCCTTCTTTGCCCTTGGGTCTAATTTTGATTCCTTCACATGGTAGTAAGCCACAGAACCAACACTCGCAAAAAACTATAATCAGTAGCTGGTTTTCCAGACCATGCCTCAAGCGGTGTCTTTCCACCAATAGCCGATGACGGTAACCGGTTCACAATATGGCTGCAATATGTTACCGCCTCAGCCCAAAATTGTCTGCCCAACCCAGCATTTGACAACATGCACCGAACCTTCTCCAGCAATGTTCGGTTCATTCGCTCTGCCACTCCATTCTGCTGCGGTGTTTCCCTGACTGTGAAGTGTCGGACTTCCTTCGTCTTTGCAAACCTTCAAGAATGGATCACTGTAACACCCCATCCAACAACCAACACATAATAACAATCTGCAGCGGAAACTCAACTCTTCACATTACTTATTCCAATGGTGTTACACGCCGTTAACCACCCACGTGGCTAACAAGGCTAATACATGTACATTTGTATCGGTCTGATGGACTAGATTCCCGAGCAACTACACAATACAATACTCATTCCATCTTCAACATTATTATATACATACACTCCCCCTGTACCGAGTATTTACAACTACTGCCGATAACAACTTCGGTTTACTACGCCTATCATACTCATGCCATTTAAATGGCTACCCATGTATAACATCTGCCCCGTCCTACTCTCGAACGGCTTCCAGCTCTCCGTACCTGAAATAGGAAAAGAAGAGAAAGGGTGGCCCCCAAGGGGCTCAGCACCTTTGCTGGTATGGTAATCCCGCAGCCCACATGCTACCGGGCCACGCACAACTAATTGTCGTCTTAGCATGCAGTTGATTATATTTAAACCATGCATACAAGCCATAAACATACAACACATAATATTTCGCCTCAATGGGCTCAACCAATAACCAACACATCCACACTTAACCAACCATCCAATGATTCCTTAAACCCTAGAGTGGCTCTCCCCTAAACGGAGCTACTTCCTTAACGAACGACGTGTACCCATCAATCGGGTTATCCTTAAACGCCTCTTGTCACAAACTGGGATTCATTTCCATGATCCACACATTCCATATCATACAACATATCTCATTTCTCACATAATAAAACATAACAACACCTTTCTTGTTTCAACGTACATATGATGACATCGCATTCATTTAAAACATCGAATATATATATATATACCATAGCATAGCAAGGGAATTTGCATAGCACCATAACCTTACATAACATCATAAAGTCGGTTCTCACAAGGAACCTTCCATCATAGTTAGTATGCCATGTGAGCCTAGGGATTTTTGCCAATCCCATGTTAAGCTCGTTACCATCCTCGTTACCGTCCGGTTATATAGAACGGTTAACTTATACCCAAGGTGTGTCGGATATAGTGATCCCAAGCACACCGAAATAACATTCGTATGCCCCTGTGGCCCGACGTGAGTCAGTAACTAGCTTTGGATAAGCTAAGGGAAGGTAGAAACCAAATTGGAATACCACCTATACATACACCAAGAGAGCCGAACCGGATAAGATAACGACTCCCGTCCATCACACGCGTGGCCGGAACAACCGGACTCCTCACCCCCCATTAGTACATATAAACTTATAAATAAGTAGTTAGGGATCCATTATGGAGCCTACCACATCCACACACCATACGGTATCATAACCGAGTTAAGCACACAAGGGAGGTTCACACACTTGCATACAACAACAATATCCAACTAACTCACACATAGCCGTGGTTAGCACGTTCCCAAGGTTTGGGCCGTCAACTCCGAATACCGATCACTCATGTGTTCCTAGTTCTAGTTAGCTAAGGTTTAACACATATTTGAGGTTAAATGGTATCGGAGACCAAATTCGCCACATAAATGAATTACTATAAACTCATTACATGTTTTAATCTTACAAGGTGGCAAACACTCAAGAAAACATATTGGCATACAAGCCGGTGTAATCCGGTAGGACACAGGTTGCAAGAAAACCATACCTGTCACCGGGGTCCACTTTACCACGTCCACTTATGTTCCTCGAGCAAATTCTCGAACAACTGTTAACATCACATGTGTTTTTATTAACATCGGGGTTTGCTTGATTATTTAATGTCTAATGCTTAACTTTCCCCGTTAACTTTGTTACATAACTTTACATTTTAACATGTTTTACTCTCACATACTAATACAACTTTTAGCCCACTTTATTGTCATTAAAACTCACCTAACATGTCCTTAACATCCTTACAACATCATTACCTACCAATCCCCATCATCACATATCATTTCATAACCTTAAACCATGTTTTTGGTCCGACCGACCCACCGTCCGACCCACAACTGGGTCGGTCCATTACAGAACCCTTTTACTTCCTTACAAACATGCCCGTCCGACCCACGTCCGACTCACTCGACTGGGTCGGTCCATCCCCGAACATTTTCCTCCTTTGAAATTTGTCCGACCGACCCATGTCCGACCCACTCGACTGGGTCGGACCATCACCGAACACTTACCCAACATCTAACAGAGGCTCGACCGACCCAAAACTGGGTCGGACCCCTGGGTCGGTCGCCTTCTAAACTCACCCAAACTTTGCCAAATCTTCACCAAATTTCTCCTAAGGCCTCTTAATGTGTTCTAACATCATTTGGCACTTCAACACACCCTTAAGATATTCTTAAACACTCACAAAACTATTTTTTTCTAATTCCTTAAACCTTTACTTATATCTCAACAAAATTCCTAACACTAGGAATGTTTTCTCCTTAAGATCTCTAGGTGGTATTTCACCTATAATGACCACTATACCAAGGTGTTTCCTCTACACCTTAACATCATCTCTCAACTTCTTTTCTTACTAACTAAATCTCCTTTCACAACTTCTTAAAACTCCTTACTCAAAACCTTACCTAAACCTCATTTATTCCTTGAATATCAACATTACCTAAACCTTAAACAACTCCTCCAAGACTTAAATACATCTTAAGAACACCCATAGATTTCTAAAACTTCCAAGATAATGCCTAAATCCTTGCATCACTCTTAATCACTTTAATACATGTTTCCCTCTCAAGTAAACATTCATTCACCTTTAATCCTTCCTAGTTCACCAAAACTCACTTACAACACTTAGAACTTCTTACACATTTCCCAAATTTGGCCATAGCTTCTCTGTATATACTCACATCCAAACACTTAGGTTTTTACCTTATTTCACTCAAGAACACCTAAAATCCTTCAAACACATTTTATACACAATCTTCACACATTTGGCACTACATCACAATATAGTGCATAACTTAAATTGCTTGGCACTTAGGCCCTTAAATAACATGGCTCTTAGGCCCTTAAATTGCATAAACCTTAAACACTGAATTTCCCACATAAATAATGCCTTTGACCTGCAATACATACACCAATACATATGTTCTTTTACTAGTCTCCTTGAGAACACTTTACTAGGTCATTCACCATTTGCTCTTTAGGTAGTTTTAACAAGCATTATAAGCTTATTTCTCCTAAGGCATTAAACCACACTGAGATAGTATGTTTACCTCTTTTCCACTCAAACTTCTTTCTTGTTTCCTTATAAACCGGTAAGGCATTTCCTTCCTTGTCAACAACTAAACAATATACCAACATTGTAATGAGTATATAAGCTTTAAGCTTCACCTCATTGTAAACCCTAGTTACATATATTGTTTTAACACATCAAGGTAATTGTTTTTACCTTTGAATGGAAAGAGAGCTTGAATGAGTATCAAGAGAGGACTCCTCCTAGCCCTTGGAAGATTTAAATGAAGCTAAAACAAGACAAGAGAAGACACCATTACAAGGTGCATTTTCGGTCAACACCAAAAGTGAAGGAAATGAAGTTTTCTTTGGTTTTTCCTTACCTTGAAGCAAAGGTGATCAACAAGGCATAAAAATATTAGCTCAAGCTCCTTCCATGGAAGTTCTCCTTGGCACCGAAATGGTGGTTTTGATGATTTGAAAAGATAGGAATGAAGAGCTTGCTCCAACTAAGAGAACGGTAGTCTCGGAATTAAATTCGGAGCATGGAGTCATAAGTTACAAGTGAAGAAGGGTGAAGATTGACATGGTTCTGTTTGGAACCGTTGGAGAGAGGAGGAAGAAGATGGCCAACGTGGGAAATGAGAGGAAAGAAGAGAATGAAGAGATAAGTTTGCTTTTGTTAAGATATTTATCCTTATAAAGCAAATAGTATACTAATTAGTCATTCTTTCTTTTCTTAGTAAACTAACAAGGTGGTGAGTCACAACACCATAAAAACCGGCCCCAAATAGTACCTAGGGTACTTTAGACTTTATTATTCAATTGTCTCACTCATAACATTATATGTTACAAACTAGTTATAAAAATCACTATTCACAAACAACAAACAAGGCACATAGAAGTGAAAATTTTGATTTCTCATTGATATAGCCACCCAAATGTGATACTATATAGTACACATGTTAATTAAAGAGTAATGATGGACATTTAGCCATTCAAAACTCATTTACAAGACAATTTTTCAAAAACGTGCTTTAAGACTTCTTAAAGCACATTTTGTGTTTAACTTGTTTTCAAGCTTGGTTTTCTTTAGTAATTGATTTAATATGTTCATTAACATATAAATGAGGCATAGGTATGACCATTAGGTCTTATACACATTTATCCCAAGCTTAGAGCACATTTTTTGCTCTCATTGACCTTAAGGTATTTATTTGTGTTTTGTTTGGTTTCATTGTCTACCAAAGTTTCTTAAGGACTTAATTAGCCTTATAAAGTCATAATTAAACATTATCAAGTCTTGGTAGGCTCTTTGGGTCCTAACCAAGTTCACTCCAACCTTAGAGCATGTTTGTGCTCAAACCGTGTCTTAGTGTTTTATTGTGTTTTACCATGGTTTAAATGTTCCATTTGTGTTTCTAAGGCACTTTTTAGCCTTTAAATACCATAGTTTAACATTTACACAACATACCAAGGTTTGGGGTATTTCAATCTACCCCCCTTAAAAGAACTTCGTCCTCGAAGTTCACATTTCCTCGCATCTTGGATTAGAATACGGGAATTACTTATAGCCATAAAACTTCCATTACCAACCGCCCTTTACATTCAACCTCGGACTTCATGGTCCGGGCAACATATCCACATTATACATAAAATATCATACTCACATGGTAACCTCGGACTTAATGGTCCGGGTACCTTCACCACACTTGCACTAACATAATATCCCTCAGACTCTTAGGTCTGGGTGACATAACCACATTTGGACTCGTAGGCCCGAGTAACACAACCCATTTAGACTCATAGGTCTTGATAGCATACACTTTAGGAGATCACAGTCAGAATAACCTTTATCACACATACCAAACAACATGTCATAGCATGTATATCAAACAGAAATATCTTTTCCATCTCTCCATGGGCTCAAGTCCCATGTTGAGTACATATACACTGTGATCCCGCAGGACCCGGTCGCGATGGACACTTTCTGGTCCCCGTTCCTTTGGGAGATCAAAACATTCACTTAAATTTTAACATATGTACTTCTCATGTCACCGGTCCGAAGACAAAGGCTCATACGTCCTCAGCTCGTGAGCAAGTACTACAAAAATATTCTTTACTAGGTTAAGTATAAGAAGATCTTTTATTCAAAATATTAATCGATTGTTTGAAAACACCAATTGAAAATCCTTTTGAAAACACCAACAACTCCAAGTCCAGTTTATGCTCCTTGTATCTTTCTAACATGGTTATTTGTAATTACTTATAGGGAGCTTCAAGAATCATCCAACACTGATGTGATCAGCATCGGTGTTGAACTATCTTTCCACCCCAATTTGTGTTCGGCTTCCCTTGATCTCATGATAATCAAGTTTCACCTCCCACTTCTTTTTCAACCAACAACTAATTCAAACATGCCCCATTTTCTATCTTTGAATCCTTCTAGTCATAATCATAACATCTCCAAGGGATAGAACTCCGTCTATCACTCATCATCCAAATCCAACTTAATTCAAGTTACCTAGAGAATTTAAATCTCACTAGGTTCTATGTCGGTCTCATACCCCTTCATAAATCACAACATTATATATATACATATATTTTTTATCAAAATACAATACATGGTTTATATTTATGCACCATCGGGGTTTTAGATCCCCGGGAGTTTCTTTACTCCCTTCCATTTGTACTCTCACACACCACTGTTAACAAGATAAACACTTCCCACAATGGTATTCGCATCTTCTGTGCGCAATTACCACAATTTAACCACAAATAAATGCGTATGTTTATATACACACGCGCCAACCATCATAACAAATCATTTGTGCTATGCACAACCCAGTTCACGTACACTTGTACGGTAAAACACACTAAGTGGTTTTGCGCTCTACCCCCCTTAAAAGGGATTACGCCCACGTAATCAATCACTGAGCATTAGCTTAATATGTTCTGCCGTCGTGAAGTATTTTAACTTCCACGCGGTCTATTACACAATGGATTCTGATTAGAGGATCTTAACCTTATTAGCGGTTTAGTTCCTAAACCAAGAATTCGCATTGGAGTTGTAACTCTTAACCGGTTTCGGTCCTGGCCTGTAAGGCTTCTAGGCATTGATGACTAGCCATCCATTCATATTCACAATGTATATCCGGTATCTGACGCATGGGCTCACTGACCTCTGTTGTGCAACCCTGATAATTAGAGCTGGTTTGCCCCATTCGTTACTGTTAATGTATTGTACATCTCCAATGTGTTACCCTTATCTAGGTGACAATGGTTTCTCAACCGGCGCATGGTATCTCTTACCCTGAGCGAATTCGGTGAGCTCCAAAACTTTCCATCCACTTCTCCAATAGGTTACAGCGTAAACTACTATGTAATTCACAATGATTGACTTGCTTATACCGACTTACTGTCGGTTGAGATTGAGCTACTACCTAGTGTGTAGTGCTCTCTCAGCTATTTACAACATTTGGGGTATATTCCATACCGATATTTGGCAGTTAGTGCTACCGTAGTCACTTGCTGTTAATCATGTCTCCCCATTTCATTTTGTACAAGTACTCTTTTATTGGTGCGGCCTTGCATTTCCTATGCATCGGCCACTATAACATTATTCCTCCACAATTACCATGCTTCTGATTCCTAGCTATCTCACTTGATTATTACTGCGCAAGAGCAATACCAAAACACTCAGTCATACAGAGTGCAGAGGCGTAAACTCTTGACAGTAAATCTCTCATGCGATTGCGATAGGAATTTTCACTGAAATCCTTATCATTTAACACTTGCCACCGGCTTACTGCTCGGTTCGTTTGCTTTCACTTACTGTTGTACCTCCACTGGGGTTAACTCATAACTCTGTTCACTCCCATTTTATCATCTAACAATACTCATACAACGGTCGCTCATTGCGCACCGTATCCTTACTCATTATACAACATCAACTTATACTGCATCCGCTATTATATTAGCTTCCGCTATCACGCTGGGTTATCTGGCCATTTATTTGGCTGATTTTTGAATATATTACTATTTTTCCCTTGAGCGTTGTTCGCTACACATTTAGCTTCACACACCTAAGGTGATTGCTATCAAACTTATTACTCTTCCTGTGTACACAACTGGTACGAGCACTTCCTTTCGTGTTATTTTATTTAAATCACCCTGGGGTAATAACAACGTGGTCCATCCTCACATATTCCTTGAACTTGATTCACACAACTACCGCTTCTGCGGTCTCACAATATCGAGTGGTATCCCCACTCTTAATGCAGTGGTTCGCTTACCACTCTATTCACTTATACCACATAAACTTCTACCATCAATCGAATCTATATAACATATCTTGTTTATGGCTTATAAGCCTTATTTGCCTTGAGCTGGGCTCATTGTAGGCTGTCCACACACATGTACTCCTCTGTATCATATTACATGTTTAGAGGTTGTAGTGGGCTCCATGACAAGGTCGTTGCATTCCGTTTCCTTCCATGGGATGCCCCTTAGGTTTGTCAGTCCGTCTCCTGACCACTTATGTCTAAACTGGGTGTTAATTTCAACCCTTGTGCTTCTGTCATGCATTTCATTCAACAATTGTTGATGTGAACACCCTTCAAGGATTGCTCCTGGGTGTTGTTAAGTTATGCCTTTACATTTGGCTCACACTTATTGGTAGATTCCGTTAGCTACGCCTTTCGCGTTTTTAACTGGTTATTATCTTCTTCTGTGAAGATTAACATTTCCTGGTAGTGTAGGTACTCATTCTGGGAATTTATCCCGTTCATTGCACATTAATGTGTCCACATTAGGCATCTGCTTGCCATGTACAGGCTGGGTCACCATTCCAGCTAATATGTTTTATCCCTAAGGATCCTTAAGACATATGTGATGTCTTTACATAACAGTCTGTGCCCTTCGCACTTCCTAACTCTTAAACATTTCCTTGGAAGGAATTCACTAATTCCTTTAGTCTCGTTAACTTAACTGAGTTCCTTGACTTCAAGCATTCCTTGTATTTTCTAGCTCCTGTTGATTTATACTGCTGACCGTAGACGGAGTCGACTACTTCCCGTGTTTCGGACTCTACTGGTATACATATATGGGGCATCATACTGATACATTACTACTTACCCAACTAACCTATAAGTGGGTCTGTCAGGCCCACATGCTCCTATCGGAGTGCGGTCGTCCCACAACACAGTTGGTACACTTGCAGTGTCCGTCACACGCCTAGGTGAAGTATTCTGTTGTCAACTCCCTTATATTGTCCCGCGGCAATATTCATTCCTTGCTTCCCGAACTTAATCGAGGGAAGGTTCATCCACTGTTGTATCCTTGTCAATTGCCCCTGGTTTCACTGGTTTGGTTTAAAAGAAGGTTGGAAAGAAGTGTTGGTTTGAAAGAAAATCTGGTTTTGAAAAGAAGGGGTTTGTGAAAATTAGGTTTGAAAGAAAAAAAAAATTTCCACGGTTTCACAACATCTTCTTACCTTAGCCAAGTCTAGCTTCTTGCTGACTGGTGTGTTTCCAGTTACAGAGGTTAGGCTAACAAGCCCTTCCACTGTTATGACATTCACATTTAACTTTATTGTACTTTTCCAAGTATTTTGTAGTGGTTATGAATTTCCCGAACAGCCCTGTTATAGTAGCACTTGCTATGGCAAGTGCGCCATGCTAACTGGCTATCGGTTTGACACATACCGATTGTGGTATTGTTTTGACCCATATTGTCATCAGTGGCCTTGTTGGCCCTCACTGATCTTACTGCCTTGATGGATACTCCTCTAGGTGACTTCTCACTGTTTCCACGTGATATTCATTAACTAGGGTGTTTCCCATTCTGGGAGACCCCTTTTTCTTAGTATTGTATTCTCTTTGTATCCCGTTCCACGTATTTGGGCACTACGTTGTAGTTCCCTTGTCGGTTGGTATACCGTTGGTGTATTATTTATCAACTGTGGTTCCGTAGACTCTTGTCTCGGGTTCCATTAATCCACTTCTTGCCTGTTGCACGATCGGTGCGTTGCAAGCTGGTTATTCTCGACTGCTCTGCATGTCGACCCAGGTTGCTGGAAATTCTATTCTTCTATACACAAGATTCTTCATTCTTCACTATTAAATGCGGTTAACATTGTTCAGATGGAGACCGTCTCCGGGATTCCCAGTTTTCGGGATCTACCGTATGACAGGTTCTCCGTACCCTAAAGGTATTTAATAACAGCCAGATCGGGTATTCCCGAGTAAGAGTGGACTTTCATCTCTCTGGCGTTGTTTCCCAAGTTATATAACAGGGATTGTGGAGGGTGGGATGGATATTGTAGGTTTCCAGTATTCACTGGTAGTTCCTTACTATCGTATCTCTCACGCTATCACTCAACCCTTAACCCAAAGTACTTAAATCCTAACTCGGTACTTCCTAAGCTCGGTAATTCAGTCATCAGAGCGATACTTCGCTCTGATACCACTTTTTGTAACACCCCATCCAACAACCAACACATAATAACAATCTGCAGCGGAAACTCAACTCATCACATTACTTATTCCAATGGTGTTACACGCCGTTAACCACCCACGTGGCTAACAAGGCTAATACATGTACATTTGTATCGGTCTGATGGACTAGATTCCCGAGCAACTACACAATACAATACTCATTCCATCTTCAACATTTATTATATACATACACTCCCCTGTACCGAGTATTTACAACTACTGCCGATAACAACTTCGGTCTTACTACGCCTATCATACTCATGCCATTTAAATGGCTACCCATGTATAACATCTGCCCCGTCCTACTCTCGAACGGCTTCCAGCTCTCCGTACCTGAAATAGGAAAAGAAGAGAAAGGGTGGCCCCCAAGGGGCTCAGCACCTTTGCTGGTATGGTAATCCCGCAGCCCACATGCTACCGGGCCACGCACAACTAATTGTCGTCTTAGCATGCAGTTGATTATATTTAAACCATGCATACAAGCCATAAACATACAACACATAATATTTCGCCTCAATGGGCTCAACCAATAACCAACACATCCACACTTAACCAACCGTCCAATGATTCCTTAAACCCTAGAGTGGCTCCCCCTAAACGGAGCTACTTCCTTAACGAACGACGTGTACCCATCAATCGGGTTATCCTTAAACGCCTCTTGTCACAAACTGGGATTCATTTCCATGATCCACACATTCCATATCATACAACATATCTCATTTCTCACATAATAAAACATAACAACACCTTTCTTGTTTCAACGTACATATGATGACATCGCATTCATTTAAAACATCGAATATATATATATATATATCATAGCATAGCAAGGGAATTTGCATAGCACCATAACCTTACATAACATCATAAAATCGGTTCTCACAAGGAACCTTCCATCATAGTTAGTATGCCATGTGAGCCTAGGGATTTTTGCCAATCCCATGTTAAGCTCGTTACCATCCTCGTTACCGTCCGGTTATATAGAACGGTTAACTTATACCCAAGGTGTGTCGGATATAGTGATCCCAAGCACACCGAAATAACATTCGTATGCCCCTGTGGCCCGACGTGAGTCAGTAACTAGCTTTGGATAAGCTAAGGGAAGGTAGAAACCAAATTGGAATACCACCTATACATACACCAAGAGAGCCGAACCGGATAAGATAACGACTCCCGTCCATCACACGCGTGGCCGGAACAACCGGACTCCTCACCCCCCATTAGTACATATAAACTTATAAATAAGTAGTTAGGGATCCATTATGGAGCCTACCACATCCACACACCATACGGTATCATAACCGAGTTAAGCACACAAGGGAGGTTCACACACTTGCATACAACAACAATATCCAACTAACTCACACATAGCCGTGGTTAGCACGTTCCCAAGGTTTGGGCCGTCAACTCCGAATACCGATCACTCATGTGTTCTTAGTTTTGTTTAGCTAAGGTTTAACACATATTTGAGGTTAAATGGTATCGGAGACCAAATTCGCCACATAAATGAATTACTATAAACTCATTACATGTTTTAATCTTACAAGGTGGCAAACACTCAAGAAAACATATTGGCATACAAGCCGGTGTAATCCGGTAGGACACAGGTTGCAAGAAAACCATACCTGTCACCGGGGTCCACTTTACCACGTCCACTTATGTTCCTCGAGCAAATTCTCGAACAACTGTTAACATCACATGTGTTTTATTAACATCGGGGTTTGCTTGATTATTTAATGTCTAATGCTTAACTTTCCCCGTTAACTTTGTTACATAACTTTACATTTTTAACATGTTTTACTCTCACATACTAATACAACTTTTAGCCCACTTTATTGTCATTTAAACTCACCTAACATGTCCTTAACATCCTTACAACATCATTACCTACCAATCCCCATCATCACATATCATTTCATAACCTTAAACCATGTTTTTGGTCCGACCGACCCACCGTCCGACCCACAACTGGGTCGGTCCATTACAGAACCCTTTTACTTCCTTACAAACATGCCCGTCCGACCCACGTCCGACTCACTCGACTGGGTCGGTCCATCCCCGAACATTTTCCTCCTTTGAAATTTGTCCGACCGACCCATGTCCGACCCACTCGACTGGGTCGGACCATCACCGAACACTTACCCAACATCTAACAGAGGCTCGACCGACCCAAAACTGGGTCGGACCCCTGGGTCGGTCGCCTTCTAAACTCACCCAAACTTTGCCAAATCTTCACCAAATTTCTCCTAAGGCCTCTTAATGTGTTCTAACATCATTTGGCACTTCAAACACACCCTTAAGATATTCTTAAACACTCACAAAACTATTTTTTTCTAATTCCTTAAACCTTTACTTATATCTCAACAAAATTCCTAACACTAGGAATGTTTTCTCCTTAAGATCTCTAGGTGGTATTTCACCTATAATGACCACTATACCAAGGTGTTTCCTCTACACCTTAACATCATCTCTCAACTTCTTTTCTTACTAACTAAATCTCCTTTTCACAACTTCTTAAAACTCCTTACTCAAAACCTTACCTAAACCTCATTTATTCCTTGAATATCAACATTACCTAAACCTTAAACAACTCCTCCAAGACTTAAATACATCTTAAGAACACCCATAGATTTCTAAAACTTCCAAGATAATGCCTAAATCCTTGCATCACTCTTAATCACTTTAATACATGTTTCCCTCTCAAGTAAACATTCATTCACCTTTAATCCTTCCTAGTTCACCAAAACTCACTTACAACACTTAGAACTTCTTACACATTTCCCAAATTTGGCCATAGCTTCTCTTGTATATACTCACATCCAAACACTTAGGTTTTTACCTTATTTCACTCAAGAACACCTAAAATCCTTCAAACACATTTTATACACAATCTTCACACATTTGGCACTACATCACAATATAGTGCATAACTTAAATTGCTTGGCACTTAGGCCCTTAAATAACATGGCTCTTAGGCCCTTAAATTGCATAAACCTTAAACACTGAATTTCCCACATAAATAATGCCTTTGACCTGCAAATACATACACCAATACATATGTTCTTTTACTAGTCTCCTTGAGAACACTTTACTAGGTCATTCACCATTTGCTCTTTAGGTAGTTTTAACAAGCATTATAAGCTTATTTCTCCTAAGGCATTAAACCACACTGAGATAGTATGTTTACCTCTTTTCCACTCAAACTTCTTTCTTGTTTCCTTATAAACCGGTAAGGCATTTCCTTCCTTGTCAACAACTAAACAATATACCAACATTGTAATGAGTATATAAGCTTTAAGCTTCACCTCATTGTAAACCCTAGTTACATATATTGTTTTAACACATCAAGGTAATTGTTTTACCTTTGAATGGAAAGAGAGCTTGAATGAGTATCAAGAGAGGACTCCTCCTAGCCCTTGGAAGATTTAAATGAAGCTAAAACAAGACAAGAGAAGACACCATTACAAGGTGCATTTTCGGTCAACACCAAAAGTGAAGGAAATGAAGTTTTCTTTGGTTTTTCCTTACCTTGAAGCAAAGGTGATCAACAAGGCATAAAAATATTAGCTCAAGCTCCTTCCATGGAAGTTCTCCTTGGCACCGAAATGGTGGTTTTGATGATTTGAAAAGATAGGAATGAAGAGCTTGCTCCAACTAAGAGAACGGTAGTCTCGGAATTAAATTCGGAGCATGGAGTCATAAGTTACAAGTGAAGAAGGGTGAAGATTGACATGGTTCTGTTTGGAACCGTTGGAGAGAGGAGGAAGAAGATGGCCAACGTGGGAAATGAGAGGAAAGAAGAGAATGAAGAGATAAGTTTGCTTTTGTTAAGATATTTATCCTTATAAAGCAAATAGTATACTAATTAGTCATTCTTTCTTTTCTTAGTAAACTAACAAGGGTGGTGAGTCACAACACCATAAAAACCGGCCCCAAATAGTACCTAGGGGTACTTTAGACTTTATTATTCAATTGTCTCACTCATAACATTATATGTTACAAACTAGTTATAAAAATCACTATTCACCAAAAACAAGGCACATAGAAGTGAAATTTTTGATTTCTCATTGATATAGCCACCCAAATGTGATACTATATAGTACACATGTTAATTAAAGAGTAATGATGGACATTTAGCCATTCAAAACTCATTTACAAGACAATTTTTCAAAAACGTGCTTTAAGACTTCTTAAAGCACATTTTGTGTTTTAACTTGTTTTCAAGCTTGGTTTTCTTTAGTAATTGATTTAATATGTTCATTAACATATAAATGAGGCATAGGTATGACCATTAGGTCTTATACACATTTATCCCAAGCTTAGAGCACATTTTTGCTCTCATTGACCTTAAGGTATTTATTTGTGTTTTGTTTGGTTTCATTGTCTACCAAAGTTTCTTAAGGACTTAATTAGCCTTATAAAGTCATAATTAAACATTATCAAGTCTTGGTAGGCTCTTTGGGTCCTAACCAAGTTCACTCCAACCTTAGAGCATGTTTGTGCTCAAACCGTGTCTTAGTGTTTTATTGTGTTTTACCATGGTTTAAATGTTCCATTTGTGTTTCTAAGGCACTTTTTAGCCTTTAAATACCATAGTTTAACATTTACACAACATACCAAGGTTTGGGGTATTTCAATCACTCTTGTACTCTCCCCCATTATCTGTCCGGAGATACTTGATCCTTCGATCTGTTTGCGTCTCGACTGTCTTCTTCCATGTTAGGAAGATCCCCATCACTTCATCCTTAGTCTTCATGGCATACACCCAAACTCTTCGAGAAAAATCATCCACGAAGGTCACATAGTAGCGGTTCCCACCCAAGGAAGGCGTCTTGGCGGGTCCCCAAACGTCAGAATGGACATAATCCAAAATACCCTTCGTATTATGGATGGCAGTGCCAAACTTCAATCTCTTTTGCTTCCCGAGAACGCAATGCTCACAAAAGTTTATTTTACAAGACTTCACACCTTTCAGCAATCCCTGCTTTGCAAGAATCTGTAAGGATTTCTCTCCAGCATGCCCCAGTCGCATGTGCCACAACTGAGAGTCACCATTCTCCTTGGGAGCCGACACAACTGCTGCTGTTCCTACTACTGTACTCCCCTCGTAGTAATACAGATTGCTCCTTCTGGTGCCTTTTATCACCGTCAGTTCTCCAGAAACGACCTTTAGAACTCCATCTTTAGCGGCCCATGAGAATCCTTTCGACTCCAATTGTCCCAGAGAAATGAGATTCTTGGTCAAGTTTGGAACATGCCGAACTTCTCTTAAAACTCTGGTTGATCCTTCATGGTTCTTCAACTTGATTGAGCCTATACCAATTGTTTTGCATGGGCTATTGTCTCCCATCAAAACGGTTCCACCCTTTAGTTCTTTGTAATCAAAGAACCAATCTCGAATGGGTGACATATGGTAGGTTGCTCCTGAATCCAGAATCCACTCATCCTGATTAATTTTTGAAGTCGATGCCACCAATGATAGTCCTGATCCTTCGCTGTCGTATTCAGCTACACATGCGTCTTGAACAGCCTTGCCTTTCTTCTGTTTAGGACAGTCCTTCTTCCAATGTCCCTTTTCTCGACAAAGGGCGCATTCATCTTTGCCGAGCTTGGTTTTCGGTCTTGACTATCCTTTCTTCCCCTTTTTCTGAGCGGAGGAACGATCTCTCACCACTAATGCTTCTGCTGCTTCATCAGTACCAACCCTCTTTTCTTTTCTTCTCAATTCATGGCTGTACAGTGCTGCAGTGACATCCTTTAGAGAGATATCGTCCTTCCCATGGAGTAGAGTTGTTTCCAGAAACTCATACTCATCAGGAAGAGATCCCAGCAACATTAAGGCCAAATCTTCATCTTCGAATTTCACATCCAAGTTTACCAAATCAGCTACTAGTTGATTGAAACTGGTGATGTGGTTATTCATTGTGGTCCCCGAAACATACGAAAAGCGGAATAGCCTTTTTCATAAAAAGCTTATTCTGACTGCTCTTCTTCATGAATTTTTCCTCCAGTGCCTTCCACAATTTACTTGCAGATTTTTTCTTTAGAGAACGCATATTTTTGTTCTCTCGACAGGCAGGAGCGAATTGTACCACAAGCTGCTCGATTCATGGCCTCCCATTCTTTCTCTTGAATGTCTTCCGGTCTTGTCTCTTCAATGGCGATGTCAAGACCTTGCTGAAAGAGAGCGTCTTGGACTTCGCATTGCCACATGCCGAAATGGCCCGTACCATCAAATGTCTCCACCGAAAACTTAGCATTAGTCATCACCCTTCTTGTCCAAATCGATGACGAGGAAGTGTGATGATGCTGTCTCCGGGGTCTTTAATTTGTCGTCTGCCATTTCTGCTCCAATTTTTATTTAGCAGCGCTACGACGTATCAACTGAACAAAGGAACGCTTTTCTGATGTGGAAGATCAGCCTAGCTGCAACCACAGAGCATACTAAGACAGAACCTTGGCTCTGATACCACTTGTTGCGGAAGCGACTGGGTAAGAGAGTAAATTATTGTACTAGAAAATCACTCCGTACAGGAAAATTCCCAGGTCGTGGTAGGGTCACAATGGTCCCGCTTAAGAACCACTTCCTTAGACAGAATTTCCTGACTGTAATTTCTTAGCACAATAAAGCACTACAAAATTACCCACCAAAAGCTGCTAAATAAAGCTATAAAAGGGACACCGGAATTTTACGAGGTTCAGCCAATTTTGCCTACTTCCTCGGACACTACCAGAAATCTCTTATTTATACTTGAAGAGATATAGAGAGAAGAGATTACAATTTAGCATACATAAGAAGTTGCTAATTGTTGGGATGAGATTAGAAGTGAGGTAACAAAGGAAGTGCCCCCTTGTTTTGCCCACACCGATGTGGGATGAAACCACTCCTCACACCGACATCGTGTATGGGGGGAGGGGGGGAGTTAAAGGTCACACTAAGAGCATTAGTAAACCAAAAAACCTCGCCGGTCTGATTGAATTCCTTGTAGGTGCCGAAGAAGATAGGTACCATATCCATAAAGTCTGTTGGTAGCAAAAGTTGGACCATTACCATACTAGACCTAGAGACATCACCCCCTATAAGACTGTTTATTTACTTATAGAAAGGAGCAAGAGACAACGACCAAGAAGTGACAAGAAAGGGCTGATCAGAAAAGGCAGCCATGACAAAGAATGCCAAAGAAGAAAAGGTTAAAGAAGAACTATGGAAATTGGTAAGACTTCCACAGGTAAAGGGCACCGGCCCAAGGAAGAAGAAATGCTTTCCGCCGACTCATCTATAGTTGACCATTATTCTTAGCAAAACTGTAATTCCCCGCCATCTGTTAGCCAAGAGCGTGACTTCATTAAAATAAAATGGATGGGGTACACAGTTTTAAAACAATAATGTTTAATTGCTTACAAATCAAAATTACTTATAAGTTTTTCTCATCTATGGTAGTAGTAGTAAGAGAATATTTGTACACTGCGCGCTATCAAAAAGTATCAATGCTGATGAGATCAAACTCTTCTTCAACCTCAAATATTTGCAATCTCATTTCTTTTTCAACACATAAAGACTTTAGCTGATTATTACCATCAAAATAAGCCAACAAAACTCCCCTTCCTCGTCCACCGCTCCACTCTCTCCACATTCCTTTTCTTCTCCTCACTCAAATCCCTCAATTCTCTTCCCTTAAATGGAGGTGGTAACTTGCACGGCTCCATTACACCACCATCTTCTACCAACGTCTCCATCTTATACTTCCTCTCTAAATCACCGGTAGCAGCACAAACCCACTTCTCTGAACAAAGCTCCACTGCCCCTTCCGGCACTGTTGGTCTATACGCCAACAATTTACCATACTCCGACAACACATGAAACATGTAATCGTACACGTTCTGCATAAGTACCTCCTGTTGTACGAACCTACTCCCTTCTCTCCCGATCTCTTGCGCCTTCTCTGGGTTGTGGTTACCCCAATTCACCGCGAATTTCACCGACTCGCAGATCTTGTTTGGGTTGATTGGCCAGTAGTGTTTCAGTGGGATTAGGGTTCGTGTGAAGAAATCATAGAAGTTTGGGTTCACTAACAATGACATAGAATCACATGCTAGAATGTATTTTCGCTCACGGACCATGCGTTCCCTTCCATATAGATCTTGTACCTGTGTTTGCACTGCTTTGACATGTCTGAGTTCTTGAACCCTTCTCGGATTTCCTTACCCCAATCCTGCAGTCAATACATTTTGATTAAATCTTTAGAATCCTTTTAGGGAAGTACGTGTAACGTTACACTTAAGATGATGGATACATATATAGTTTATGTACGTACCTGTTGATAGATAACCGTGTTCCATTCCTTTGTCGAGTTACAAGTGTTAAGCACTCTTCTTGGGCCAGTGTACAAGTTACCTCTCCAGTAAGCATAAGGTTCCCTATCCGTCCAATTAACCATCTTGTTCCCTTGTTCTAAATCCTTTTTCAAAGGTACCCATGGTTTAATGTTTATCTCAGGCCTACATATGCAGTATAAGATAATTAATTACGACGCAAGTTCATCATTAATTATATAAGACGTACAAGAACATACTTACTTACCAGCCCCAGAAGGACCAATCAGGGAACACGACATCGTAAGTATCATCAGACCCACAGTAATGAAACAAGGGTGGGGCATTCTCCGCCTGCTTATATGCAGATTTCTTGATTGATGGTTGATCATGGCACTGGAATATAAAGTCCACATCTGGTATTTGACCAGGGTACATCTTCAGAAGCTGCAATACACCCCAAATGGTGAACACGTCTCTTG
Source organism: Limonium bicolor (assembly GCA_023374045.1). Classification (NCBI taxonomy): domain Eukaryota; kingdom Viridiplantae; phylum Streptophyta; class Magnoliopsida; order Caryophyllales; family Plumbaginaceae; genus Limonium; species Limonium bicolor. The sequence continues at coordinate 151,654,514 of CM041777.1, read as the reverse complement.
TCTGAAACGCCCTATCATACTGCTTGACGTAAGCAGTTCCATTGACTATAACGAACCTGAAGTGTTTGATGTGGGGTTGTTTTTCGATCTCTTCCACCATTTCCCGCGTGATCCCGTTTCTCTTCCATGGTTTCATGTCCTCGTGAATCCAGCGGAAGTAGTCTGGACAAGTGGGCTGGGGTTTAAGATTTGGAGTTTGACTTGGGGTTGGGCTTGGGCTGGAGTTTGAAGGGCGGTAGTTGGCAGGGCAAGTGATGGTCATGTTGGGTTGGGTGGGAGTAGTGGGATTAACTGGGCAAGTGAATGGATGAGCGGGTACGCGTGGATAATCTGGTGGTCTTATGTTCACTTGTTGGAACGTTGGTTGATACGACGAGAGTGGTAAGAGTGCCATCTTCGACAATATAAGGAGGATGAGAAATAAAAGCTATAGTATTAGAAAATATATAGGAAAGCACAAAATTATAGTAGTATGTTTATGTAATGTGAGGGAGTAGTTCATGTGTTTTTACATTTTGGCTTTAGAAGAGAAGCGGAATGATATGAATATTACTGTTGTATTCAGATGTGTGTATTATCGATTACAAACGTAGTCTATTTATAAGCTACAGAGGCAGATATTATAACATGTATGGGCCTAGATATTTATTTCTAGAATCTTCTAGTAATGGGCCTAGACTGACTGGGCTTTATCCTCCCGCGAGCCCAGAGGCCGATCCAGTCAACGGCATATGGGATCGAAGACGATGAAAGTGATAGCGAGTCAAGGGTTTTGTGTAACAGTCGGCAAGTTGCGACGCGGAGGGAACCACCACAATCTTCAGAGTTTTGTTGCGAATTCATTCACGAACGAAGAAGAAATCAACCTCCATGTGCTTAGCGCGATTGTGGAAGACTGGGTTTGCTGCAAGGTAAGAAGCTCCGACATTGTCACAATACAAGATTGGAGCTTTCGGGAGTTTGATTCGCAACTCGACTAACAATTTTTGTATCCACAGACACTCTGAAGTGGCAGTTGCGAGAGCCTTAAATTCTGCCTCCGTGGAAGAGCGTGCAACAGTCCTCTGTTTACGGGAGCTCCAAGACACAAGATTGGGACCGATGTAGATGTAGAAGCCAGTGGTGGAGCGACGGTCTAGTTGGGAGCCAGCCCAGTCTGCGTCGCTGTAAATTTGTATGTCCCGGTTTGGCGCGGCGGTGAAGGTAAGGCCCAACTCCTGAGTGTGCTTGAGATAGCGTAGAACTCTTTTTACTGCTTTCCAATGGTGTTCCTGAGGACTATGCATGTACTGGGCCAGTTTGTTGATAGCAAAGCTAATATCAGGTCGAGTGAAAGCTAGGTATTGTAAGCTCCCAATAGTGCTCCGAAAGTGGCTAGGGTCTGGATATGGGTCTGTAACAGTGGAATCAATGGTTGCTGTGTCTGTCATCGGGGTAGGGGATGGTTTACAGTTTTCCATGTTGGTGCGGGTTAGAATATCTCTGATGTAGTGGGATTGGGACAGAGTAAGAGTAGTGGCAGTTCTAGTAGCCGTGATACCTAGAAAATGGTGTATATTGCCAAGGTCTTTGATGGGAAACTCAGAGGCCAGGATGGTGATTAGGGTTTGAATCAGGGAGAGAGATGAGCCAGTGATGAGTATATCATCTACATAAACTAGAATGTAGACTGTGTGAGGACCAGAGTGATAAATAAATAGAGATGGATCTGAAGTGGAGGAGGTGAATCCAATGTGAATCAGATAGGAACTGAGGCGAGCAAACCAAGCTCTGGGGGACTGTTTCAGACCATAGAGGGATTTAGTCAAACAACAGACATGAGAAGGATAGTTCTTGTCAACAAAACCAGTAGGTTGCTTCATGTAAACTTTTTCTTCTAGATCCCCATGCAAAAAGGCATTGTCAACATCGATCTGTTTAATAGGCCAACCCATAGATACAGCAATAGCCAAGACAACCCGATAGTTGTGACTTTTACTACTGGGCTGAAAGTTTCTGCATAATCAACTCCTTGAGACTGTTTGAAACCTTGAGCCACGAGCCTCGCCTTATATCTTTCAATAGATCCATCAGCATGTTTCTTAGTTTTCAGAATCCATTTGCATCCCAGCACATTCATCCCTTCCTGATATGGAGTTAGACTCCATGTTTTGTTTTTCTGTAAGGCATCATACTCTTGTTGGATGGCCTGTCTCCACTCGGGGTATTTCATAGCAAGAGAGAAGGAGGGTTGTTCTGGTATAGGATCAGAGGATGTGATTTTGGTGGTGTTTAACCAGGGAACTGTGCCATCTGTGTAGACTTTTGGTTTGAGTGAGTTTGTTTGGCTTCTGGTGACCATTCTTGGTGGGGCTGCAACAGGGAGAGTGGGAGCAGGGTGTATGGGAGAAGGTGAGGGAGAACGTGAGGAGTCACCAGATGGGGATGGGATAGGTGATGTATCTGAAAGTGGAGATAGAGATGCTGGGGTAGGCTGAGGTGGGCTAGGGGGAGATTGTAATGGGACAAGGACTGTAGTCAGTGTGGTGGAGGGTGGGGTGTCTCCTGAGGTAGGAATAGAGGCATAGGGAAAACTTGTCTCCTGAAAACTGACATCCCTGGATAAATATAGTCTCTGTGTGTGTGGTTGGAAACATAGATAGCCAGTGGATTGGGAGGGATATCCCAAGAAAACACATTCCTGGGATCTGAAATTGAGCTTGTTTGAATTGTAAGGCCTAAGGTTGGGCCAACAGCTGCACCCAAATACTTTGAGGTGTCGAAGTGAGGGGGGTTTGTTGTAGAGTTTCTGAAAGGGTGAGGTAAGGGATAGAGCTTGTGAGGGAAGTCTGTTGGTGAGATAGACAGCAGCCTTGAAGGCATAGCTCCAAAAGGTGAGTGGCATTTTGGCTTGTGACAGAAGACATAACCCTTTATCAACCACATGTCTAATCCGTGACTCAACAGAGCCATTTTGTTGGTGGGAGTGGGGGCAGGTGAAACGATGGTTTATTCCCTTACTTGCATTGAAAGAGGAAAAAGCTCTAAATTCACCACCGCCATCACTTTGAATAGCCTTGATTTTTCTTTGAAATTGTGTAAGAACAAGATTGTAAAAAGTGCTGAAAATAGTAATAGTGTCTGATTTCTGTTTCAGAGGAAAAATCCATGTATAACAGGAATAATCATCTACTATTAGTAAAAAGTATTTATAACCATCTTGTGAGGTACAATGAGCAGGCCCCCATAGGTCTAGAAACAAGAGATCAAAACTGTTGCTAGACATAGAGTTGCTAAGGAAATGAGGCAACGCATGTTGTTTTCCTTGACAGCAAGCCGTGCATAGCTCAGGAGACAAAACTTTTGTAACTGGTAATTGAGACTGGCTTATTGTGAGGCTTGTGATTCTGGAGCTTGGGTGTCCAAGTCGCTGATGCCAAATTGTGTTAGGTGCCGCAGTGGTATAGCTAAGTGAGGGAGTAGGGCCCAAAGTAGTGGGAAAAATGTAGACACCATCCTCAGTAGTGCCTCTGAGAAGTATCTCCTGTGTTGTCAAATCCTTTAAAAGGAAGCCATGAGCATAGAATTCAAAATAGGTGTTATTGTCCTTGCAGAATTTGCTAACAGACATTAGGTTCTGATTGAGGCTAGGGGAATGAATGATGTTATTTAGAAGAAAAGTATGAGGGGAGATAGTGATAGTACCATTACCCTGAGCATGGATAGGTAGAGAAGATCCATCACCCAAAGCAACAGTGTCTGGCCCCATGTAATCGCTGTTGCTAATGTTCAGTTTTGAGAAATCTCCAGAGAAATGGTGTGTTGCTGCAGTATCTGGGAGCCAGTTTTGAGTAGTCAGCTGGGAAGGTTGTGTTTGGGTGGAGTTGACAGAGATAGACTGTGGTGGACGAGGTTGATAGGACAAATTCAGGCGATGGTAACAGATGGAGGCATCATGGCCTCTTTTTTGACAGATCTGGCATTGAGGCCTCAGATCTGGTTGACCAGAAAAAGTGTTGATGGTGGATGTAGATCCACCGCCAGATTGAGTGTTGTAACGGCCTCTTCCCCTAGATCCAGATCCCCTTCCTCTATTGTTGTAGGATCTGTTGTTGTAGGATGACTTGTTGTTTGTGGATCCATTGTTTTGAGAATTGCCAGTGTTAGATCCAGAATAGGAGGTGTGATTGAGGGAAACATCAGATCTGGTGGTGTTTTCTTGAGTAGCAAGCCATGTTTCAGTGGAGAGCATGTAGTTGTAAATTTGAGAGGGTGTACAAGCATCGGCTCTAGTCAAGACAATAGAGACAAGGGAAGAGTATTCATGAGGGAGGCCTTTTAGGATGTAGCTTTGGAATTCCCTATGGCTAACATTGTGACCGGTGATTGAAAGAGAATCAACAAGCGAAATTGCTCTGTTGAAATATGATGTAACAGATTCATTTGGCTTTTTCTCAATACCTGCTAATTGGAGATGTAACTGACCTATCTGAGCGTTTGTTTGTGCAGCAAATGTCTCTTGAAGGTAAGTCCAGATCTGAGCAGAAGATTTGAGTCCCACAACTTGTCCCAGAACAGCATCACTCAGAGATGTGAATAGGATGGACATGACCAGTTGATCGACTTGGATCCAACGGGAAGCTTCAGTGGCCTGAGACGGTTTTGTATATGTTCCATCAGCATATTTCAGCAGATCGTTGCCTCCTAGAAAGGGTAGAATAACGCCTTGCCATAAGCGAAAGTTATCAGGCTTTAGCTTGATGAGATTAGCTGCGGCCGATAGGATGGATTGGGATGTTGATGTAGTGGTACTTTTTGTCGAACAGTTGTTGGGCGTTTGAGGGGTTTCAGGGGTTCCGAGATAATAGACATTTTGAGAAGGAGAGGCGTGAGCCAAAAGGCTTAAACTGATACCATAGAAGAGAAGCGGAATGATATGAATATTACTGTTGTATTCAGATGTGTGTATTATCGATTACAAACGTAGTCTATTTATAATCTACAGAGGCAGATATTATAACATGTATGGACCTAGATATTTATTTCTAGAATCTTCTAGTAATGGGCCTAGACTGACTGGGCTTTAGGCTTGACAATTACAATAATTATTCTATCTTATTCAAAAATTTTATTATTTAAGTCCAGATTCATTTTAAAATGACAAATATTTTGAAAAGAATGAGATAGATAAAAAGAATATACAAATTGGTACTGGTTTCAACATCCTTGACACGTAGGGAGACAAAGACTCCTCATCTCGCATTTAAGTTACGAAGCTAAAAGAGACTATATACTGTATTTGTCATGTAGGAAGAAGGAGAGAAGACTTTTAATTAAGTCGATTAATTGAGAGATGATGACTAATTAAGTCGATTAATAGTCCAAGTTGTTAACCCAGAGTTACGAAGCTAAAAGAGACACTCTAGAATATTTGAAAAAGAATTCCATAGAACAGAATTAATTATACTATTGGATTATAGTATTTGTTTATAATTATATTTCAGAAGTATATTATGATCTGATCAGCAGAATGATTAATCAGCTGTACCCTTCTTTTAATAAAGCAATACAAAAAAAAAAGAGGAGAAATTGAAATTCAGGCATCTTAATTTGTAAAATTCTATTAGTGAATGCACGTGATGTCATGTAATTATCAAATTAATTACTTCTGAATGGTGTCCTCCAATAACGCTTCTACAAGTGTTTAACTCAACTAGGTCCATCAACTGCCTGGGTTGGCCCCTCTCTACCTCCCTCCACGACCAGTATCTAAATTCTTCTTCGAAAAGGATGGAAGACTGACTATTCAAATCTCAACAAGGTAGAAGTAAAACTACTCACGACTCGATCTGCTCTCTTATTGGTCATCCCATGTTTAAGTTTTTGCTTCTTGGAAAATAAACTTCCTCTAAGCGTGGGTTGAACATTAAGTATGGCGCGCGCATATATACAAATAAACATATATGTAATCAAACAGGAAGTTATGAAGTAGAAATTAGAATTTGACTTACGAAATCAATAGGCTTGGTGTAGAACAAAGTGAGTACGAAGAGGAGTAGGAGGAGAATTGAAGCTGTGGTAGCGGAAACTACCCATTTCCTATTTGTGTTCATAATCCACAATATCATCTTCATCTGATCAACTGCTCCTCCTCCTGCCGTAGCAGAAGCAGCTTCCTTTTGATCCCTCCGCCGTACTGACCCACCACTAACTGTATCATCATCGTTACTGCTGTTGCCTTTCACCTCCGCCGATTCCTTGGTGTAACCGCTGTTTGAAATCACTGGCGGGGAGAGGATAGGTTCATTCTCGATTGACCGTTGATCTTCCAGTCTATCCATATGTATAGATATTACAGTACAGATATGAGAAAACACTCTCTCTCTCTCTCTAGGAATCTTTATTTGGAACTAAACTAATTAACGATCATATATGTATTGTTGCCATGGATGATGATGATGATAATGATGGATAGCTCTTTGCTTTGATTGTGTTTACTGGGTCGTCGGTTTATAGTCGTCTCTTCTGTGTACTGTGGACTGGACACCACCACACAGAGAAGAAATTAAGGGATAACAAACCTCATGAGGGATGAAGGGATCCAAACATACATAAAGTGTATGTATGTATGTGTTTAATATGAATATATACGGAAATGGACGCACATGATCGTTTCGGGTAGTGCCACCTTAATTTAAATAATTCAATCGGGGTGGTATTATATTATTCTTTATATTCAGAGTTTACTGACAAATTGTGATTAATTAAACAACTTATAATTAATTAGTATAGCAATATATATATAATCTCGACGTGATCTCCATGAATTAACGTTAAGTTGTTTTTAATATCAAACGAGATTATACTAGTAGTAAAGTTATAAGTATTGTTTGAACATGTAAGAAGATGACGAAATAGCATGGAACTTTCGAGGCATAAACTTGCCAGCATTGCAGATTTTATTAATTTTATACTGTACCTGATTAAATATGTCATGTAATTTTTCCTAAGGAATAAACTGCTTGCTAATTAGTAAGAAAAAAAACGGAATTCGTTTGTCTGGTACGTCGTTTCAGACGACTTTTCGAGTTGCGTGTTAACATCTTTCTTTATCTATTCTTTTGACCAGTCATTGATTAACTAACCCCGTTATTACACGGTTTTTTGTTTTGTTTTTTAGCCTTGTGTCGGGGAAAGCTTTATAACCAGAAAGATCGACTAACCGAGGAAGCTTGCTTTCTTTTCAAATTCCAACCAAAGTGAATGGATGTAGCTAGCGGTCAGGAATTACTTTAGATGAAGTCAGCGTATTTACCAACCCAGATTAAGGTTCCTTCGATCAGGACGTTTGGAAGGTTAATCTGTTTTTGGAAAAAAGTAAAAACAGGTGGCCTATAATTATTAGTTCTCACATTGATCAAATCTTAGATGGTGAATCACAATTGGTTGACCATAGTGAACTTTATTAAAACGCAGATAATGCTGCGATTGAAAGTTCTGAGCGAACGCGCTCTAAACCTATGGAATTTGAAGAGGATTGCTCATGCGGACTTAATAGTCATAATTTCGATGTACTAATTTAAGAATTACATAGTCTTAATAGAATCGATAACAATTGACGATTTCTAAAGAAGAATGATATGGTAGAATTTTTTCATTCAAACCTCTCACTCCAATCCCCTTACCACTCATCTCCCCATGTAGCCAGCCTTTTAAACAATGATTTAAACTCTAGGGATCACAACAAAATCTACCACGCTTTCTACCCTGTTGATGTGTCCTTCATCAAAACCATCCTGATCTATCCTAATGAAGAGGACTAGTGGGTATGGAATCATAGCAAAAAAGGAGAATTCACGGTGAAATCTGCTTATGAAATGTAACACGGACAGGAGGGTAATGATTATGTTTCTTCTGGTAACCAGATTAACAAGAGTGATCCCTGCCTCAGACTAGAGAATTCGAAGTGCAGTCCCACAGTCAAACTTCTATTCTGGAAGTTCCTCAATAATATTCTCCCATGTGTAGCTAATATAGCTAGAAGGATAGGGGTGATTCTTCTTGTTGTTTCTGTGGAAAGACAGACACTGCCTATCACTCTATTTTTGGCTGTTGTATGGTGATTGACCAATGGAGTCACTTTAGTGATATTGTTAATATCAACACTGAAGGGAAAAAGAATCCCCATCTTTGGCTCTTCTTGGAAGCCCAAGAGTGGAGATGTGAAAAACTAGGAGAAGTGGCCAACACGATGTGGGTAGTGTATACTGCAAAGAACAAAGTGAGGCATAACCCAGATTTATCTTGGATAGCAGTCCTAGAAGACAATAAATCCTTTGTCAAGAACTATCAGATCTATGCCAAACCTGATGAAAACTTTTTGATATGCAGTAATCAATGGCTTCCTCCTATGGAGGGTTTTACAAAAATTAACATCGCTTCAAAAACAAAGAAAGGATGCTGTAGGTTCGTGGGAGGGACGATCAGAGACTCGAGTGGAAAGGCCATCATGGTATTTAATCACAAAATGTAGAATGGCTTAGGCCATCTCAATGATGAAGCTGTTGGTTTTCATATAGCTCTTCGGTGGGCTAACGATAGAGGGCTCTGGAAAATCCAACTGGATTCCAATCAAAGAGATAACTTTCAGACCCTCTCTTCGATCCTAGAAGAAGGACAAGATAGAGAAGGTTTATATTTTCAAGATCTATTCTCCCTTTTTGAAGAAGTTAAAGTGTCTTATGACTCTAGTTTATGTAATTTAGCTGCAGTCTTAGTTTCAGTCTATACATTTAGTCTAGTTCCATCAAGTATTGGATACAGGAAGAAATTTCTCCTAAAGTTGTAAGTGCCTGTGCACTAGACTGAGATCTCACCCCTTTTGTTTTTGTTCTGGGTGTTTTCTGTTATATATAAAATAAGGTATCAAGTGGTTTTACATTAAAAAAAAAAGATCGACTAACCAAGGGTGTAACACCCCTACTCTAATCGACTCCTAATCATTTCATTTAACAATGTAATCGCAGCGGTAATCTCAATACTTGAACTACTGGTGTCACCGTTCTCACTCGCCCATACGAGTAATAACGTGCTTACTGATATATCCATAAATACGAAACAATTTCTCGCAGTGACAACAAGAGATAGGTCTAACCTTCCCAAACCAACATAAAATACATTCACAGTGAGCATTCTAAGTATCCCAATCCTATACATGTTTCTAGGTTTGTATCAAAATGCAACAGTGCATATTAAAACAACTGTAATTAAACTACCCAGCGCGTCACTCTCTTTGCCGACACCGGAAGCTGCATACCTGCAAAAATGGTTGTTTGTGGTATGGAATCAGCCCCTGCTGAGTATGTTACTACCTGACTGTCATGCACCCTCGGACCATTCAGTTATTTGGTCGAGAGCATGCAATTCATTTCCATGCAAATAGTTTAATGTTAAAACTGTAAAACAACAATATATATTGCAGTAAACTCAAATAACAAACAAGCCCCCAGCTTCACACATCGCATCGTAATAACCACTGAAAGCGTTACAACGCTTACATGAGTACAGAGACTCCATTCCAACAAACACTTAATAGTTCATAATTGAGTTCGGCGACTCACCCGACCGAACAATCCACCATAATCCACTCGTGAGTACTGCGACTCGACTCAACCAGTTCGTAACACACAATATGAGCACAATGGCTCGTTCAAACAAATCCACCAACATACCATACATAACCACAGAGCACAACCAAAGAACAACAAGGCGAAACAACGAGAATTATAAACGAGTATAAACTCTCGTCCTTGGCATGCACGTCCAAATAATGTTCGCCTAATGTACGAGTTAATATAGTCGTTCGTAATTGTTCAGTCATGTCTAATGACAACGTCTCGTTAGAACGACGTGTCTCTAAGTTACTCATCTCATATGGCGGGTCACCCACGGCAGTAGCCACTCCAGCAGTAGAGTCTCCGACCTACGAACAATCTGTAGTTTGTTGGAAATTTATCCAGATACTTACGGTTACCACGCGGTAACCTAGTATCGTTAATGGATCACAGTTCACAGCAAGAGCCACATCCTCTTGATAAACTTACCTATACCATCACATCATTTTACTATTTTTTTTCCTAACACAGCAGACTAAGGTCGTAGTCCAATCCTGAGTATGTCGACTCGGGATCCAGTGCTAGATACGAGAGCGGCGTTAAAGGGGCCAATGCTCCGTATTTAAGTCTCAGATATTTTATATATCTTATTGTCCTAATGCTACAACGTTTTACTTACGTTCCTTATATTACACATATAAGATAGCATTATTGCCGCTAGTTCGTTTTATAATATGTTCATATATACGAACGGTACTGTTATCGTACAACAGTAATAATAAAGCAGCATTAATACACAACTCAAGCATATTAATTCACACAAGCAGACATTCAATCTTATCACAGATTTTCACACAATGTCTGAACTGAGGAAATCCTCAGAGACAATCAAGCCACATAAATAACATACCGTTCACCCTGATGAGTATTACGGTGGAGTATGAATCAGCAAGTTCCTATGCTCCGTGTGTCGTCTCTAACAGTCTAAACAATACATAACGCTACTGATTAGTATCCTGTATAACAACATACCCTACGGTACACCGTACCGTCACTAACACCTCCCAGTTAATCCCCCGTTATTAACTGTCTACGCTTGTCGGGTTTTCGGCTTAACTCGGGATTAGAAAGGTGTTATATTACATGCGTAGTCTTGTCTTGTATATTAATATACTTATTGTTGAACTTGTTATCGCATGTAACTTAACATACCCTTGGATGTCGTATAATTTGTTTCTATATTGTACGCATGATTCTTGTCATGTACCATTCATCTCACCTTAGTATTTATATTTTTTTTCCTAAGGTTTGTGTTTTTTTTTTAAGTTTAATGTGGTATAACTCATGTGTAAACAATACTTTCAATTATATGAATCCTTATTATCACATGTACACTCTTAACATTAGAATTCCATATCCAATGTTTGTAATTGTTTTCCCTTTTTCTTATATCACCTAAATCATGAAAATACATGGTTATTAGACCATATTATATTTTCCACATCATAACATATATTCATTTTTATACATGTATTATGGAACTATTTATTATATGGTAAGTCTTATAATATATATTCATTCTTTTTAATGAATACCTCTTATATTATAAATGTTATAACTCTTATAACATTAAAAACCATATTATAAATTCCATTTAAAAATGTTAATATTTCCGAACAGCACCAATGTTCTTAAATATTTACAAAATCCACCACATAATTAATATAATGTTACATTTTAGTTATATAACATATATTATGACATTTTTGTCATTAAAACAATTATAACATATAGTTGTAAATTGTTATATATTGCCAATTAGCCCCTTATATTTTCGGCTTTCACTATAAACCACTAAACTTCTATAAATCACAAATCAACCTCAATTATATTTCATTGTTACACTTATAACATATACCTTATATTATAATCCTTAAACCTTAATATAATTATAACCTATGGTTATATATATTTTTTTTAAATAACCGAACAGACCCCCTAGGTCTATTCTAATTATTTTTCCACCACTTAACTTTCTATATTCGCCAAATTCCCCTCTTTATAACATATAGTTTTCTAATATCATCAAAACTATATATTATACATATATCTTGATAAAACCTTATATATAACTCCAAAAATTACCAAACTATACCAAAAGGTTATAAACATCATTACTAACCTAATACTTTCTCTAAATCTCGGTTTTACCACATATGTTACCCATTTGTAACAATATTATGAAATATCTTATATTATACTTATATAATTCATATAAACTCCAAATTCAACCAAATCAACTTCTAAAAATTCCTAATAACCTAAGGTTTGTACTAAACTCCATTTAGTACCCCAAGTTTTCAGAAATCGCAATATAGCCCCATCTCTTATAAATCTTTTACAATTTAATACTTATCTTAACATAAGGTAGTATTTTAATTTCTAAAATTCTCCAAACTTAGTCAAAGTCTCCTATTTAGTCAACTTTGACCTTTAATACCAAATTGGACCCAAACCTTTCGGTAATTACCAAACTTCACCTATACTTTTCTATTTTTACAATTTTGACACAAAACTTTATAAAATGTTATAATTTTTATTAAATTCATTTAAAAACCCTAAATGTTTCTAAATTAAGCCCACGGCATAATATTTTGTTAGTAATTACCGTTTGACCCCAATTTAATTATATAAGCATAAATCTAACTAGATAAGCTTATAAACTTAAATTAAAATGGCCTAATGACATGGCCTTATTACAACCTTGAACTTGCAAAATAAATTACACTTTAAATGTCTCAAAATATAGCATATACTCATGGCCTCACTTCAATTTAATTATTTTTCCACATAATGTCGTAATTTGACCATTATGTTAATTAAATCTCTTAAATGACTAGCTTAATTTATCTTAGTCATTTTTTTCCATTTCTAGGTTAATATAACCCATATTTATAATTTCACTCTCGGCAATATTTATATATATGCTTAGAAATTATAAAATCATGAGTTTTAAGGTGTTTATACCTTGATTTCTCCTTGTATGAACTCGGTCACTTGTAGGAAAATTCACCACATGATTTAGACATGTTTAATACACCAAAACAAGATATGGTTATACTCCAAGCTTGAGCTTAACCATAAGGAACAATTAATGTAAGATTTAAGGCAAATATCACCTTAAAAATGAAAGAGAACTTCAAGGTAGATTCGACCTGATTTAAACACACCACAAGGTGTTAGATCCACCATATTGACATAGGAAATAGCTAGACAACAACAAGCTACCTTGGTATAGGTTTTACCTTGGAAAAATGCCTTAAAGAAGGGTATTTGCTCTAGATCTCGGCCTCCCTTGCTTCAAAAGGCTAGCCAACTGATTGAACATGTAAATATGAAGATTATGAGTGTATAAACTCATAAAAATCAAAGGAAGAAAATCGGATGAAGAGTAGAGAAGCTTAAGGTATGTTTTTACCTTAAAATGAGATTTTGGGAAACCTTGGTCTCTTAACATGCTTCAACCGAATTTGATTGATGTTCTAACCTTAAAACATTGAGAATAAGCCATAGGAGTTGATGAGCCACGAGATCTAAGTGTTAATGGTGAAGAGATGAAGAAAAAGAGCCAAAATAAGCCTTAAACCATTACCTTAGGAGCTTAGAAGTTGGATCTACCTTCCTAACTCAAGAGCTTCGGTTGGGAGAGCTTGGAGGAGCTGCTTCATCGGTTGGAATGAAGCTAGGAGAGATAGAATGATTGGAATGGGTATTATTTGATTGAAAAAGCAATTTTGATTAGTTTATGTTTTGTTAATGTGTGATGACTCATCAAGGAGATAAGAAGAGACAAGGCATCGGCTAATGGAGGGGAAAGGAGAGGCTCACACGGTTTGGAGCTGGTGGAGTCAAATAATGGAGCTAAAGTGAGTGTATTAATTAATCAAAAGCTAAAAGGTAACCCTTAATTTAGGGACATATGTTGGAGTCTTGTCTTTGGTACAAGCAAGTGGCGAATTGGAGCCTCTCTTGTCTAAGGCTGCCGATCCCATGTGGTCCAAGGGGTCAACTTTGACCTCTTGACCATTCTTAGTCAATGTTGACTCTAGCGGGCCCCCTTTTAGTGTTTTATTAATATTTTAATATTAAATTTGTAAAAAAATTGTAAATTTTGGAATTAAATTCCTAATATGATATAATGTGATATAATATCATATTTAAAGGTAATTATAACCTTTAAGCCCATTAAAAACCAATTTAGAAGGCAATTTCACAAAAACGTGCTTTAAGGTGTATTAGTGCACCTTTTTGTGTCACAGGGTGTTCCTGAGCTTAGTTTTCTTTGGTAATAGTTTTGTTGTGTTCCTTACTTCGTTATAATACTTAGGAATCCACTTTGGATCCTATTTGAGGTCATACAATCTTTATGGTGCTTTAAAGCACATTTTTGGCTTTACCGATCTTAAGGCATGTTTTGCCTTGTTAAGATCTTTTAGATTGTTCCCCAATAATATTTAGATGTTTATTAACCCTCTTAGATAATTAATAGATCATTTAATTAATTTTTAAGGTTAGGGGTATTTCAAAGGGAGCTTGCTTTCTTTCCAAATTCCAACCAAAGAGAATGGATGTAGCTAGCGGTCAGGAATTACTTTAGATGAAGTCAGCGTATTCACCAACCCAGATAAAACCTATGGAATTTGAAGAGGATTGCTCATGTGGACTTTTTTTAAGTCATAATTTTGATGTACAATTTAAGAATTACATAGTCTTAGTAGAATCGATAGCAATTGATGATTTGTAAATAAGAATGATAAGGTAGAATTTTTATTCTTTAGGATTCGAGCAAACATGATAAGAGTTTCTATAAAACTTCTCTCACAGGAGACAAACTAACCTCCATCCTGAATTGACAGTCCTGTTTATTATTTGGACACGTCGTTTGATCTCAATATTTAACATATAAAATAAAATAATTTTAAAAGTTTAAGTTTTGAATATGATTCCTTACATGATTGATAAACTATATATTACAAAATTTAGTTCTATAAAATCTTATATGCTTAATATTGAAGTGGAAAAATGTGTCATAAAGCAAACAGGACGGTCAATTCAGGATGAAGGGAGTATACGACGCTATTAAACAAAATTATCGCTTCGATCTAAACACGTCCGGGCGAGAATTGGGTACGTCCGGATCTGGACGTTCCTAAGGACGATAATATGTTTCTCAGTTGTCTGATTGTTCTACTGCTACGCTTATTTACCATCAGATGTCCGTCCGGGGGAGAATCGGGTACGTCCGGATCTGGACGTTCCTAAGGACGATAATATATTTCTCAGCCGTCTGATTGTTCTACTGCTACGCTTGTTTACCATCAGATGTCTGTCTGGGTGAGGAGACGACCTGTCTTGACCCAGACAGATACTGAAGACGATAATTGTAACACCCCTACTATTAATACAATCATTACCGTCCAATCTCCTCGTGCTTCCAGAGTCATGCAGCGGATACATACTTACATACATTGGGTGATACAATGCCGTTAGCCACCCACGTGACTAACAAGGCTACTACTACTACATACAGCATCGGTCTGATGGACCGGAATATCCGAGTGCTACACACTTATCATACATACTCCAATTACCAAATCAATTACTAAGACTTCCCGTTCATTACAATACTTCAAGTTCAATACAACATAATCCACCTACCGAGTTTACTAGGTTCCAAGTCAAATACAATTCTTCTCCCAAGTTCATACATACTCACTAAGAGTCTATCTATTACCCATTCCTCACAAACTAACTACTTCCTAAATACAAGGCGTGCCACCGGTCTCTTACCTTGACCGTATCCGCTTCGGGTACCTGCACACTAAAATCGTTCCCCCTAGGGGGTCAGCTTTCGCTGCATATGATAACCGCATACCCCGCGTACTAGTGAGGGTACGCCGACCACTTGGTCGAATACATGCAGTTCATTTTAATCATACATACATGCACACATGCTTTCATACATATACTACAATACTTTACGCAAGAATACATCCATACACTTCAGTTCATACATAGTAATCCATACAGTCCAACGATACATACTTACCTTTCCTGAAGTCCACAATGCACAATACACATACAGTTCATACGCAATACATATTCCATACATATCCAATACTTGTTAGCTCCATTTTGTCCACCCGGGTTAATCGGGTGGAGATTACTCTTTTACTCGTTACACCATACTTACGCATACATACTCGTACTCATACATACTTACTTTGTAACACCCCTAATACGCACATGATACTAAATGAAATCGCAGCGGAATTAAATGACTAAACAGTAACTAATGCTTCGGTGCTACAACGCCGTCAACCACCCACGTGGTTGACAGGGCAGAATAATACAAGTGTACCGGTCTGATGATCAGACTCCGGCATAAACTAAACCATAAATACATTATACACAATACCGAGTAAGACATACATCCTTCACTGTCAAACATCACTGTAAACTGTCACAACCAAATATAAACACGCCACGGGGCACAGGCGCATCCCGGGCCAACATCCCAAAAGTATACAAAAGTAAATCACATCCTAGGATCTAGAGCCACTCCGCTTCTCGATCCTCATCCTGCAGTATAAGAAATATGGATCCCCCGAGGGGTGGTCAGCAACCCTTGGCTGGTATGGCTAACGCGCAGCCCATCGGCTACCGGGATACGCGCGCAGCTACTTGTCATTATAACATGGCATTCATTTATATACATAACATAACATAACATGGAGCATGGCATCAATGGTGCATAGCTCATCATCACATACACGGTGGATCTTCGTTCCACAATAACAAACCACAAGGGTCAAATAACATAAGAGCCTAGAGAGTGATTCACCCTCATGTTAAGCTCGTTAAACACACTCATTACCGTTCTGTTAGACGAACGAGTAACTTAAGTCACAGATGGTTCGGATTTAGTGACCCGAACACACCACAAACACAGGTTCCCACTAAACCGATCATAAGTCAGAATAGGTAAGCTTTGGAAGAAGCTAGCGGGAGATCGAACGCCAAATTAAGGTGAACAATCTTAACAACATAAGAGTCGAATCTGATTCAGATATCTACTCTTAACTTACATGCATGACCGGACAACCGGATTCCTCACTTCCCAGTTAACACTTGTTAGAAGTTCATAGTGGAACTTAACAACCATCACACATTAGGTGGTAAGTCATGTTAGACACACACAAGGGAAAATGAGTCACAACAACACATCACAATAATATGAACAACTGTAAACTCATTACATGTTTAAATCTTATAACGTTGTAAACACACAGAAAAACATACAACACACAAACCGGTGTAAACCGCTAGACAACAGACTGCAAGAAAACCATACCTTGGTCCCTGCCTCGACTGGTTTCCACCTTGAGAGATTCCTAAAACACATTTAGTAACGTCGGTTAACTAACGCACTAGTCCACTGTCACATTAACCACTTCACATTTCCAGTTATCACATTTCCACATTTTGTTTTAACTTCCCATCTTTTAAAATGTCATTATAACACTCCTAACATGTCTTATTTAACCTCATAATATCATTCCCAACTTATCCCTATCATTAGACATCATTTAGATACCTAAAACCAAGTTTTATAGTGGTCAGGGACTTGGTCCCTAGCTTAGGTCCCGGACCTACATTAACAGAACCCCGGCCTCTTTTAATGGGGTGGTCCGGGACTTCATACAAGTCCTAGGTCCCGGACCATTCTAGGCAAAAACTCTCGGGGCTTATTTAGGGGGTGGTCCGGGTCCTTGTACAAGACCCAAGTCCCGGACCCAAACACTGAATAACTCTCGGCCCCTTTTCATACCTGGTCCGGGAACTAAACCATAAACCAGGTCCGGACCAAAGCTAAGAATTGGTAAAATGTCATTTTCAAGTGTTGTTACCTTAGTTCTCCAACTCCATTAATTATATAACTTTACCCAATGTTCCTAGGTATATTCTAATGTCGTAAATCACCTTAGACACTCATAATTCCATGTTTTACTTGTCACTCATGTTCCTTGTAAAATCCACCAACACTTACAACATTTTACATTAAGTTCCTAAATGGTTTTTCTTACTATGAAACTACTATCCCAAAATGCTTTCTCCTCATCCTAACATCATCTCTTAAGCATTATTCTTACCAACCTACTCCTTACATCATTCTTAGAACTCTTCCTAGTGTACACTTTCTCCTTAATTTACCAAAGTTGCCTAAGTATTACCTAAGTCCAAAATGGCTTTGGTACATACTAAAATCTCAAGCTCATGCCTAAGTCCTTGTTACATCCCCAAATCACCTTAATGCATGTTTCCTACACAAGAAACAACACTTAACCATTTAAATACTCCTTAACTATCAAATCCATTTAACACCTAGAACTTCACATTCGTTACCTAAATTCGACATAGTTCTCCTAGAACATTACTAAACCAAAACACATTTTTTTACCAACAAAACAACCAAGAACACTAAAAATCCATCAAGTACTTATTATACCACAAACTTCACTCACAAGGCACTACATCACAATATAGTGCACAATTTAAATTGCATGGCACTTAGGCCCTTAAATGACATGGCTCTTAGGCCCTTAAAATGCACAAATCATAAACACTGAATTTCCACAATATATTTGCCTTTAACCTGCAAATACACTCAACAACATATGCCTTTTACTAAGCTCTTGGGAACACTTTACTAAGTCATTCACCATTGGCTCTTTAGGTAGTTTTAATAAGCATTTATAAGCTCATTTCTCCTAAGGCATTAAAACAACATTAGGTTAGTAAATTTACCTCTTTGCAAAATAACTTCTCTCTTGTTTCCTTTAGAAAACCGATAGAGTACTTGATTCCTTGACAAGTTCTAAACAATATACAAACATTATAATGAGTATTCAAGCTATAAGCTCCATCTCATTGTAAACCCTAGTTTTACATTGTTTCAAAAACATTAATGTAGTTTTTTACCTTGCTCTTTGAAGAGAGTTTGAATATCTAGCAAGAGAGGACTCCACCTAGTCCATGAAGAGTTGGAATGAAGCTAGAACAAAGTCACATAAAAAGCTCCTTCAATATATATTTTCGGACATGACAAAAACATGGAGGAAATGAAGTTTTTATTTGAGATTCCTTACCTAGAAGTCAAGGAGAGTAACAATATGTAAAAATACAAGCTCAAGCTCCTTCAATGGAGAAACTCCATGGCACCGAAATGGTTGTCTTGGACTTTGGAGAAGATAGAAATGAAGAGCTTGGGGAGAGGAAGAAGATGGTGGTGTTTGTTTTTGATTTGGACAAGTGAGCAAGGTTTTACAAGAGATCAAAGTGGGAGTTTCAATGGAGGTGTGTGTATTACCGTGAGAGAACAGCAAGAAGAAGGAAGAAGAGAGGTGGGAAACCGTGTGAGCAAGGAAAGAAAATGAGAGAATGAAGATTGGTTTAACTTTAGAAGATATTTGTAGTTTAAAAGCAAATAGTACATTCTTAGTCATCATTATTTACTTAACAAATTAACAAGAGGGTGGTGAGTCACCAAACCTTAGAAAACCGGCCCCCTAAATATAATGAGGGTAATATAGTCTTTGTTTGTCAATTTAATTACTTATACAAACATATGTTACAAAATAGCTTATAAAAGTTACTATTCATAAACAAGGCACATAGAAGTGAAATTTTTGATTTCCCATTAATATAGACACCCAAATGTGATATTATATAGTACATATATATTTAAGAGTAATGATGGACATCTAGCCACTCAAAACTCATTTACAAGACAATTTTTCAAAAATGTGCTTTAAGACTCCTTAAAGCACATTTTGTGTTTAAACTTGTTTTCAAGCTTGGTTTTCTTTGGTAATTGATTTAATATGTTCATTAGTGTATAAATGAGGTCTTGGTAAGTTCATTAGGTCTTAACCAAGTTTATCCCAAGCTTAGAGCACATTTTGGCTCTTATTGACTTTAAAGCACATTTTGTGTTTTCTTTGTTTAATTTGTTTACTAATGTTTCTAAGACTCTTTTTAGTCTAATACACCATATTTAAGTGTTTAAACAATATATTAAGGTTTGGGGTATTTCAATCTACCCCCTTAAAAGAACTTTGTCCTCAAAGTTCATACTTCCACATATCCTAAATATTAGCACACGGGAATACTTATAAACAATACTTCCATACATTACTAACAACACACTTACATAACATTGGACTCCAGGTCCATACAACATAACATAAATTGGACACAAGGTCCATACAACATAACATAACATTGGACACAAGGTCCATACAACATTATCCACATCATTCAGACAACGGTCTGTAACATAACAACATAACATAGACGATGTATTCAAATACACGTCGTACACATAACCGAAACGGCTCTACCCCCCTTAAAAAGGGGTACGCCCGTACCCTATACACATAAGTACTAAGAAGTAAACAATGACGGGTACTTCGCCTTCATCTTGTCTTCCAGCTCCCAAGTGGCCTCCTCAACGTCCTGGTTAGACCAAAGAACTTTCACCAGTCTCACGGACTTATGGCGAGTGTCTCGAGTCTTAGCATCCAGAATCCGTACCGGAGTCTCATGATCGCGCATGGTCGGCTCTAAGGTTAGCCTTTCAGGCTGAAGCACATGAGACGGATGAGACATATACTTCTTCAACTGGGACACATGAAACACATCATGTACCTTGCCCAGTTCGGCGGGTAGGTCTAGTCTATAGGCTACCGGGCCGATCCGCTCCGTCACAACATAAGGCCCCACATACTTTGGGCTCAACTTGCCCTTCTGGCCAAAACGAAATACTCCCTTCATGGGGGATACTCTCAAAAATACCTGATCGCCCACGGCGAACTCCAGGTCACGTCTGCGCACATCTGCGTACGACTTCTGTCTATCCTGAGCTGCCTTCATGTTAGCCCTGATCTGGCGAACTTCTGCCTGAACTTGCTCAAGATACTCTGGTCCTATAATGACCGACTCACTCGACTCATCCCAGCATAACGGCGTGCGGCATGGTCTACCGTACAAGGCCTGGAAGGGAGACATCTTGATCGAAGCATGATAACTGTTGTTGTAACTAAACTCGATCAGATGTAACTTATCAATCCAGCTGGTCTGAAAGTCAAGTGCACAAGCACGTAGCATGTCCTCAAGTGTCTGAATAGTGCGCTCACTCTGACCATCGGTCTGTGGGTGAAACGCTGTACTCAATTTCAATTCAGTACCCAATGCCTCTCGTGTGGACTTCCAATATCTGGATAAGAATCTGGTATCTCTGTCAGACACAATCGTTTTTGGTACACCATGATGTCTTACAATCTCTTTATCAAACAGTTCTGCCAATCTTGCCACTTTCCAAGTGTCCTTCATCGGAATGAATCGGGCCACCTTGGTCAGTCGGTCAACTATCACCCATATCATATTCAGACCTCCCCTTGTAGGCGGAAGTCCTACTACAAAGTCCATGGAGATATCATGGAACTTCCACTCAGGCACTGGCATTGGCTGTACCATACCACCAGGCCGTCGGTGCTCAAACTTGACCTTCTGGCAAGTGAGACACCTTAACACATAATCACTAACATCTTCTTCATTCCAGTCCACCAAAAATACCTTTTCATACTCTTATACATCTTTGAAGCTCCGGGGTGAATCGAAGTAGTAGAACAATGGGATTCACTCAATATGCGCTCCTTCAACTCAGCGCTACTCCTAGGTATACACAAGCGGCCATTCAGCCTAATCAGGTCATCATCATGGAGTCTGAAGTCGTACTTCTGACCCTCGAATGTGCCGTCAATAAGCTTCTGCCGGATCTCCAGCATGTACTGATCCGTCATCTGAGCACTCCGCACCTCTTCAACCAAGCCAGTATGAGAGACCAGCGAATGGAGAGAGTGTGCTCGGCGACTCAGTGCGTCAGCTACCACATTTGCCTTACCCTCTTTGTATTGCAGATTAATATCGTAGTCATTCAGAAACTCAACCCACCTTCTTTGCCTCATGTTCAACTCTTTCTGAGTGAACAAGTACTTTAAGCTTTTATGATCAGAATAGATTGTCACACTTACCCCATACAAATAATGTCGCCATATCTTCAATGCGAAGACAATGGCACCCAATTCTAAGTCGTGGGTAGGGTAGTTCTCCTCATGCTTCTTCAGCTGACGGGAGGCGTATGCTACGACCTTCCCGTGTTGCATCAACACACAACCATACCCTGCCTGATGCGTCGCAGTAGACCTCAAAACCATCTGGACCGTCTGGTATAGTCAGGACTAGTGCAGATGTCAGAGCATCCTTGAGACTCGCGAAAGAACTCTCACAGTCGACTGTCCACTCGAATGGTGCATCCTTTTTCATTAAGGAAGTCATCGGCTTCGAGATACTGGAGAAGTCCTTCACAAACCTCCTAATAACCTGCCAGACCGAGGAAGCTCCTGATATCAGTGACTGTCTTCGGCCTATGCCAGGTGCGCACTGAATCATTCTTGCTGGATCAACAGCGATCCCGGCCTTAGAAATCACATGTCCAAGGAAAGATACTTGGTTCAACCAAAATTCACATTTCGAAAATTTGCATACAACTGGTCCTCCTCAGAGTTTGTAACACATCTCTCAGTGGCTTCGTGCACCTTTCGATTTAGAATACACAAGAATGTCATCGATGAAGACTACCACTGATTTGTCCAATGATCTTGGAACAAACGATTCATTAAGTCCATGAACTTAGTGGTGCTTGATAAGCCAAACGGCATCACTGTGAACTCATAATGCCCATACCTCGTTCTGAAAGCTGTCTTTTCGATATCACTGTCACGGATGGCAATCTGATGGTATCCGGAACGTAAGTCTATCTTGGAGAATACTGATGCACCCCTCAGCTGATCAAATAGATCGTCGATGCGTGGTAAAGGGTAACGGTTTTTCACCGTAACAGCATTCAGCTCCCGATAATCAATACACAGGCGGAGGCTACCGTCCTTCTTCTTCACGAAGAGAACCGGCGCTCCCCATGGTGAAACACTAGGGCGGATAAAGCCCTTGTCGAGTAGGTCTCTCAGCTGCTCCTTGAGCTCTGTCATTTCTGCTGGAGCCATACGATAAGGTGCTTTCGCAATGGGTCCAGTGCCCGGAACTAAGTCGATCTCAAACTCAACCTCTCGTGCTGGCGGCATGCCCGGCAGTTCCTTAGGAAATACATCAGGAAACTCCGACACTACCGGCACATCTGGGCTAAACTCAGGGTCTCTCTCTATGTCCTGGACATAGCAGAGGTACATCACTCCCTCGTCGTAACTCACGATACATGGCCATGGCGGTGATGATCTGTGTCGAAGGCTCCCTGGGCCTCTGGCGGTATGATATGGTAACCCCAGATGGACTCCGAAGAAGCAGTCGATGCTCGGCACACAGGATTCTGCCCTTGTACCGCTCCAACCAGTTCATCCCGACAATCACATCAAATCCAAGTCCGTCGAACTCTATCAGGTCGATCGGGAACTCTTCACCTCTGATTCGTACAATGACATCTCGGTAGTAGCGGGTACATCTGATCCGCTCTTTCGATGGGAGAGTGACCAAGAAGTCTGGCATCTCCTCTCCATCTAACCCCAGCCTCTTCGCAAAAGATAGCGAAACAAATGTGTGTGAGGCTCCAGAGTCGAACAAGATCGATGCATCCACGCCATTCACTGGAAAGGTACCGGTGAGGATTGTGCCGCTCTTGCCGGCTTCTGCCTCATTGCAGACACTCAATGTACCTCCCGTTCCGAGTGCACAGCCTAATTCATTGGCAAACTAATAAGTACTGGGTAACAACACGGTTGATATACTTCAATAACTCCACTTTATTCATTAACACTTCCTTTTTACAACATTGTTGGTTTACATGGTTGATATAACTTAACACATACATAACTCCCTTAACATATATTGGCTTAACACATTACAAAAGTATACAAGGCTTAGAATTGTCTGAAGGTCAAATTCAAACGTCCGGGTTTCATGTGTGTGGCATTGATCACTGCCGACGGTGCGGTATTCAGTTTGATCTTTCTGATGCCATGATATAGCATCCTTGACTGCCCACCCATGATTAACATCTCCTGACTTTAACATTAACTTCCTTGCGAGATCAGCACGCTTCTGCTCGCCATATACAAATACTGCGGTATCACCAATGGACCAAGACACCACGGGTACTCCCTTACTTAGAGACTCGGGTGACTCGTCCTTATCTTGGTGTAAACCTAACCGTCCACCTTTCTGGTAGAAGTTCACAATACACAAATCTGCTTCCACATTTGGAATTGATCCGTTTCAACTTGTTGAGCAATTCCCACGGCGTGATTAACGACCGCACGGAACTCCTGGTATACTTGGTACCGTTGCTCCATCTTCAGCTCGCACTTCTTGATATGACTTGGTGTAAGGGTTCCAGTCCTTACCCATGCACATCATCTTCAATTGCATTCTTGATCCGTTCGGATATTCAGGTGTGTAGAAACCTCCAGGTTTAGCTCCAAGTTCGTCGCATCGTCTGATGATATGGACTTG
The DNA here is from genome assembly GCA_023374045.1 of Limonium bicolor. Taxonomy (NCBI): domain Eukaryota; kingdom Viridiplantae; phylum Streptophyta; class Magnoliopsida; order Caryophyllales; family Plumbaginaceae; genus Limonium; species Limonium bicolor. Next base: position 151,630,278 of record CM041777.1, on the reverse strand, counting down.
TGCTTCCGGTGTCAGGTATCCACTTAAAGTATCATACCTGGCTGGATAACCTGACATTGCTCCATTGGAAAGTCGGTGATGTTGATGGTGGTCTCTTCAGGGTTTGGTGTGGGTGGGATTGGATAACATATATTGAAGGTTCCTTTCAGTTTAGAATTATCTAATTAGGTGTCTTTCACACTATACTTTAACTCCTTACTCACATGATAATACACTTGAACTCACTAATACACACAAGCATGAAATGCGGTATGCAATCACTTATTACATTCAACAGTTTAGGCGGTACCTGGTCTAGAAGAGGGCCCTGGCGCCTCAGACCGGTCCACCACATTCAGGGTGGCCTTGCTAGGTCCCGACCCTTTCCCCTTCTGGGAATCAGTATGCCTCTGATCAGTGGGTGGCTGGTTAGCCGTCTTCGGGCCATCAATAGCTGCTGTGGCCTTACCCTTCCACTGCCCCTTGGGCTTGTTGACTCTGCTGTTGGGGTTCCGGTAACACTCATGGTCACGGTGACCCCACTTCTCGCAGTATCGACACTGCACCTCATTCCCTTGCAGTCCTTGCCGGGGTGGTCTCCATTGCACCACTTACAGTAATAGTGGCGCTCCGGTCCAGAGCCCGTGCTAGCCTTTGGTGGGTAAGAGCGTAGGGGCTTCGCCGCATAAGCATATGTGAGCTTCAGTGGCTCCTCAGCTGTGGTGGTTTGGGCTTGGCCCTTGTCACCCTGGTGCTGACTCTTCTGGGGCTGGGGATACGGTTTCTTCTTCTTTCCTCCCCCGTACCCCTGCGAACTCTGGCCCCGCTCGTGGCCTTGCGCTTGTGCGCATTCTCCTCGTCCCTCAGACGGACGGTGATCTCCACCTTAGCAGCGGCATGATAGCACTCCTGTATTTAGGATGATCAGTCATGCCCCGCAATACATACTCACAAACTCACATTAATACTCACTTGTAGACTATACATATTCACATCACTCTTTACTTAAATTACCTGCAAGGTAGTATACTCAGCTGGCCCCATCCCATAGCGAAGACGGTGGCTGAGACCGTTGTAGAAACGGTTTACCAGCACCCGGTTCGAGTATCCCAGGTCCGGTAACAGGTGGACAAGGCCGGTGAAGGCGGTGTAATACTCATCAACCGTCACCTTGTCCCCCTGCCTCAGGCTATCCAGCTCCAGGCGCTTGGCCTCTTGAACGTGCACGGGGTAGTATTTGGCTCGCAGCAGAGCCGTGTACTCCCTCCAACCAAACTGAGGATCCGCCATCCGGTCCTCTCTCACTAGCTTCCACCAGTTTTGTGCCGAACCCTTCAGGTAGTAAGCGGCAAGACGGACCTTAGCCTCTGCGGGCACAGCCAAGGTCTCGTAGGCGGTCTCCAACTCGGAGATGTACGCCTCCAACTTACGTGGGTCGGTCTCCCCATGAAATGAAGGGGGTCTCAGATCTGCCAATGCCTTGACCCAGTTGGTCTCTCGTGGCGGTGGCGGTGGTGGCTGAACTCCGGGCATCTGCCCCTGCTGGATCACAGCTACGAGCTGGGGTACCATCTGGGCCACAGCGGCTGCTACAGCCTCAGCCATAACCTGGGCCGTAGTGTTCTCGCCCTGGTCACCCCCAGTACCAGTACCACTTCCACGGCCTCTACCGCGTGGTCTACCTGACATCTGTATTCACATGAGTATTCATTAGCAATATGCTTACACACTTATCGGTCCAACGATCGTAACGCTTCCCGACAATAAGGTATTTCCACACTTAGTTAGTGGTTAACCTTTCCATAACTGATCACTTAGGTAACTGTAGTTAGGTTTCCTAACTCGGTATATTCCTAAGCTCGGTATTCTAGTCATCAGAGCGATACTTCGCTCTGATACCACTTTTTGTAACACCCCTAATACGCACATGATACTAAATGAAATCGCAGCGGAATTAAATGACTAAACAGTAACTAACGCTTCGGTGCTACAACGCCGTCAACCACCCACGTGGTTGACAAGGCAGAATAAATACAAGTGTACCGGTCTGATGATCAGACTCCCGAGCATAAACTAAACCATAAATACATTATACACAATACCGAGTAATACATACATCCTTCACTGTAAACTGTCACAACCAAATATAAACACGCCACGGGAGCACAGGCGCATCCCGGGCCAACATCCCAAAAGTATACAAAAGTAAATCACATCCTAGGATCTAGAGCCACTCCGCTTCTTCGATCCTCATCCTGCAGTATAAGAAATATGGATTCCCCGAGGGGGTCAGCAACCCTTGGCTGGTATGGCTAACGCGCAGCCCATCGGCTACCGGGATACGCGCAGCTACTTGTCATTATAACATGGCATTCAATTATATACATAACATAACATAACATGGAGCATGGCATCAATGGTGCATAGCTCATCATCACATACACGGTGGATCTTCGTTCCACAATAACAAACCACAAGGGTCAAATAACATAAGAGCCTAGAGAGTGATTCACCCTCATGTTAAGCTCGTTAAACACACTCATTACCGTTCTGTTAGACGAACGAGTAACTTAAGTCACAGATGGTTCGGATTTAGTGACCCGAACACACCACACAAACACAGGTTCCCACTAAACCGATCATAAGTCAGAATAGGTAAGCTTTGGAAGAAGCTAGCGGGAGATCGAACGCCAAATTAAGGTGAACAATCTTAACAACATAAGAGTCGAATCTGATTCAGATATCTACTCTTAACTTACATGCATGACCGGACAACCGGATTCCTCACTTCCCAGTTAACACTTGTTAGAAGTTCATAGTGGAACTTAACAACCATCACACATTAGGTGGTAAGTCATGTTAGACACACACAAGGGAAAATGAGTCACAACAACACATCACAATAATATGAACAACTGTAAACTCATTACATGTTTAAATCTTATAACGTTGTAAACACACAGAAAAACATACAACACACAAACCGGTGTAAACCGCTAGACAACAGACTGCAAGAAAACCATACCTTGGTCCCTGCCTCGACTGGTTTCCACCTTGAGAGATTCCTAAAACACATTTAGTAACGTCGGTTAACTAACGCACTAGTCCACTGTCACATTAACCACTTCACATTTCCAGTTATCACATTTCCACATTTTGTTTTAACTTCCCATCTTTTAAAATGTCATTATAACACTCCTAACATGTCTTATTTAACCTCATAATATCATTCCCAACTTATCCCTATCATTAGACATCATTTAGATACCTAAAACCAAGTTTTATAGTGGTCCGGGACTTGGTCCCTAGCTTAGGTCCCGGACCTACACTTAACAGAACCCTCGGCCTCTTTTAATGGGGTGGTCCGGGACTTCATACAAGTCCTAGGTCCCGGACCATTCTAGGCAAAAACTCTCGGGGCTTATTTAGGGGGTGGTCCGGGTCCTTGTACAAGACCCAAGTCCCGGACCCAAACACTGAATAACTCTCGGCCCCTTTTTCATACCTGGTCCGGGAACTAAACCATAACCTAGGTCCCGGACCAAAGCTACAGAATTGGTAAAATGTCATTTTTCAAGTGTTGTTACCTTAGTTCTCCAACTCCATTAATTATATAACTTTACCCAATGTTCCTAGGTATATTCTAATGTCGTAATATCACCTTAGACACTCATAATTCCATGTTTTACTTGTCACTCATGTTCCTTGTAAAATCCACCAACACTTACAACATTTTACATTAAGTTCCTAAATGGTTTTTCTTACCTATGAAAACTACTATCCCAAAATGCTTTCTCCTCATCCTAACATCATCTCTTAAGCATTATTTCTTACCAACCTACTCCTTACATCATTCTTGGAACTCTTTCCTAGTGTACACTTTCTCCTTAATTTACCAAAGTTTGCCTAAGTATTTACCTAAGTCCAAAATGGCTTTGGTACATACTAAAATCTCAAGCTCATGCCTAAGTCCTTGTTACATCCCCAAATCACCTTAATGCATGTTTCCTACACAAGAACAACACTTAACCATTTTAAATACTCCTTAACTTATCAAATCCATTTTAACACCTAGAACTTCACATTCGTTACCTAAATTTCGACATAGGTTCTCCTAGAACATTACTAAACCAAAACACATTGTTTTTACCAACAAACAACCAAGAACACTAAAAATCCATCAAGTACTTATTATACACAAACTTCACTCACAAGGCACTACATCACAATATAGTGCACAATTTAAATTGCATGGCACTTAGGCCCTTAAATGACATGGCTCTTAGGCCCTTAAAATGCACAAATCATAAACACTGAATTTCCACAATATATTTGCCTTTAACCTGCAAATACACTCAACAACACATATGCCTTTTACTAAGCTCTTGGGAACACTTTACTAAGTCATTCACCATTGGCTCTTTAGGTAGTTTTAATAAGCATTTATAAGCTCATTTCTCCTAAGGCATTAAAACAACATTAGGTTAGTAAATTTACCTCTTTGCAAAATAACTTCTTTCTTGTTTCCTTTAGAAAACCGATAGAGTACTTGATTCCTTGACAAGTTCTAAACAATATACAAACATTATAATGAGTATTCAAGCTATAAGCTCCATCTCATTGTAAACCCTAGTTTTACATTGTTTCAAAAACATTAATGTAGTTGTTTTACCTTGCTCTTTGAAGAGAGTTTGAATATCTAGCAAGAGAGGACTCCACCTAGTCCATGAAGAGTTGGAATGAAGCTAGAACAAAGTCACATAAAAAGCTCCTTCAATATATATTTTCGGACATGACAAAAACAAGGAGGAAATGAAGTTTTTATTTGAGATTCCTTACCTAGAAGTCAAGGAGAGTAACAATATGTAAAAATACAAGCTCAAGCTCCTTCAATGGAGAAACTCCATGGCACCGAAATGGTTGTCTTGGACTTTGGAGAAGATAGAAATGAAGAGCTTGAGGAGAGGAAGAAGGTGGTGGTGTTTGTTTTTGATTTGGACAAGTGAGCAAGGTTTTACAAGAGATCAAAGTGGGAGTTTCAATGGAGGTGTGTGTATTACCGTGAGAGAACAGCAAGAAGAAGAAGAAGAGAGGTGGGAAACCGTGTGAGCAAGGAAAGAAAATGAGAGAATGAAGTTGGTTTAACTTTAGAAGATATTTGTAGTTTAAAAGCAAATAGTACATTCTTAGTCATCATTATTTACTTAACAAATTAACAAGAGGGTGGTGAGTCACCAAACCTTAGAAAACCGGCCCCCTAAATATAATGAGGGTAATATAGTCTTTGTTTGTCAATTTAATTACTTATACAAACATATGTTACAAATAGCTTATAAAAGTTACTATTCATAAAACAAGGCACATAGAAGTGAAATTTTTGATTTCCCATTAATATAGACACCCAAATGTGATATTATATAGTACACATATATTTTAAGAGTAATGATGGACATCTAGCCACTCAAAACTCATTTACAAGACAATTTTTCAAAAATGTGCTTTAAGACTCCTTAAAGCACATTTTGTGTTTAAACTTGTTTCAAGCTTGGTTTTCTTTGGTAATTGATTTAATATGTTCATTAGTGTATAAATGAGGTCTTGGTAAGTTCATTAGGTCTTAACCAAGTTTATCCCAAGCTTAGAGCACATTTTGGCTCTTATTGACTTTAAAGCACATTTTGTGTTTCTTTTGTTTAAATTTGTTTACTAATGTTTCTAAGACTCTTTTTAGTCTTAATACACCATATTTAAGTGTTTAAACAATATATTAAGGTTTGGGGTATTTCATACTTACTTACTCTTACTCTTACTCATGTTAAGTTGTCGGGACCTCCGGCCCGGGGACTACTCCGTCCCACCACCGGGATTTACTTGACTCACCAATCCGGGATGCTACCCATTTAAGGGGTTTGGGCCGCGGACCAGTTTAAGAGTCAGGAATCGGATCCAACCTCTTGTGTCTCCTCATCCTCACGCGTGGCCGAAGCTATATCGGACTTCTACTCATTCCAATTTACTCACTTAAGTTAGGAGTTAGATAGTTAAGAATTTAGTAGAAGTCAACATCCAAGCCACATACACATTGCATTGTTCATATACACACCCATACAAAATATAATACAATATACAAGTACACTACGAGATACAAATACACTTCATCATCATTCATATATTTCATGAATTATACAAACTATTGTTCAAGACAAATATCAAGAACAATGTAAGCAAGCACAAGTAGGTGCAATATAGTCTGATTCATGCATTTATCTTATTAGGTGATCAAATAAGCACACAAATCGGGGTAACCAGATTAGGATACAGGGCATGAAGAAATCATACCTTTCACCGTTGACTTTGGACTCACCGACTCCCTTCGGTGTTCAACTATTTGAATCCTATCACATACATACAGTTGGATGGTTAATTATCCATAATTAACCTTACTTATTACTTTCCTAAAGTTTCCTAGTTTATACTTACTAACTCTTTGTTACTTAAATACATTTACTTAAGTTACTTACTTACAATTATTTTCTAAGCTTGTTTATAGCCTTAATGACCATTAAACATCATTAATTATGTCTTAATCATTATACAATCATTACCCATCCTTACCCTACCTTAGAATAGCTTTAGAACACATTCTGGAGGGTTTTTAGTAGGGTCCGGGTTAGTGTCCGGGTTTACAAACCCGGACCATATTGTTTGGTCACTCTCGGGTGGAATTTGAGTGTGGTCCGGGTTTAGGGCTGGGTTTACAACCCGGACCATGCAGTATAGTTTCTCTCGGGTGAAAATTTTGTGTGGTCCGGGTTTAGGGATTGGTTTGCAAACCCGGACCGTTCCTTTGCAAAACTCTCGGGTGTATTTTAGGGGTGGTCCGGGTTAGTGTCTTGGTTTGTAAACCCGGACCATCCCTTGTAAAAACTTTCTGGTGTTTTCATGCTAGTCTGGGTTTGTGTGCTGGTTTGCAAACCCGGACTAGTTACAGTATTGCAATATATAAGTTTTTGAGTTATTAAAATTCCAAACTTCTACCCATATCTTCCCCATTATTCCTACATATAATCTAGCATATTTTAGCATTGATTAAGCACCTTGAACTAGCCTAATCCACTCTACCAAAATCTGTTACAAAATACACTCCACTGTTACATTTTCCTCCACTGTTACAGCTTTCTTTCTTCTACAATTGTTATAGATTTTTCCTTCCCTCATACCATTCAATACTCCCCCTACTAATGCTACTCCTAACATCCTCAATGCATTACCCCAATCCTAGTTCCATCCCATTACTTAAATCCTCTTCTAAATATGTTACAAAGTACTAAACTATTCACTTAAACTCTCCAAATACACCTAGTTATTACCTAGGTAGTTTCTTCTCTTACACAACTAAGTCCTCCTATTTCCATACAAATTTGGGCAGAGGTTCCCCTATATTTTTAACATTGCCCACATACATTCTCAGCTCACACATTCATTCCAATTCCCCAAATCAAATCACACATCATTCTACAAATATACCACATATTTTTCCTACACATACACATACTTTACCCAATGTTTACCCAAGCTTTTAACCATATTTTAAAGCCTCAAAGCTGTTACATTCTTTTCTTCATCATACTAATATACTTATTACTCATTCCCATATACACTACTCAATTCCAATACTTAAAACTGTTACACTATACCATACAAAACTAGCTCAAGGTAATGTATTTTACCTTGTGATTTTTGTTCCTCTTTCTCCCCTTCTCTTCCTTCTTCTTTCTTTTCCTTCCTTTCCTTCTTGTTCTCGGTTCCAAATGGAGTCCACACTCCAATGCTACAGCCCATACAACACACAATTCTAACTTATCATTCATTCACAACTAACCCTAGAATTTAGTTATTTTTAGGGTTTAGAAAGAACATTACCTCACAACCAATGAGTGGGGTCCTTGGTTAGCAAGAGAGTGAAGTTTCTAGCCCATGGAATAAGCCAAAGTCGGCTGGAACACAAAGAGCAAGGCAAGGGTTCAACACAAAATTCATTTTGCCAACAAGGGCTAGAAAAGGTTGAGTTTTCATGATTATTTTTACCTTAAAACATCAAGAAGAAGGAGGAGCTTCCATTGGTGGTCTCAAACCTTCAAATGGAGAATACCCATGGAGATGAAAATGGGTGTTTTCGATTTTTGAAAAGATAGAGTTGTAGAGAATGTTGAGGGGATGAAGAATATGTGCTTACTTTTGCATTTGGAGTTCAAATGAGACTAGAGCATGCAAGGGAAGTGAGGTAGCCATTGAAGCTTCCCTTGGAGCTTCAGAAATCGCCCAACAGAGGAGGTAGAAGAGAGAGAAATCGCTGGGAGGAGGGAACTCACGAGAGAGAGGAGAAAATGAGGGGATTGGAGGTGAGAGAAAAGGTATGTCCCCTTTTTACTTTATTTACTTTTTACTTTTTGGCTCATTGTTATTTAACTAGTTACATGTATGTGTGGGGGCATTATTGGACATATTAAAATCGGTCCCCCTACTGTATTACTGGTTGGAGCGTTTTTCGTCTTTTACAGAAAACACTCGTTAGTTTACCCGGTTTCGGTACTATTCACTAACCGGGCCCGTTTTCCGGAATCCTCTTGTTTAATTATTTTTATTGGTTATTAAGCTTCCATAAATGCTTAATAATTATTATTTAATTATTTACTATTTTTACGGGTCCGTTTGACCACTTAAAGTCACGTTTTCGGGTTTTCTCGAAATACGTGCTCTAAAGCTCTATTAGCATTTTAATTCATTATTTGGATCCGTTTTCTTCGGGAGTTGTTCCCATATATTATTTAGGTCTTATTGAACCTTTAGAATCCATATAATACTCTAACCAAGGTCTCATACCTCCTATGGTTATTTAACGCTTATTTAGCGTTTTTCGTTTTTTAAGCATTTCTTGATTTCTTTTGGATTTATTTTTCCTTACCAATATTACTTAGGCGTCATTAGGCCCTTAAATACGCATTTGATTAATTTTAATCCCTATATTTAAGTTCGGGGTATTTCAATAATATATTTCTGCATCGTCGATTTGTGACTGGAAATGTTGAGGACGATAATATGTTTCTGCACGTTTGATTTGTGTCTGGAAGAGATGACCCGGACGGGTGAGCCGGACATCTGTATGATCCAACTCTAACATATTCCAACACCCCCTCCCTACAAGCTGTACGTGATCAGGATCACATAGGCTTGAAGAATCAGCTTGCCCCATACCCATGCGAGGGAGTTGCTCACGATAACGAGTTCCGGGTAATACTTTCGTCATCATATCAGTCAATTGAGTAGTAGTAGATGTATATACAACATCCACAAGCCCTTATTGAATTTTATCCTGAACAAAATGAGAATCAATCTCAACGTGCTTTGTACGCTCATAAAATACCGGATTCTGATAATATGAATAGTAGTTTGATTGTCACATTTCACTGGGACAGGAACAATATTCTCCTCATCAAGTTCATGTAAAAGACGAGTAAGCCAGGTAAGCTCCGCTGTAACATGACGGAAGGAACGATACTCTACTTCTGCACTACATAAAGATATTGTCCCTTGTTTGTTTGTCTTCAAGAAATAAGACACTAGTAGAAAAACATTCTATTTTGGTGGTTGTGAACCGCCGAAATGGAGTACGCCAATATAGGTGTGCAATCCTATCTTGGCTGTTGTTAGCTAAAAACTGCCAAGATAGGCGTGTTTTAGAACAAAAACACTCACCTATTTCGGCGGTTCCTAGCTAACAACCGTCGAAATAGGTTATTTTTTTAAAAAAAAATCGATTTTCGCATCGTCTTCAACCTCTCGGTAATAGTTCCAGTGATTTTTGACATGGAGGCGCAGACACGACAATTAATAGAGGCACAAAGTGATTTTTGACACAGAGGCGTAGACACGAGAATAAGGTAAGTTCGAGTATATTACTGGTTCGTTAGAGAGAAAAAGATAAGTTTGAGTATATTACCGTGAGATAAGATAATGAACACTGGCGCGGAGCATATATGTTCGCCTACAAAATTACCATGAGATAATAGGATGAAGAGAGGTGCGCAGAGCATGTTTCTTTGCCAGTTACGGTTACGAATTTACCATGAGAGAAGGGGATGAAGAGAGAGCTACCGGTTTGGGTTACAAAATCACCATGAGAGAAAGTGACGATGATAGATGCAGACCATGTTCGCCAGTTAAAGATGTGAAATTACAGTAGTGAGAGAGAAGAGTGGATGAAGAGATGAGGTCGATGAGTAAATATGTAATGAAACAAAGTCTATTTCGGCGGATGTTAGTAACAACCGCTGAAATAGGCTAAAGTTTAAGCGGCACTTCGACAGTTTCAGAAAAAAATCCTGAGAAACGCCCCTATTTTGGCGGTTGTAGAGATAACTAGTGAAATAGGGCTTCGAGATCTGAAAAAAGACACATATTTCAGCAGTTCCTAGCTTGGAACCGCCGATGTGTCTTTTTTCAGACTACAGAAATCTTGAAGCCCTATTCTGACGGTTGTCTTTACACCCTCCGAAATAGACGTTTTTTGTACTAGTGAGACTATCCCCCAAGAAAATATAATAACCAGACACAGACCTTTTAGTATTTGGACAAGCAGCCCAATCAGAATCACATAGGCAGGCAATGTTAATTGAGATGTAGACCCTTTATGGAGTATTATGCCATGATTCATAGTACCCTTCACACAACACAAGGCATGAAGAGCCGCCTCCATATGAACATTAGTTGGGCTTTTCATAAACTGACTGAGTACTTGGACAGTGAAACTTATGTTTGGTTAAGTATTAGATAAGTAATTCAACTTCCCAACTAAACGTTGATAGACAAAAGGATCATCCAATGGGGTTCCATCAATGCTACACAAAGAAAGCCCAACCTGCATCGGGCCAACTACCACTTTGCTAAATACACAATCATTTTCCTTCAGAAGATCTTGACAGAACTTTCGTTGAGACAAAATAATACCATGAGACGTATGCAAAAATTCAATCCCCAAGAAATAATGCAAACTCCCAAGTTCCTTGATCTTGAAATTGTCATCCAAGGCTTGCGTAAGAAGATTTATGTCTTCTTGATGTGTTCCAAATAGTAGCAAGTCATCAACATAAATTACTACATAAAACACCAAACTCCATTTTTCTTGTAGAACAATGAATAGTCATTTTTGGATTGACTAAAACCAAGAGTCTTAAGAAAATGAGCCATTTTAGAAACCGTTGACCCATAGCCTATTTCAATCCATAGAACGAAAACTTTAACAAGCATGCCTTGTTGCGCCCTTGAACATCCAACCCTAGAGGAGCTTTCATATAAACTTCCTCATTCAGATCACCATGCAGGAAAGTATTATTGACATCCTGTTGATTGAAAATCCACCCTTTATGAATCGTGACAGTCAGAATAGCATGAATGGTAGTCATTTTAACAATAGTGAAAAAGTCTCATGATAATCCAGACCATAGCTCTGCGTAAAACCTTTGGCCACCAAACGTGCCTTATAACGATTAAGAGTTCCTTCAGACTTGAGTTTAATTTTATAAACCCATTTATAACCAATAATTTACTTTTCTTTTGGCAAATCAACAACCTCCATAGTGTAATTCACCTCAAGAGCATCCAATTCTTTTTACATAGCCTCTCGCTAGTGAGTAGAAAGAGCCACTTCTTTATAAGACTCGAGCTCCACTTCTTTCAAAACTCAGTCAAAAGACCCATCATTGACTGTTACCGATAAACCGAAAGAAACAGCAGGCCTTGAAATCCCCTGAGTTATATAAATATAATTAAGGGTTAATTAATTAATTATACAGGCTAATGAGCCCTAATTTAATGAAGGTTATATTATCTCCGAATGTATTTATATAAACAATACATGTAGTTCAAAAAGGTCATTAAACTTTACATAAAATATTAGACTAAAGTGGGGATAATTATAAGGAGAAATCAACAAGGAAAGTTGATGTAACATGTAACATATCATTACATGAAATACGAGCACAAATGTCATGAGTGAATCAAAGAGCGTACTTAACTAGCCAGAATGAATAGTAAAGTATATTAATCACTCAAAATATAAAGGAATACACCTTAACACAAAGGAATACACCTTAGAATAAGGAAACTACAAAAGTTACAACCTAACACATGAAACAAGTCCAAATGCACAACATGTAACACCTTAATATTATATATTCCAAAAATTACAAAAAACAAACACCCCAAATGTCTTAGATGGCCGGCCAAATGGGGGGAAGAAGAGTCAAAAGAAAAAAGGCACTTTACTGGTAAGAGAGAAAGTTTCCTAAAGCATAAAAGTCATACCTCCTTGGAATCCCCAACTCACAACCCTTTTTACTCTCTTACACACCCTCATTTCACTCACACTCCTCCTATGCTGGTGTTGTACAAGACCTCCTTCCTCCCTTGGATGAAAATATCTCCTCCTCTTCACCCTTCTTCTTCCTCTTCAAGGTCCATGAAGACAACATTGTTGAAGTAAATTTTCTTGCTCATTTTCCTCTTAAATCTCCTCCTTCCTTCAACAAAAAACATCAACACTTATCCTCTTACATCTAGTGCAAAATTCCTGCTAGTTTGAAGTCTAAAATCAGAGGAGAAACAAGAAAGAATAAAGCTAGACAAAACCGAAACCAAGTAAGGAAGAAAATGTGTCTTAAACTTCCATTCCTTCTTAAGTACTGTTATGGCCGAAAATCTACCCTCACTTACACTTAGTTTATTCATCTTTTAAACTCCATCTACTTCCTTTTGTTGGCCGCAATTCCAAGGAGAAACAACACTCCAAAGGTGACTTCAAGGGAAAGTAAAAAATCAAGGTTTTAAGTGCTTAAGCTATGTTGTATGTATAGATCTATACAAGGTCTGATTATTCACCAATATATATAGTTGGCCAAAAATTTGGGCAAAAATCTTCATTGGTGAGCTCCAAAGGTGAACTCCATTCTTAGTGCACATTTTGGTGCTTCAAGCCTTAGGCTTTCCTTTGATCTTGTTTAAGTTTTAAAGACCATAAATTTACTCCTTTATATTCTTACTGTCATGGTTGAAAGTTGGAGTCGATAAACTTTGTGCTGGTGGCCAAGGATCAAAGGAGAAACAAGTCAAAAATCTACCTTAAGGAAAAGGGTAATGTAGCTCTAAAACTCTAGATCTTAATTCTGTCAATAAAGCTTTATATCTGTTCAAAAATCTAAATTACACCCTTATATGTATATAGGGCCGAAAATACAAGTGCTAAACCTAGCTTGGAGCACAAAAAGGGGTAAGTTATACCTTAAGGCTCTTTTTGGTGTTTTAAAGTTGATTAACTATGGGAATTAATTCAAGCCATGGGGAACTGGTAAAAATGCTCTAATATGACCTAAGTTAAGACATAAAATCATACTAACATGATTGGTAATGTCTATCAAGGACTTAAATATCACATTAACATAAGTTTAAGTGGTTTTATGTAATTTATAAACTTTGGGCAGCTTGGGAGTTATTATGGCTGAAGCTAAATGTTTTTTATGGTTATTTTATGCTTATTGAAGGTTTATTTTATGGCTTTTATTATGGCCACAAGTTTAAGTCAAGTTTATGAGTTGTATGATGTTTTAAGGTATCTAAGAGTTAAGGACTTTATGGTATTATGTTTGGTGTATTAATACACTATTAATGGGATGTTAAGCTGCTTATAAACATCTAAAAAAGTTTGTATAAGAATACCTATCAATTAGGAAGTGTTTGGAGAGAAAAGTGGACTTAAAGGTGCTTAGAAGTTAATTGGATGACTTAGCAAGCAAGTGACTAAAAGGATATGTCAAGAACTATAAATAGGCTAAATTTACAGTGGTAAACAGTAATATAGCTGAAAGTTAGGTATTAAATGAGTTATGAGTGAAAAATATAAGTTTTGAAAAAGTTAAGGAGTAAATTGTAAAGTTTGGGAAACTTGTGGGCCTAAACTTAATTTCTGGAAAATTAGTTGTAGGCAGTGTGTTATGGTCAAACCAAGATGTAGTTAGAGTTTTGACCAAGTTGGAGAAATAATAGATTGAAAATTGGACTTAGAAAGAGTTTATGATGAAATTGGAAAGTTTGGAAAATTTATGGGGTTAAAATGTAAATTTTGGAAAATATGTAGTAAGGCATTATAAATTGGTCAAACCTAGTTGGACTTAGGGTTTTTTTCCAAGTGAGATAAATAAATGTGAAAAATGTAAGTTAAGGGAAGATTATTGGTGAATTGTAAGCATATGAAAAGATGTGGGGTCAATTTGTAATTATGAGAAAGTTTTGGGTGAAAAATAGAAAGGGCCAGTAGGGGTCTATTTGGCATTTATAAAGAAATGGGGTTAGAAGTTAGAATAATATTAAGTGAGAAGTTAGAATTATAATATATATGGATTTGAGATGAATGTGTATGGTTGGAAAACATTTGGTGGAAGGAATGTAATATTGAGAATTATGAGGGTATGGCCAAGAATTATATATGGTTAAGAGTGAGTTTTCATAGGGTTGAGATTCATATAATAAGACATTAAACATAAGGTCTTGAAGTTATAGTATTAAGGTTAGTAGAAACCTTAAGAAATTTCATGGTTCACATGAAATGATGATTATATGGGATGTTATAGAGAATATAATAAGGTTTGAGAATTAATTTATGGAAGAGAAAGGTTAGGAAGCTAATTATAGTTTTGTGGGCAGTATTAAAAGTTATATAAACCATTATGCACATTGTTGAACATGTGGAGAAATGAAAAAGGTTATTAAACTTATAATATTCATAAGGTCATGACAAATGTAACTACATTGACCTTGACTAAGTTGACCAAGTCAATAGGTGGACCATATTGACTTAACCACACTAAGTTACCAAAAAAAGTCAAGTTGACCAACTTATTAGATTAAAGAGAACTTGAAGGCCTAAGGGTATTAACTCATAAGATCAAGTTACATTAATACCATATACTATTATGATCTATATGAGTGAGTATATATATATATATATATATATATATATATATATATATATATATGATCAAAGAGAATAAATAAAGGAGGGATTAAATCCTAAGGTTGTAAAATTATTACAACTGTGTTAATTACTAACATCATTAGAGGATTAAATATCTAATCCCATACTTGAACACTTTATTTAAAAGCTGGCTAACAAAGAATAGCAAACACCGGGGGTTAAGTATTTGGGATTTACATTATAAGAGATACCAGAATAGTTGACAGTTATAGCTAATTAATACTTAGCTTCGTATTCCAGAGCTAAGGAATTAGAGTACGAACACGGGATCTGGAAGCTAGCCACTCTCGTCGGTATACGATATGTTATTGTGTGATCTGATTGTTCCCGAGGATTACCATGAGTTCAAATATGTATGAATATATGACAAGATGATATACATGTTTATATAATTATTATGTTTATGCGATTTGTCTGCTGCATAGCTCGCGTAATTGATTGTGCGCATCTATTATTCGAACCGAGGCAAATACCGATTATAGCTTGGGTTAAGTTATAAGATGTGATAAGAATATTATCACCCATGGTAGAATAACGATATAACTTGTACTATCCTAAGTTAACCTAAGAGATACCTTAGGTAGAGTAACGGGGATACCATTCTAAAGTAAACTTATATTCGAACAGAAGAATATCCGAGATAAATTCTAAGCATACAGTAAGACCTAAAAGGCTTATACACTAGAGATATATTTATTCACTACAACACCTAGCGTTGAACCTTAGGCATTTAGATTAAGAGACTATCACCTAAGTTAGAAAATTATATGAATTATATTATCCCAAGATAACCTAAGAAGAAACCTTAGGTAACGGTAGTACCATTCTCAAGTGAAAATGTATCCGAATACGGAACTACACTAGATGACTTTTGAGTATGCATTAACGACCTAAAACCCAAATATACATTCGAGAAGTTAATCACTATATAACCTAAGATTGAATCTTAGACATTTAGATTAAGACAACTTAATTGCTTAGTGAGAGGTTGAGTATGAAGAGTGTTTTTTAATATGAAGAGGAAATTCAGGACGCTTGGTTGCGCATGTGATCATGAGGGGATGACTGTTACAGGTCCGCTCAAGGAAATTCCAAGAATCGATAGGTTCCTTGGTTGGAGGGCACTACCGTTGGTGCATGGCTATGGTCGTAAAGGACGCCTGTAAAAAGGTAAAGAGAAAAAATTATAATATCCAACTGGTTCGATTAACACGTTGATCCAGGAGTTACCCAAATTGTTTGATGCGGGAGAAGATCCCGACGGATGTGTCATCCACCTATTACCATAAGCATGGATTGTACTATAGTATAATTGTATACTATGATTATAAATATTAAACGGGTTGTCTTAACTTGACGCCATCAAGAGTTTAAAGATAAACATGTACAGTAGCAAGCTAGCGGCTGAACTTAATACGAGAGAACAATTACTTTCATACAACTTAAAGAACAAACAATAGGCCTTGAAAGCCGAGCAACGAGAAACGTTAATTAACTCTCATACTTTTTATATTAAGTTATTTGTTGGATTGACTATATGAATGAGATGTATGTGGATTGTGTGATTTATATGTTGAGTACTTTAGTGAAATAACAAGTTATGCTTATTGAAATCATATACATGAAAATGGAAATGCATGTAAATGAAACCACATGTTAACTCAACCAATTAACTCAAGGGGGTCTGAGGTTGCATGAAGGTTACATGATGGCATACTCAGAAGTTGTGTAGAGCCTTTTATGGCTAACATATTACAGGTACATAATCAAAGATGCCGTTGGAATGCAGGATTGGGTAGTGAGCGGTATACTACCTTTATGGATTGTAATCGGGTGGAGTCTCAGGTTGTAATTAGGAGAACATGTTAGTATAGCTTAGAATGCTCACAGGATTGTATAAGGTTGAATATTTTGGATTAAGTGTTGTAAAAACTATCTCTTGGTCATCATAGTGTTTGTTGGATTGTATACATATTGGAAGCCTTGTTACTCACATGTGTGAGTAACGGTGGTAGCACCCGTATTAGAAGATTGTTTATGTTATTTCCGCTACATTGTTATGATTAAGTTAAATCGATCGTGCTAAGTACATGGTTAAGAAAAGATTACGAGTTAGGGGTTTACAGGCCTAGTATCTATGAGACTTTCACATCCCTTCAGAAGATTTTCAGCACGTCGTCCTGAATAAACCCGTTCATCTAGAATTTCTTGGAAACTAGTGCAAGCATAGTCATCAAGATAACCAGGTCGACAAACTTCATGACTAGTCCTCCTTGGTACACTTGATGAATCCTCCTGCCTAACAGTCTCAACTGTATCAGACAGAGAAACTCCATAATCAACGGGTGTGGAAAGAGAAACTTCCAATGGTTCATCAAAAACTCAGTCATGCATATCCTCGAAAGGAGAACCAGATGACTCAATCTTGTCCTCTACAAAAGGAAAAACTGTGGGGCGAAATTTCACATCCCTATCTACTTCCACCTCTTACTGAGAGGACTAAAAAATTAATGTCCTTTCTTACGCGAGTCTTCTCTCAAATAAACACAAGCTTCAGCTCGAGGAGAGAATTTTCCTCCTTTGTCACCCACAAGGGTCTGATAACATGAACAACCAAACGGCCTAATATCATCGTACGATGACCGAATATCATAAAGACGCTCAAAAGGAGAACATTTGCAATGCTTTAGAAGGCAGCCGATTAATTAAATAAGTAGCATGTATAATACATTCACCCCAGAGAATAATTGGTACCTATGACTGGAAAAACAAAGCTCGCACTGTCTCCAGTAAGTACTTATGCTTATGCTCAGCTACTGCATTTTACTGAGACAGCTTAATTCCCGGAAGTCCTGGAAATGCTAGAAACCCTAGTTCCCGAAAGTCCTGAAAGTCCTGGAAATGACCTTAAAATCTTTAGGAAACCCTTTGAAACTTAATAAGACCCTAGGAAAACCTAATTACCAGAGATGGAAAGCCTTAGAAAATTCTACAAGACCCGATAAAATTCTAGTAGCCGGAAATGCCCTTATAGGTAGTTTTACTCCATTATAATCACTTTTCTTCTTAGGAAACACCATAAGCAGCTTGGTAAGCATGAGGTGGCAACCTAGATGAGGTCAGAACAAGGTGTCGACCTAGTAGGTGGGAAGCATAGGGTGGCAACCTAGTTAACCTAAGCACAAGGTGTTAGGAAACACAAGGTGTTGACAACGAGGTGTCACAAAATGATTGGTTAAAAGCTGTTCACACAATCTAGCAAGCAATTAGGGAGGTGAAGCAAGCTAGTAGGAGGTGTCATAAGGTCATTAGCTAGATTTTAAGTCAAAGTAAAACAACATGTTCCTTATTTGCTCTTAAAACACCTTAATTCCTTTTGTACCCTTAAGTGGAGCCTTAAATGAGTTACAACCAGAAGTGTATTCACTTCCATTTACACTTACACATTAGTTAAACATGATACCACACATACCACAGCAAGAATACGGCAAAAACCAGCCAAAGCAAGCCTTAAAATTTCAGCCACCTTAAATAAACATTAATACCATTTACTACATGTCATGAGTAAGTTTCAGCCCATTATGACTAATACAGCCACGACCTGCCCTTGCCAGCATTACCACTTATGTGTCATGTTGAATCAAAGCCAAACTCATAACCAATAGGAGAAGGATGAATGTTAAGCTAGGTGTCATCCTTACAAGCCTCCCTTTGCCTTAAGACGTATCCTCCTCTGCCTATAAGAAAAGAGCCACGCCCAGCCTTCCAACACACAGTAAAAATCTTCTGCTACCTCATTATACCCATAGAAACACGAATTATAAGGTAAAGCAAGCCAGCCACCCAAGAACACCAAAACAGAAGCCAATTTCCTTCCTAGTGCAGAAGCCGTGTAAAAATAAGAAGATTTGGAGGTCTTTGCATGTGAATGTTTGGGAGTTCATGGTATCCCATTTAGATATCTAAAGTACCTAACTCCTGGTGAAAATAAATGGCTAGAAGAAGCTAGGTAGTTCTTGTGCTCTACCATTCTTTCCTCACGTGTCAATTCTGGTGATGCTTTCTGTTTGTGCTATTTTTGGCAGATTATGCTACGTATCTCTTCTAACTATTTTCATGTTGTGAAATTATACTCTTCAATGGTAATTTTAATGTATAATACGCCCCAAAAGTTCTGGGAAACTTCGTGAACAAACCTTGAATTCTTGATGTCAATTTCTGTGATTGTTTGCTTTAACTTGGAGCCAGCTTGGTGTGTGATTTTCGTGAATAAATTCTGTGGGTTTTTGGGTAAAATGATGAGTACTTATCCCTATACAATATTCCAGTTCGTGGGTAAGTTCTCCAATTGAGTTTTTATGAGTTAAAGGTAAGACAAGGCTTACAAATGCGTTTTAAGACCTTTCCGGTCTCTATTCAAATTATGAAGAGGTTTTTGAAGGTTTCTTGCTTTGGTTTCGTGACCAAATAGTAATAAGATGTTTAAATTGAACTGGTTAAAAGATGGGCCGAATTTATACAGAGGTAAGACCTTCAACAAAGAGTTGTTTTAAGGTATTTTAAGGTGTTTATTATGTGCTTTAACTTTGTTTTGCTTTGGTTAATGGTGGCTATGTGCTTTGAT
This sequence comes from Limonium bicolor, assembly GCA_023374045.1. Lineage (NCBI taxonomy): Eukaryota > Viridiplantae > Streptophyta > Magnoliopsida > Caryophyllales > Plumbaginaceae > Limonium > Limonium bicolor. Next base: position 151,610,590 of record CM041777.1, on the reverse strand, counting down.
CTTTCTTGGTGTGTTTTGTGGATTTTTTTTATTAAGGTTTAGGACATGGTTGGACTACTTAATCACTTGGTACTCACTTTGGAATTTGGTTGTACAAGTTTATGAGCCCTTAGAGGCCAGACACTAATTTTTTTCACTACCAATGAATTGTGGGCAAGCCATCATGGTCTAATCTATAGGATTATGATCTATAGGGGGTGTGCACACTTAAGGACATGGGGTGAGGTCAAAATAATTGTCCAAGGGGCTGAGGGTCTTAATGCCTTTTGTCGAAAGACCGGTGTACTCGATGATTGGTGGAAGGACTAAAATGGATTAAAATATGTGGTGGTAACTTCTTGATTGTTTTATATCTTGTATCTTGGTAAGTTTATGGTGTGGCATGACTTGTTTGTGTGTTTTTATGCAGATTAAAGTGTTTAACAAACATAAAATGAATTTTACAAGTGGTGACAAGAATTGCTCAGTTTTTCTAAATTTATCTGCGACCCCTTTCTCGGTGTATGGTTTTATGGTTTCAGTATGACTTTATATGGATGGCCAAGTGGGAGGGTGATGCTTTGATCTTTAGTTACTTTATCGACGTGTGCATAGTAAACAATATGGGCTTAGTCACCGGAGTCCAGGTGGTTATGACAAGGAAGCTTATCTTAAATAATCAAATCTAACGACCAACTACAAGGTAAGATAGGATAAAGTCCATGATGGTGGAGCAAGTGAATAAATGTTTTGCTTATTTTCAGTAGTTCATAAGTTGTCTTTTTTTTGAAACAGTAGAACTTTTGTGTAAAACAGTTACTTAGGTTTTGGTGGAAAGATAAGATAGGGTGAGTAATAATTTTTGGATAGGGGTGGTATAGTTTCTTATAGCCTCAGCATCCACAGTAGGTGTGTGGATGTGGCGGTAGCACCCAGAAGCAGGAAAATTTTTGTAACGTCTTCCCACTGCTGGAAAAAAAAGAATAAACAACACCCTTTTAAAAACGGTTATATTTGTAAATCATTTTTTTAGCATATTAAAGAACGATTATAAAGTAAGGCGTTGTATTTATGGTTTAGGCCGGACATTTTAAAAAACGCTTCACTTAGGAAGCGTTCTTTATTGTATCGCGCCCAAAGACAAAAAAACGCTTGGAAAATAAGTGTTCTTTATATGAAACATATAAAGAACGCTTCACATATAAAGCGTTTTTTATGTCTCTGGAACGCTCAGCATTAAGGACGCTTCCGTTTAGAAGCGTTATTTATGTTTTTTACTCCCAGCATAAAAAACACTTCTTAAGTGAAGCGTTCTTTATGTTGCCTGAATAATTCACCCCACTTTCCTGAAAAATTTAATCTCTCCCGCGCTCTCTGTTACAATGTAACCCTCAAGCTACCTCTCTCTCGACTGAGCTCACATACGTACCCCGGCCAGTACCGTCCACTAGCTACTGCGTCATCGCCGCCACTGCCATTGCCGCCACTACCGTCGCCGTCCGTGCCGCCGCCGCTGCTTTCCGGCCGTCTCTCGCGTCTGCTACGCGTTGATTTCTCCCGATATTTGCGCCCGCGCGCATGCATCTTCTCTGATGATCATCGATCGATCGACCCAAATATACATGCATGCCTGTCGATCGCCTCTGTTTCGGTAATTCATCAAATCTGCGAACAAGAACATATATATATTTCTGTTCTTTCACTCTTATTAATTTTGCAACCTGTGATCGAACAGGAACATACATGCCCGTCACCTCAGTACATACGTTCTATATTGATATCATCTGCAGTAATTAATTTTACAACCCAACTGGGGTAACATCGATCCATGCTCTATCGCCTATATTCTTGATTCTGCTGGAGGTAATTTTGCTAACCAAACTGATCGATCAGGAACATATACATGCTGTGGTTGGGATTAATGTGTTTAATTATTAGGATTAAGTGCATGTTTAGGATTAATTAATTTTGCAAACCAATTAAACTGTCGACAGAGCTGATTTTTGGTAGTACTTGTTGGTTGTGTCCAAATGGACTTGAGATTAATGTGTTATTAGGCGAAAAATATAATGTGTTTGGGCATAAAAATATAACCATGTAGTTATGGTGAAATTTTGCAAAACCAAACTGTCGATCAGGAACATACATGCTCTGTTTGAGATTAATGTGTTTATTAGGATTAAGTGTATTTAGGATTAATTTTGCAAACCAAACTGTCGCCTCTTGTACATGCTCTATTGTGATGAAACCCTATATTTTTAGGGGGGATTCTATCGGATTTCCTAGAAAATTTTGTCAAAGTATTGAATTATTGGATTCGTAATGTAATTATTGTAGTGTACAAACTATCTTCTACAGGCATTGGTAGTACTTTTCATTGTCACACCTGATACGGGCTGGTTGATTGAAGTCTAGCCTTTTCACATCAGGACTAAGCAGACTACTAGGTTAGTTTATAATTTTTCTCTAATTACTTCTTAATTGTTCATATAGTGTTTCTCTGAATAGCTATATATTAAATATACTCGAACATAGTCACCCGTCCTAGATATACCTACTAGAGGTATATCTTGGATAGTCCCCGTCGGGACTGTCCAATCACGTTTGATCTCACCTTCTAGGTAGTGAACAAGTTTATAAAAAATAGTTCATTTAAAAATCCGGTAGTTTTTCCACTGGTGGAACGCGAGCCTTTAATGACGGTGGTTTAATCACGGCTTTAACAGACACCGTGATTAATAGGAAGGCCGGAATTAATTAGCGACGATGATTGAATTAACCGTAATCAATAATCGATCGGAGGTAGGCGCACCTTTTTTAGGACGGACTTTAGATGACGGTTATTAGTGAAACCGTAATCTAAAGTCCCGTGTTGACGCGCGCTTTACGGTCAACGGACTTTAGATTACGATTTCACTAATAACCGTCATCTAAAGTCCGTCTTAAAAAAGGCGCGCCTACCTCCGACTGATGGTCAACGAGGTCGTTTTGACCTAACGCCAAATATTTCCCGTATTATTTGATTTTTTTGACTCCGCGCGTAATCTAAATTACAGTTAACGACGTCGTTTTACCAGTGTATTTTAGATTAATAAAAACTTTATATTAATGTGTTACCTATGTTTGAAACCCAACATATGCCAAATAATTATCGCGCTATTTTTTTAATTTCGTTACACTTTAGATTACGGTTAACGACGTCGTTTTACCAGTGTATTTTAGATTAATAAAAACTTTATATTAATGTGTTACCTATGTTTGAAACCCAACATATGCCAAATAATTATCGCGCTTTTTTTTAAATTTCGTTACACTTTAGATTACGGTTTTTTTGGGAACCGTCATGTAAAGTGTGACTTTAGTTTACGGTTTACATGTAAACCGTAATCTAAAGTCCATTTAAACATTTACCTACACTCTGCACACTCTACTCACAGTAACTCTTCTTCTCTTTCGCGCTATCTTCCTCACTGAAATCGCCTCCTCTCTCCCGTCACCTTGCTAACGGCCATCGCCACCGTCGCTCCCACCACCTTTGTCACTCCCATCGCCGCCGGTCACCACCCATCTACCACTGGTCTCACCGTCGACGTCTCTATCGCGTATTGGGTATGCGATCGATTGATTGTCGTTTTTTTCTAACTTTGTTCATATACATGCATTTCGATTGCAAGTTCTAACCTCGTTTGTATCGAATCCTGAGAGTGTAATGGCAAATGTTCTAACCTTGTTCATATATTTGTGCCCAGATTCACAGTTGTTGGAGAAATATGTGACTACTTCTACCACATAGGCAGTGTACCTATCGTTTTGCGGGTATAGTGATTAAATGGGGTTGTCGATCTCAGGGACCTCGTATAATTAATTGACAAATATTTGATCAACTGGGAAATTAAGTTAAACTAAAGAAAACAGGAAATATCACTTTTTCGGTTTTGATTAAAAAGAAACTAAACTACAAGGAAAAATAAAACAACTTAAATAAACACAGAGGGATTTAAAGAGTGATGAATGTGATAAATAGAAAAGCGCACCCCGGGTTGTTTGCTTACCTATTCCTTTTATATCTGTTACTAAATTCTTCCTTTAATTTTACTGCAATAACTCAGAAACTTTAATTAATTCATTAACGACTAAGTATAATGAATCCTAACCAATTGTTAGACCTAGCAGCAGGCTAATGCTCTAGACCGGACACAATTAATCGCATAAAGAGTAGTTTCTATTGGAGTCTAATTAACCTATAGGCCGGATCAGGCTTCTAGCTATTAATTAGGTTCAACTTCCTTCGTCTAGTTATTTATCTCAGCTCTCGCATTTTAATAAAATAACTACAAGGGTTGTTTTAACTACCGGCCAAGTAATTAAAACACTTGAAGGACAGGAATTGAACTGTTGCAGTTAACTAAATTTATTTGAAGAAATACATAACAGAATTTAGGAAATAGGTTCGCTTCCCAACCCGGGAAGCTGAAATACTTACTCGCTCATCGTTACAGAAACAACGATAACAGAAAAGGAATGCATTAAATAAATTAAAGTAAGGGTAAGAGATAACTCCAGATTAGAAGTTCACTCCGGTTCCTCGCTTCAACTTCGTCGTGCGCTGCTTCGACTGCTAACTTATTTCTGTAAACTGGCGTGCAACAGGGAAATGAAATAAAAGTGGGATATGTGTGTTTACGTGGAAATTTAATGGAGTGGATGGGTGATTATTTTTGATGGAGGGAAATGAAGTGAATGGATTACGAGCGTGAGTGAGGGAGTGTGGCTGATGATTGGGATGATCGATTGATAGATGAATGCGTGGGTGAATGGATTAATTCGTGGACTGATAGATGGATGGATTCTGTTTTTTAGCTTCCAGTAGTGTGGGTTTATATAGGCGGAGGACATGGGAAACAGACAAAGGAGAAGTGACAGGGTGAATCAAGATAGTCGGTGGAGTTGGTGCAGATCCGTGAAGATTGCAGTCAGAGATTTCATCGGGCAGTGCAATTGATTGCAGAGACAGTCACGCGTGCACAAATTAAGGTGGGCGACCGTCTGCAATTAATGAAGGTAGTTCGACTGCGGCGCCGTGGAAGAAGAAAACTCTGTTCGGTGTCGAAATTCTAATTCTGTTCCGTGCGCTGAAATGCTCTTGTCCGCCTCGCGCCTAGCTCAGTCCGCCAGGCGGACGCCTCTGCTCCTGTCCGCGTGCTCAACCGCCCGATAAGAGGCGGTCGTCTCTGTGCTGTCCGCGAGATAAGAGGCGGACGCCTCTGTTGTGTCTGCAGATAAGAGCGGACGCCTCTGTTGTGTCTGCCCTCTCTGTCCGCCGTTACCGATGTATATATATTATATATGTATATATATACGAGTGTAGTCCAATCTTGAATCGGCTCCAGATTCTTCGTTATAAGTCCGTTTGACTCGCCGTTTGTTGCGTTGGAAAGCTTGAAGTAAACTACTTGATTCCAACACTTTTTCCTACATTTAACACATAAAATATCAATTCATATCAAAACATAAACTAGGAAAATCGTCAGATAAGTGAGAAATATTACTTAAAATACTGCAAATTATAAGGTAATTAAACCCTTAAAAGTCTATATATTTCGCACTTATCAAACTTCCTCACACTTATCTTTTGCTTGTCCTCAAGCAAATAAAGAACAAACTTTCTCTAAGGTTACAGTATCAAACTCCGGGATTCAACAATCGTGGAAGGAAATCAAGCTAAATGGCAATCAAAAGAAAATCCTGCTCTTAGATGTAGGTTTTTGTAAACAGTGAAACAGAAAATTTTTAATAAGAGCATGGATAAGTCAGATTGTAAAAATTGAACATAGATTAGCTTGGAACCTTCCACCAATTTCTTTTCTCTAACCTTTGGATGACAAGGGGTGTGAAGTAACACCTTATTCCGTGATACCTTTCAACACCACATACTCATGATCAAAATATGAAAAATTGCGACAATTATTCAGCATTAAGAGTTTTGCATGTTCATTTTTTTTTTTCTCTTCTCTTTTGTTTTTTTTTCATTGTTTGCACAATTGTTTTCATCCCCCAGACTTTTCTCTTCACCCATGTAGCGGTTTTGGGCCTTCTATCCCAGATCACAAGACCTTAGGTAGATGGGTGATAAGGCACCCCAAGGACTTAATAACCGAATGAACGAGGCCTGTTTTGGTTCAGAAAACTTCATTATATGATCAGAGGAGTACCTTGCCTTATCCTTTCCATACCAAACTTTCACTTAGTCCCATGATTGCCAAGCTAAGGTAGCTCAATTTCCACAATCAGCTTATCCACCAGATTTCAGTGAAAATAGATTTAATTTTGAAGAAAGAAATTGATACATACAAACAACGTCAAGCAGAACGATTCTTGAGGTTGTCATCAGGCTCGATTTCAAAAACTTCCACAAAAAATTTTAGCCCGAAAATTCAACATGTATTGGCCTTTAGAGAAGCTTACTATCATAATTAGAGAACAATAAAAATCAAGTGTGGCATTAGGTACTACTGGCATATTTTCAGGGAAAGGTCTAAACTTCCTCACACTTAAGAGGAGCAATGTCCTCATTGTTCATAAAATAATCAAGAAAAGACCTTTCAAAATATGCCAGACTCAGAATCAACAGTTAAAGCTCGAGGAGTGGCTGAACATAAATATTAAAAAAAAGGAACTGAGACTCCCCTGATATCGTGAGATTGAGGAAGGTGCCCTTCCTCACACTTAAAGCATTGGCGGTGGGGTCGATGTTCCTCACACTTGAGTCTAAGCAAGGGTTCAGCTTGGAGTGATTGCAACAAACGGTTTACCTACACACACTGTCAAATACCAAAATAACGCTAGGAAGCGTTGCGTTAATAGCACAGGTCTAATTATCTCCTTCCTCTTCTTTCTTCCTCGCCTTTTTTTTTTTTTTTTATATATATATATCACAATATATTAGAGAGAAATAGATGCGTAGCTTATAAAACATGAATTTGAAAATTACCCCTGGGTTGCCTCCCAGTCAGCTGCCCTCTTTATAGTCATTGGCTGGACTTTGTGAAGTAGCTAACCTGCAGTTGGATCTTTAAGAGATATTTCATATGTAGCAGCTTGATCCAGTGTAGTACCCAGAAATTTCTTGACTCTTGACCCATTGACTTTAAATGTTTCCCCCTTTGCATTGGCGAGTTCAATCGCACCGAATGGGGAAATGCTAATAATAGGGTAAGGTCCTGACCAGTATGATTTCAGCTTACCTGGGAAGAATCTGAGCCTGGAGTTGAAAAGTAGGACTTGGTCCCCCACCTTGAGTTCCCGATTGGCAATCATCTTGTCATGCCAGCGCTTGGTACGTTCCTTATATATTACAGCATTCTCGTAAGATTCGTTCCTGAGTTCCTCCAACTCTGTCAACTGGAACTTGCGTTTATCACCGGCTTGCTGTAGGTCAAAATTAAGAGCTTTCAAAGCCCAATATGACTTGTATTCTAATTCCACAGGCAAGTGGCATGCCTTCCCAAAAACCAACTTGTAGGGAGACATGCCAATTGGTGTCTTGAAAGCAGTGCGGTAGGCCCAGAGCGCTTCATCTAATCGAAGTGACCAATCCTTTCGAGAAGAGTTCACCGTCTTTTGCAAGATCCACTTGAGCTCTCGGTTCGTCACTTCGGCCTGCCCATTTGTTTGAGGATGGTAGGGTAAGGAAACCTTATGTCGAACCCCATATTTCTTTAATAGTGCTTCAAACTGGCGGTTACAGAAATGGGAGCCACCGTCACTGATTATGGCTCGAGGAACGCCGAATCGAGTGAAAATATTTTTCTTCAGGAACTTCACAACAATTTTAGCATCATTAGTAGAACAGGCAAGGGCTTCCGCCCATTTTGAAACATAATCAACAGCTACTAAGATGTAAAGATTACCGAAAGAGTTTGGGAAGGGACCCATAAAATCAATACCCCAGACGTCAAATAGCTCAACTTCTAACATGTTATTCAGTGGTAGCTCATTTCGACGAGATAGATTACCTTGCCTTTGACACCGATCACATGTCGAAACAAACATGACAATCCTTGTGAAGGGTGTTCCAGAAAAAACCTGATTCTAGTATTTTTGCGCGGTTCGAGTGGCCATGATGTCCACCGGCTTCTCTGGAATGGCAATGGAGGAGAATGTTTCTGACCTCTGACTTCTGGACACATCTCCTAATGATACCATCTGCACAGACTTTAAACAGATAAGGGTCATCCCAAAAATAATGTTTGACAATGGAAAAGAACCTCTTTCTCTGCTGATAAGTCATATCAGCTGGAACAATCTTCCTAACAAGGTAGTTAGCGATATCAGCAAACCATGGATCCTCAATCTTCAGCTGCAAATGCTGACTCATCGGGGAAGGACTCGTTGATGGGAGTCCCATCATCAGATGCCTCCATTCTGGACAGATGATCAGCTACCACATTTTGTGTCCCTTTTTGTCCCTGATCTCAATATCAAATTCTTGCAATAGGAGAATCCACCTAATTAACCTGGGTTTGACTCTGCCTTAGCAAACAAATACTTAAGAGCAGAGTGGTCAGTATGCACAATAATTTTACCACCCAGTAAATAAGATCGAAACTTATCTAGAGCAAAAACTACAGCTAGTAATTCTTTTTCTGTGGTCGCATAATTTTTCTGGGCATCATTTAAAGTTCGACTTGCATAATATACTACCCGAAGAATTTTATCAATCTTCTGACATAACACGGCTCCCACAGCGTAATCACTAGCGTCACACATTATCTCAAAAGGGAGTGACCAATCAGGAGACACAACGACAGGTGCAGAAATTAGCTTTTCTTTTAATAATTAAAAGCTGTCAGACATTCTTCAGAAAAATGGAACTTAACATCCTTCGCCAGTAGATCACACAGAGGTTTAGAGATTTTGGAAAAATCTTTGATGAATCTTCTATAAAAACCTGCGTGTCCAAGAAAACTACGAATATCTCTAACAGAAGATGGTGGTGGGAGCTTTTCAATTACCTCGACTTTAGCCCGGTCTACCTCAATACCTTTTGAAGAAATTTTGTGGCCCAGGACGATTCCTTCTCGAACCATGAAGTGGCATTTTTCCCAATTTAACACCAGATTGGTTTCTTCACACCTGGACAGCACAAGATCAAGGTTTTCTAGACAGGATTCAAATGTTAGACCATAAACAGAAAAATCGTCCATAAAAACCTCAATGCATTTCTCAATATATTCAGCAAAGATGGCCATCATACAACGTTGAAACGTGGCAGGAGCATTACATAATCCAAATGGCATTCTTTTATAACTATAGGTTCCATACGGACAGGTAAAAGTTGTCTTATCCTGATCCTCAGGAGCTATAGGGATTTGAAAATAACCTGAAAAGCCATCCAGAAAGCAGTAGTAGTCATGTCCAGCTAGTCTTTCCAACATTTGATCAATGAAAGGTAATGGAAAATGGTCCTTACGAGTGGCTCATTTAATTTTCTATAATCAATACAAACCCGCCATCCTGTAGTGGGACGCTGGGTAATCAGCTCACCCTTTTCATTAGGAACCACAGTTATTCCTCCTTTCTTTGGTACTACCTGAACTGGACTTACCCATTTACTGTCTGAAATAGGGTAAATAATGCCTGCATCGAGTAGTTTGATTACCTCTTTCTTAACTACCTCTTTTAGGACTGGGTTAAGACGTCGCTGAGGCTGAGCCAATGGTCGGTAGTTATCTTCCATATAGATTCGGTGAGAACACAACTGAGGGCTGATTCCTTTAATATCTGCTATCGACCAACCAATAGCTGATGTATGATTGCGCAACACCTCCAGTAGTTGCTTCTCTTGAGTTCCTGTCAAGTCAGAAGAGATTATAACAGGTAATTCCGATGGTTCATTAAGAAAAGAATATTTCAAATGAGAGGGAAGAGGTTTCATCTCCACTGTAGGAGGTTTTTCAATAGATGGTCTTGGCCGGTCAGCACTTCGCTCGACTTTCTCAAATTGCTGCTGGTACTTGTGGAAGTGTGGCCGCCTTTTGTTTAACTCCTCAGCCATGAGGGCCATATCTGGATCCTCATCATCAGCTTCACAAGATGCCATAAGACATCTTTCCAGGATTCCTCTTCTTCTCTGCTTAAAATAGTTTCCTGCACTAAAGAGTCAATAATATCTATAGCAAAGCAGGATTGAACAGTGGCAGGACGCTTCATGTTGCGTGTCATGTCGAAAACAACCTGCTCATCATGAAATCTTAGAATAATCTTCCCTCCTTCCACATCAATGAGAGTGCGGGCAGTTCTCATAAACGGTCTGCCCAAAATTAGTGGTACATCTGTATCTTCCTCCATATCAATGATGATAAAATCAGCAGGGAAAATAAATTTATCAATAGAAACTACCAGGTCCTCAACTTTTCCTTTAGGATAATTATGGAACGGTCTGCTAGTTGTAACTGAACAGATGTGGGAGCACATTGACCTACACCTAATTTCTTGAAAATAGATAAAGGCATCAAATTAATACTTGCTCCTAAATCACATAAACCGTTACCGCAATCAACCTTCTCGATAGCGCATGGAATGATGGGAAGACCCGGATCTCCTAACTTGGGTGGCAGTTCTTCAGGAGAACTGCAGATACTCTTTCTGTCAATTGACTGTGTCAGACTCTAGCAAAGAACGCCTGTTAGACAAAATATCCTTCATAAATTTAGCATACATAGGCATTTGAGACAAAGCATCAGAAAAAGGGATGTTAATAGTTAATTTCTTAAAGATATTAAGAAATTTCCCATATTGCTCGTCCATGTTCTTTTTCTTTAGTCTGTTAGGGAATGGAATAGGAGGATTATAAGAGAGTTGAGAAGGTTTAATAGTGAGAGATTCAGGAGACTCCTTCTCCTTGGGATTTGTTGTTTCCTCCACTTCAGGTTGAGATTCAGCTGGCTTATTAAAATCTTCTTCAACTTCTGGAACATCAGAAACTAGTTCCTTGCCGCTTCTCAGAGTTACTGCTTTTGCATGCTCCCTTGGGTTAGGGTCAGGCTGACTGGGAAGTGACCCCGTCGGTCGCTGTGCCAGCTGTTGTGAAATTTGACTCATTTGCCTCTCTAGGCTCAGGTTGATAGAAGCTTGATCAGCGTTTTTAGCGGCTTGTTCAGAAAGTTTAGCTTCTATTTCGGCAATCCTGGAGTTTGTAGTTTGGCCTTGTTTAGGATTTCTGCCAGCATATTCTCAATTTTACCACTGCCTCCTTGAGAATTTTGGGATTGCTCCTGCTGTCTAAAGTAAGGTGGTCTATTTTGATTGAACCCAAAATTACCTATAGACTGATCATTACCCCTCCATGGAGGTTGTTGATTGTTCCTCCAATTATTCTGATTGAAATTGTTAGGATAGGGGTTACCTGGTCTGTTGTTGATCGATTTTAGCTCTTCGGGGTTACCTGCAAAGCTAGGACCTTCACAGTTGAACGTTTCGTGGGCTCCTCCACAATTCTCACAGCAAGGATTCAGGAAAGGCGAAGAAGTAGCTGCCTTCGCGGTTTGCTGTTGCGTCTGGTTTACAGCTAACTTTTCCACAACTTTAGTAAGAGCTGTTAGTTGAGCGGATAAATGATCCTGTGGGGGAATATTATACATACCTGCTTTTGGCTCACCTCTCCCCTTGTTCTTGCACCACTGTCTGGTACTAGCGGTCATGGTGTCCAAAAGCTCCATCGCTTCATCCCCAGTTCTTGCCATAAAGTTTCCTCCAGATGAGGAACTTAGTACCATTTGTTTGAATCATTTAATCCCTTAAAGAATGACAGTACTAGTTCTTCGCTACTCATACCATGGTGTGGGCATTGAATCTGCAGCTCCTTGAATCTATCCCAAGAATCATACAGGGACTCACCTGGTTCTTGACAAAAGTTTGTGATTTCAGCGATCTTTTCCCTTGTCTTTGACGGTGGATAGTACTTCGCCAGGAACTTGTTTGCCAAGTCAGCCCAAGTGTGGATGCTACCCGGTTGCAGACTCCTTAGCCACCTGGACGCTCCGTCTTTCAGAGAATAGGGGAACAGCTGTAGACGAATGCGCTCGTTCAGGTTCCCCGTCTTGTTGAATGTATTGCAGAAGTCCAGGAATGCAGAGATGTGGTGTGGGGCATCATCTGAGTCAAGTCCGCTGAATTGTCCCTGGTGGTACAACGTGGTGATGAAGCTCGTCTTGAATTGCCAGGCGTCGAGCTCAGTTTGCGTCACTTGAGGGAGGACGATAGCAGAGGATCGTCCTTCTACTGATGGTTGCTGGTACTCCCCCAGAGTTTGTCTGGTCGTCATGGCAAACTGTAGTTGTCGCCTGCTGTGGAGAACTCTTTCGATCTCTGGCTGAAATTCAGCTATAGGTTCTCCTGCAGATCGAGTCCGACGCATAAGAGACGAGTTGGTATGAATATGGAAAAACTAGATTAACTATATACGTGGCAAAAATAAAGAGAAAATATCAAACAGAAAATAAAAATAAAAGAATGAAAAATTTAACTTATCCCAATTAAATAATAATTGTCAATTAACCGTGCCGGAGGTCCCCGGCAACGGCGCCAAAAACTTGATGGAGAAATATGTGACTACTTCTACCACATAGGCAGTGTACCTATCGTTTTGCGGGTATAGTGATTAAATGGGGTTGTCGATCTCAGGGACCTCGTATAATTAATTGACAAATATTTGATTAACTGGGAAATTAAGTTAAACTAAAGAAAACAGGAAATATCACTTTTTCGGTTTTTGATTAAAAAAAACTAAACTACAAGGAAAAATAAACAACTTAAATAAACACAGAGGGATTTAAAGAGTGATGAATGTGATAAATAGAAAAGCGCACCCCGGGTTGTTTGCTTACCTATTCCTTTTATATCTGTTACTAAATTCTTCCTTTAATTTTACTGCAATAACTCAGAAACTTTAATTAATTCATTAACGACTAAGTATAATGAATCCTAACCAATTGTTAGACCTAGCAGCAGGCTAATGCTCTAGACCGGACACAATTAATCGCATAAAGAGCAGTTTCTATTGGAGTCTAATTAACCTATAGGCCGGATCAGGCTTCTAGCTGTTAATTAGGTTCAACTTCCTTCGTCTAGTTATTTATCTCAGCTCTCGCATTTTAATAAAATAACTACAAGGGTTGTTTTAACTACCGGCCAAATAATTAAAACACTTGAAGGACAGGAATTGAACTGTTGCAGTTAACTAAATTTATTTAAAGAAATACATAACAGAATTTAGGAAATAGGTTCGCTTCCCAACCCGGGAAGCTAAAATACTTACTCGCTCATCGTTACAGAAACAACGATAACAGAAAAGGAATGCATTAAATAAATTAAAGTAAGGGTAAGAGATAACTCCAGTTTAGAAGTTCACTCCGGTTCCTCGCTTCAACTTCGTCTTGCGCTTCCCGTCTGCTAATTTATTTCTGTAGAGCTGGTGCGTAAGTGGAAATAAATAAAGTGGGATATGTGTTTACGTGGGAATTTAATGGAGTGGATGGGTGATTATTTTTGATGGAGGGAATGAAGTGAATGGAGTACGAGCGTGAGTGAGGGAGTGTGGCTGATGATGGGATGATCGATTGATGATGAATGCGTGGGTGAATGGATTAATTCGTGGACTGATAGATGGATGATCTGTTTTTTAGCTTCCAGTAGTGTGGGTTTATATAGGCGGAGGACATGGGAAACAACAAAGGAATGACAGTGAATCAAGATAGTCGGTGGAGTTGGTGCAGATCCGTGAAGATTGCAGTCAGAGATTTCATCGGGCAGTGCAATTGATTGCAGAGACAGTCACGCGTGCACAAATTAAGGTGGGCGACCGTCTGCAATTAATGAAGGTAGTTCGACTGCGGCGCCGTGGAAGAAGAAAACTCTGTTCGGTGTCGAAATTCTAATTCTGTTCCGTGCGCTGAAATGCTCTTGTCCGCCTCGCGCCTAGCTCAGTCCGCCAGGCGGACGCCTCTACTCCTGTCCGCGTGCTCAACCGCCCGATAAGAGGCGGTCGTCTCTGTGCTGTCCGCGAGATAAGAGGCGGACGCCTCTGTTGTGTCTGCGAGATAAGAGTCGGACGCCTCTGTTGTGTCTGCGCCTCTCTAGTCCGCCTGTTAAGCCGATGTATAAGTATATTATATATATATATATATATACGAGTGTAGTCCAATCTTGAATCGGCTCCAGATTCTTCGTTATAAGTCCGTTTGACTCGCCGTTTGTTGCGTTGGAAAGCTCGTGAAGTAAACTACTTGATTCCAACACTTTTTCCTACATTTAACACATAAAATATATCAATTCGTATCAAAACATAAATCTAGGAAAATCGTAAGATAAGTGAGAAATATTACTTAAAATACTGCAAATTATAAGGTAGTTAAACCCTTAAAAGTCTATATATTTCGCACTTATCAACAGTTAATTGGGACCTAGTTCGTGGGCTGATTTCTACACTACTTGCCCACTTCGGTGCTTAGTTACGGTAACTTTGCAAACCAATCTGTAAACTGCTGTATTTATTTATTCTTAGCATTTAGTATTATAATTAATACATAATAGTGTAGTTTTAAAAATGCTACTACTTAAAACTGCCACAGGAAAGAAAGTAAGTTCAAGTATATTACCGATTCCTGAAAAATGAATGGAACAGAACTGTAGCATATCTCAGTTTCATGAATGGAACAGAACTGTAACAAGTTGTTTGAGTTTGGTCTGGATTTAAAAGCTTAATGGAATATTTAAGTAACTGGGTAAGGAGTTAGGAGAAGTATAATCAGTTGAAAGAAAAAAAAACAGACAGGGAAGAAAGCAAGAACACAATTCAGTTTCTGTTTGATTTCAGTTTGGATTTCAGCTTCAGTTTCCTATCAGATCAGGTTCTGACTAATTCTGCATCTGTAACAAAGTTGCCTTGGGTTTAGTTGAGTTAGAAACTTTATAACACACCAAATTGACAGGATCGGCAATTTAGAAAGGTTTGAGAATTCAAACACGTGAACAAACAGAGAGGAGTCATACACCATCTCTGTCTGTCTGTTTCTTTTCTTTCAGTTTCTATTTCTGTTTGAGTTCTGTGTGAATTTGTTCAGTAGAGGCAACAGAAAGATGTTGGGGCTGTTTAGAGAAGTGAAAAACTATTGAACCTAATAGCTCAGACAAACACATTGGAAGTGCTAGCCAATATAACAGATAAATTAAATAATAGAAGGAAGGAACATCGACCTCAGTTTCAGTTTTAAAACTTAGACTTCTGTTTCTGTAAACTAAATACATCAGTGAAGATAAGTTTATGTATGTTACCAGTTCTAGATGGTGCGTGTGAATTTGACTTTGATAAAACTGATTTGGAGACGTTAGAAATATAGGGGAGATGCTGTCGATTTTTTTATGCGGTTTAGCTAGCATTTAACCTTGATTTTTTGATGAATTCTAATGTTGCCGTTTTTCATTTATGCATCAGGACTACGACTTTATTTAGGCTTCCGACCTCAACCGTCTTAGCATCGGCTAATCGTTTACCAGAGGTAAGATTTATATATATACATATAATATTTGACAAACTACCAAACATAGTTATCCGCCCAAGATATACCTAATAGAGGTATATCTTCGGCAGTCCCTGTCGGGACTATCCACGATTGTTAAATCACACACCTAGGGTGTGAATGTGCTTTTAATATGTACTTTATTGATTATTTCAGCAGTATCTCTTTATTGTTCTTCGAATGCATATATTATTGATTAATATCATAATATCGTGCATTTGAAGAACTGTAGGGAGATGCTGCCGAAATTTTCAATAAATTACATATTAAAAACACGTTCACAGTGGGATTTAATACTCATGGATGGATTTAGGTTGATAAGATACAAAAGTGTAAAGACTCTGCCACGGGTGACGGTATGAAATGGCTGCCTTCATATAAATAGCTAGAAGGAGATGGAACGTTCGTGGATTTACAGCGGAAATTTGGACGACAAGTTTTTAGAAGGAGTTGATAAGTTATGCACGGTGTTGGCGAACAATCTGAAACCTACAGACAAGGGATACATATTTTGTCCGTGTATCGACTGCCAAAACAATCTGAGATATCACGGCGTTGAAACAATTAAGGAACATCTGATCCGCCGCGGTTTTACAAAAGATTTCCAAGACATTATCCGATGGCATGGTCAGAGTGCGTTCGATGTTATTAAGCCTGACGAAGGGGATAATGGTCAGGCAAACACAGAAACAGAACTTGGAGATGATACAGTTGCTGGTGATCCAGAAGACGTTAAGCGAACGTTGAGCCAGATTCTGGGATGATGACATTGAGACTATGCTCGAAGATGTGGAACGACATTACTCTAACACGCCAGACAAGCATGAAAATTTGTTGGATTCATCCAAAACACTGTTGTACCCCGGGTGTGACCCTACAAAGTTAAGCAAGTTGAGTGTCGTCCTCAAGCTATTCAACTTGAAAGCGAAACATGGCTGGAGCGACGTAAGTTTCACTGACCTCCTGGAACTATTGAAATA
Source organism: Limonium bicolor (assembly GCA_023374045.1). NCBI lineage: Eukaryota > Viridiplantae > Streptophyta > Magnoliopsida > Caryophyllales > Plumbaginaceae > Limonium > Limonium bicolor. The sequence goes on along the minus strand of CM041777.1, from coordinate 151,594,053 downwards.
CGTTCTTCCGGTGGACAACGTTTTACCAACGACTACGTACTCAGCCAAAAAATGATGTGCCCAATGGGTATGGGGTACCAGAAAATTCATGCTTGTCCAAATGGTTGCATGCTATTTTGGAAATCGGATGAATTTGCTGAAAGCTGTTCAGCATGTGGAGCGTCACGGTATAAGAAACAACAAACTCACATCAGCGGTAGTAAGAAAGGTTCACCAGCTAAGTTACTGTGGTACCTGCCCATCATTCCAAGGTTCAGACGTTTGTTCTCCATTGAGAAAGACGCAGAGAATCTTCGGTGGCATTCAGTTCACAGGAAAAAGGATGGCAGATTGAGACATCCCGCTGATGCACCACAGTGGAGAAACATAGACGTAAAATTTCCTGAGTTTGGTAACGAACCGAGAAACCTAAGGCTAGGCTTGTGCACAGATGGGATGAACCCTTACGGTACTTTGAGTAGCATACATAGTACTGGCCTGTGCTTTTGGTTATTTACAATCTACCGCCGTGGTTATGCATGAAACCAAGACACATCTTGTTGTCTTTGTTAATATCTGGTCCAAAGCAACCGGGCAACAAAATGACGTATTCCTACAACCTTTGATAGAGGATCTACAACTCTTGTGGAATGAAGGGGCTACGGTTTATGACTCATTCAGTAAATAGGACTTCAATTTGCGTGCTATGTTGTACTGCACAATCAATGATTTCCCCGCCTATGGTAATCTTTCAGGCTATTCAATCAAGGGGGCGTTGGCGTGTCCGATTTGTGGTGAAAACACTTGTAGCATTCGCTTTGAAACATAGTGGGAAAACCGTGTATATGGGCCACCGAAAAATGCTTCCAAAAGGACATAAGTATCGAAAGATGGCGAAAAGAGTTCGATGGGAAAACTGATCACAGCATGGCGTGCCAGCCTTTGACAAGTACAGAGATTTACAAAAAGTTGGATAATATTGTGAACAACTTCGGGCCGCCAACCAAAAGTGGTGAAAAAAGTGTCTGGAAAAAGAAATCAATATTTTGGGAACTACAGTACTGGCAGCATCTGGAGGTTAGACATTGTATCGATGGGATGCATGTCGAGAAGAACGTGGGTGAAAGTATCACTAGCACCCTTTTGAACATAAAAGGAAAGACAAAGGATCATTTGAAAGGAAGAAAAGATTTAATTGAGTTGGGCATACGCGCAGAGCTTGGCCCGCAAGAACGTGGAAAACGCACATTCTTGCCTCCTGCCTGTCACACTCTTTCTAAAGAAGAGAAACATAGTCTATGCAGTACCCTTTACAACATCAAGGTGCCATCAGGTTACTCCTCAAACATAAGAAACCTAGTGTCCATGACAGATTTCAAATTAGTAGGAATGAAATCTCACGATTATCATGTCCTACTTCAAGAATTTTTGCCAATTGCACTACGTGGGATCTTGCCGGATGCTGACAGACACACAATCACAAATGTCAGTGTCTTCCTCAAATCCATTTCGTCTAAGGTTCTTGATGTGGACACTCTGTCTAAATTACAAAAGGATCTTATTGTGACAATGTGCCAGCTGGAGATGTATTTTCCTCCATCGTTCTTCGACATAATGATACATCTCCTTGTGCATCTTGTAAGAGAGATTCTGATGATGTGTGGTCCTTTGTACCTTCGCTACATGTATCCGTTCGAAAGGTACATGGGTGTCCTGAAGAAGAAAATGAAGAACCGTCGTCATCCAGAGGGTAGTATTATAGAGGGCACATCACAGAGGAAGTTGTAGACTTCTGCACCAATTACCTAGAAGGTGTCGATACCATTGGACTTCCACGTTCTAGACACGAGGCAGATTGAAGGGTGTTGGCACGGTTGGAAGGAAACTGAAAAGAATTGACATAGACACTCTTAACAAAGCTCATTTAGTTTGCTAAGTCTCTTGAAGATTGAACCATACTTTGATGAACACTTGTGTTTTTAAGAGCACAATATCCAAACATGAGTGACGTTAGACTACAAAATGAGCAGAATAGGACATTTGTCCGATGGTTCAAAGAGAGAGTGTTGTCTGATCAGTCCACGAATGCCTGCAACTGATTAAAGTAGTTGCATTTGGACCAAATCTGGATGTAATTTCTTATGAGGGGTACGATGTCAACGGATTCACCTTTTTCACAGAACGTCAGGATCAGAAGTCAACGAATCAAAACAGTGGGTGTAGAGCTTGAAGCTTATCAAAACTTATATGACATCGGTGTCGTGGGTCATAGTCCTGTCTCAGTACAACAATCATATTTCGGGTGTTATACAAGACATCTGGGTATTGGACTACAACAGCTACGAAATGTGTGTTTTCCGCTGTAACTGGGTTAACAACAATCATGGCTACCGTGAGGAGGCATGGTATGAAACTGGTTGATCTGTCTAGAGCTACTCCCACGGTTGAGCCATTCGTTATTGGGACGAAGGTTAAGCATATATTTTATGTAACTGATCCCTGTAATCCTAGATGGTATGTTGTGCTTAAAGGGAGAAGAGGAATAGTTGGTGTGGATGGGTGTGGTTGATGAGGATGAGTATGATGCAGAAGATGAACCTCCAACTGTTCATATTTCATTGGAAGAGGCTGAGGTCACAGGTCATCGTGAGTATATACGATCAGACCATAACGAGGGAATGTGGGTTGAGAGATAATGGTGGTGTATGTAAGTTATTACTATAAAAATTTATATGAAATTAACACTCTTTTATTTATTGCTTGTTTATGACCATTATGAAATGCTTAATTTAATTCAAATTGTATTTCAATCCTTGCAGGCATGGCTGATCCGGACATGGCTGATGAAGAGTTCGATTTATTTGTCGTCAGGAGGAGGAAAATAAGCAGCAAATGGTACCGGTCCCATCTAATCTACCGCTGCTGCTGTTGCCCTATCTACATCTACCGCTGCTGCTGTTGGCCCTTCCATGAGTGCACCTTCTACGAGTGCTACTCAGAGACCCAGAGGTAGAGGTCCGACCCGTGGGTTGAAACTGCAGAAACCGGATCAGATTAGTCTTCTGTGGGACAAGTATGGGAGGTATGGTGGGGGCAGCAGGTCAGAGTTCGCTAGTATGCTAGGGACTCTGGCCAGATCACATTGCTGCATCAACCACACATGGAAACAAGTCCCGGAAGAAGTTAAGGAGACCATCTGGAAGAAGGTGCAAGAACGATACAAGATCCCAGAAGAAGTGAAGAAGACCGTTCTTTCTTTAGTGTCCGGCAAAGCTAAATCATTCCGCCACTACTTGGTTGAGCATTGATCAACAGGGTGCCCCCACGTGAGCCTCCGCCGTATGTTGTGTACAATGGCATGATCATGAAGAGGAGTGGAAGGAGTTCGTTGAGCGGCACGCCACCCCCGAGTTCAGGGTATGTTTGTGTGTACTCTTTTCTTAATTAATGCTCATAATGCTTTATCCCTGATTTTCTAATTAATTTCCTGTTGTACTTTCTTAACAGCAAATACAAGAACAAGCACGGCAAAACCGTGAAGCTAATCTCTACCCCCACACCATGGGACGAAGGGGATATGTGGGCAGCCTCGAGGGATGGAAAGAAGCTGGTTTGCTGACACGGAGGAACGAGGATGGAAGTGAATGCCTGATCGAGGATGTCTCAGGCGAGGAGGGTGCAGATGTACATACTGGGACGCCAGAAAACGACCAGCGAAGGTCAGAGGATATTTCCTAATGCTGCGATGGAACAACTGGCTAACCAAATTGTAAGTATTTGAAAGTAGCTGTTAAATAATTTACTTATATACTCAAGTGTTTGTTGATCTTAAATTTAGTGTTAACTTCTTTGAAAATTGGACAGTACGAAGCGGCACAGAGAGGAGAAGTAGACTTACACGCTCCTCCTTCTCAAGATGACGCGCTCAATCAAATGCTTGGGAAGAAGGATCACCCGAGGCGTGTTAGAGGATTTGGGGAGAAGTACGTCAGAAGAACGATTCCCGCCATCTGCTAGGAAGGGTCAGATGAGTGCTGCTGAAGTCGAGGCGATGGTAGAGCGTATGTTCGCTGCTGAGCGCCAAGCTAATGACGAGAAACAGGCTGCTGAGCGCGGGCTATCGAGGAGAGGCTGCAGGAAGCGTTGAATGATTGCACTGCGACTACTCAGCAGAAGCAGCTAGATCCTCCTCGACTGTCTTCTCGTCTAGTTGTGCTCCGGCGCCTGACCCGTACCCGTTTGCCAACATCCAGGTTAACTTTGTTTAACTATTTTTTCCTAAAATAAAGTTATTTAATAGTATTAGATTGGACTCACTTATTTATTTCACATATCTACTTGTTATTAAAGGAGCAAAAAATGTCGTCTCCAAATACCATTAGAAGGGCACCCTGTAGATGCGGCCTACGGACGGGTGTTGCCATCAGGTCCACTCACGCTCATCAGTTTCGTACGTCTACCCCATTCTACGCGCGTGTGACCTTGGATCTGATAGTTGATGGATTTGAGCATGCATACCTTCCGATGGCGTTTGACAACAAATGCACGCTGATCGAAGCGAAGGGAGACATATTGCCCTGGCCAGCATGTTATATTGTTGTCACCGATGAGGTAAGACTGTTTGACAACCATTTAGTATCTAATAAAATGCATTATTTAGCATTAAGTGTCTAATCTAATCTATTATAGATCCTGAGCTTCCTCGCCGCGTAACCCGGCCCAGACTAGAAGAGACCAGCGCGCCGGCGAATCCTGAGATCCTGAGCTTCCTCGCCGCGTATCCCGGCCCAGAGAAGAAGAGATCTGCGCGCCGGCGAATCCTCAGAAGTACAAGGGTATGTTCTAGATAAATGTTTAATGTTACTATAATAATCAATTAGTAATTATCTTTACATTTATGCTTTACTGTTTGTGTGTGAAGGGTAAGAATCCAGTGAGTCGGGGTGCGAAAGGTAAGAATCCAGCGCCCGTCCGGGGTCGCACCAGGACTTCTGAGGCGCCTAAAAATAAGCTCGCACTGCCACAAAAACTTGTTAATGTTTTGGGGGCCAAGCAGATGAATCTCTACGACAAGATCATGTTGAAGTCATCTCAAACTAACAACTTCATGATGACGCTTCCAAAGTCGATGTTTCACTACGAAGAAGATATGATCACGGCAATCAACTTTGAGGACATCAGAGAGATGATGTGTGGAGATTATCTGAACATTAACATTATTCAAGCTTATCTAAAGTAAGTGTTCTTTCCTCATACTGTAAAAACATATAGAATAAGTATCTATGAAGTTGCATTGGCTAACTTTTTATAGTACATGTGATATAATAGATGTCTGCTTGAGAGATGTGCTGAGAAGGACATGACCTCCATTACTGCGGTGTGCCCGGAGCGTTTATCGTACGACTCAGTCACTAGGGACCCGGGGAGGTTTTGTGAATACATGATTCATTGCTTCAATGTTGTTGATCAACAGAATAAATTATTCATTCTAATGCCGTATCACCAAACGTGAGTTCTAATATAAAATTACATACTAATTAGCTAACTTTTTTACCTTCATTTCTCATTTCATTTTGTATTTGACATTGTAGCCACCACTGGGCTTTGTTTATATTTGCGCTGCCACCGCTACTCTGCTCGTTCTAGATCCACTAGGGCAGTGGCAGAATTCAACACTGAAGACTTAATCAAAGAGTAAGTTTTTATTACTATTTAATTGTTTGTAAGTTTTTTGAACCAAAATTAATGTACTTGTTCATTTTGCTAAACGCTTTTGTTAATATATGTAACAGTTGTTACAAAAAAACCCTCCGGGAGAGTTTGGTGATTTGACCGTCGATTACATCAAGGTTTGGTAATTCATGTATTTCATTTGTGCTGCTATTATCTTTGTACAATTGTTTTACATTTGTGAATTTTGGTGATTTAGTGCCCTACCCAAAAGGATTCTAAGAGTTGCGGGTACTACGTGATGCGGTATATGTACGAGTTCTGCGGGTACTTCCCAGGTTTTAAGAATGATATAGACAAGGTAATACGAACGCTGTCTTATATTTAATTCTTTCGGCAGATTTTTTGTGTCTTTATCTTAATCTCATTATGTGTTCCATTCCTTTTCTTGTTGCAGATTAAAGAGCATTATGCCAGATTCAAGACTTATGCTCCTGCCGACTTGTTGCATGTCAGAGAGAGCATGGCAGCCATGTTTATGAGAATGGAGTGGTAGACTAGCTAGCTCTGATGCTATCATGGATTTTGTTTTTTACAGTTTTCTGCACCGTTTTTGTACTGTTTTACGCTTCTGTTTTATGCTATTTCTTGCTGGGAGTCATCCTAGCTGTATCTACCATGTATAGGTTACACTGCTACCTTTGTAGCCCTCTGATTCTGTTAGTTGCTGCTGCTGTAACAGATTATATTTTTTGTAATGAATTGCTAGCTGCTGCTGCTGTAACAGATTCTAGCTGTTGTATTGAATATTTCTGTTGCAATTGTGCGCAGAGAATGAATTTGTAATTGTTATCACTGTTGCAATTGTGTAACCGATTGAATATGCAATTGAATATGTTACAGATTTTCGATCTGGTGCTTTATTAGATGTTATCTCTGTTGCAATTGTGCACAGAGAATGAATTTGTGTTGTTGGTATTTGATTCAGGTGGTTCAATTGTGCAGTTTCTGCCCTCTGTTGCTTATTTGTTACAATTTGTCTCTGTTGCAATTGTGTAGATTTGTAAAAAAATAATAAAAAAAAATACACTTTAGATGACGGTTCTAACAATAACCGTCATCTAAAGTCCTTTGGGCGCGCGTGCCAAAAGACTTTAGATGACGGTTATTGCCAAAACCGTCATCTAAATTGTCGACTTTACATTACGGTTATTGGTAAAACCGTGATCTAAAGTCCTTTGGCGCGCGCGCGCCAAAGGACTTTAGATCACGGTTTTACCAATAACCGTAATGTAAAGTCAATGACACGCGGGCCGGAAAAGGGCCTTTAATTACGGTTTAAAACCGTAATTAAAGACGTCGCCATCTTTATTGACGCCCGCGTAGATTACGGTCCACAACCATAATTATACACGGTTTTGGACCGTAATTAAAGGGTTCCGTTCCACCAGTGTTCCCTTTTGTTCTTCGAGTGTATACATTCATATATACACCAGAAGAACGGAAGGGAAATGCTGTCGAAATTTTCAATGAATTGTTTTTTATAAACTTGTTCGCATGTGAGATTGAACATGATTGGATGGGTTAAGGTTGTAAAATTTTTAAAAGTAACTGGACTAATATCTGCCAACATATGAACGATATCGATCAGCTGTAAAGTAATACATCGATCTTACAGAAAGAGATGAAGCGTTCAAAGATGTACAATGACAGACTTGACAACGATTACCTACAAGGGGTCGATAAGTTCTATAAGATCCTAGTCAACAATCTTCAACCGAGGGATAAGGGATATATTTTGTGTCCATGCATCGACTGCAAAAACGACTTTAAGTATAGAGATATTGAGAAAATTAAGGACCATTTGATTCGTCGTGTGTCTTTAAATGCAAATGGGTAGACAACAGGCGCAGTTACCGTAAGGTGGATCACGGTATGAAGTTGGTTGACCTAAACGCATTGACATACACAGAAGAACCGTTTATAGTTGCTTCTAAAGCTAGACAAGTGTTCTACTGTCGTGATCAATGTAATCCCAGATGGCCAGTTGTATTGCAAAGTAAGCGACGGATAGTTGGTGTTGATGGTGTTATGAACGAGGAAGATTATGACTGTGAAATGGACAATGTTCCCCTCCAAATGCCAATGGAAGTTGATAATGTGACCAACTTTCAGTGCACAAGATCAGATCATGGAGAAGTGTTATGGGTGGAAAAATGAACAAAAAGTAAGTCTGGCATAAAATTGAATGCTCAACACACGCGTGTACAATTTATGATTGTTTATGACTCTATTTATGACACTGACTATATATTTATGTAATGATATTGTGTAGATTATGGATGCCAACGATCATGAGATGCTCCTACAATGTGATGAGGATATGGAGATGGAGATAGATGTAGAGATGCAGTTAGCGGAGCGTACACAGATTGTCGTTGCCGCTGATGCTCCTACGACCTCTCAGAACCCTCCTATGACCTCTCAGGGCCCTCCACGAAAGACACAAGGACCGTTGTGTGGTCTAAATGAGAAGAATGAGAGTGGCATGATTGATTTGGTGTGGGATAGGTATATGTTACACCTATATGTTATTCTGTCTTATTTTTTCATATATATAATGATATTTGTACATTTATATGTAGTACTATATATATTACGTATGACTAACATATATACTGTTAATATTACAGGTATCTTAGACCCACTGGCGCGTCTAAGCAGAAGTTTGCCAACGCCATGGGTCGATAGGTTAAGACCCATTGCTGTATCAACAAAAACTGGAGGAACCAAGATCCAGAAATAAAGAACATCATGTGGACGAGCTTGAAGAAGAAGTACCAGATCCCAGATGTAGCATATGATAAAGTGTTGTCACTGCTTGCTTTGCGTATGCGAGCGTTCAAAAATAGACTGGTGGTTGGTTGGATCAATATGAACAACCCGAAGAAGGTGCCTCCCTATGAGTTGTACGCTGGCATGATCACCGAGGAGAAGTGGAAGGAATTCTATGAAGCACATATCACCCCTGAGTTCAGGGTAAGTAATTGTTTTCATAGATTAACTTTTAAGTTTATGTTGTTAATATAACAGGATAAAGTTAGAATGAATTGTATTCTTTCCACAGGCAGTTCAGAAAAAAGGCCGACAGAATCGCTTGAAAGATCAGAACCCACACTACATGGGCCGAGCTGGGTACGCGGGACGTACACCAGACTGGATTGAAAAGGGGTATCTGAAGCGTATGCGTGAGGATGGCACAGTTGAGCCGATTCAGAGTCCGGATGAGGTGAATCGGGCACGCATACATGCTTGGCCGACAATTAGAGAAGGACGGCGAAATGTATTATCCACGGAAGGAGACTGCAGACTTAGCTGCAAAAATTGTGAGTGTCCTAAGTAATATTTAATAGTTTATAAATTTTTCTTACAATTTATGTATGTTTTAATTATTTGATCTAATTCATAATTTACATGATTTTTTACATGTGCAAGACTGCAGAAGGTGTTGATTCTTTTCTTGGCCAACCTCATAGTCAGGATGATCCATTGAACAAAGCGCTTGGCAAGAAGGATTACCCTGGGAGAGTTCGAGGATTTGGATCCGCAGTGCGTTAGAGGGATGTTTTTCCTCGCTGCTCCCAGCGGTTGGGGAGGGAGGAAGAAATGAGGGAGATCGAAAGAAAGTTGACACAGCAGTTCCAATCTGATTTGTAGCAGCAGATGCAACAAATGGAAGCGAGATTGATGCAAGAGCTGAGTCAGGGGCATCAATCTTCTAGCTCATCAGTGTACGCCCCTACACCCGCTTCCACCCCTGCACCCGCTTCCACCCCTGCACCTGCTTCCATCCCTGCACCTGCTTCCACCCCTGTATTGTCTCAGGTTTCTCATTCTTACACTGTACCGCACCTTCTGATCCATTCCCATATGCCAAGCTTCAGGTATGTGTGAATTTTAGTGCTTTGTCGTTTTTTATTTTTCAATTAATCAACAGTATGCATGTTGCAATGTATGAATCTAATTTTTTTTGTTCGTTTATTAGGAAACCAAAATGTGTCGTCTTCTGCAGATCAATGAACATGGCACCTTTATGGTTGCACTAGGCACAATTCTACAGACTGATTCGGCGTCACTATGTCATTTTAAGCGGGTTCCGGCCTGGTACGTCCGTGTGTTCGTAGAGAGTGTCTGTCAAGGCTGTGATCACATTCCACTACCGATAGAGTGGAATGGTTGGAGCACTGTCATTGAAGCACGTGGCTCACAAGTACCCTGGCCTTGCAATCTGGTGGATTTATCTGATAGTACGGTAAGCAAAAGAACTTAAATTTGTTTACTAATTAACATTCCATATATAAATGCACAGTTTTGGGAATAGTTTTCTAATGTATACTAACTTGTCATTTCTTAGACACCTGTTCCTATTGCTGACAAAGGTAAGCGAGTCCGTGCGTCGAAAGGAAAGGGACCATCAGGTCAGCAGGATGATCACTACATCAGTCCACTTCGACACGATTTCATTCTTCCCCAAAATTTGGTGAATACACTGTGAAAGCGTCAACAGGTCTTATATAACATGATACTCGGGAAGGGTGATGATTTTATTCAGTTCATCCTTAGGGTTCTGCCATCTTTGTTCCACAGCGAACAAAGCCAGGAGTTGCTGATCAGTATTAGAGATGTCAAGGAGCTGCTGCTTGGTGATATGCTGAACATCTCGGTGATTCAATCATACTGCTTGTAAGTATCACATTTTTTCTCTCTCTCAAAGTTAATAGTAAGTTTTATGTATAATTTTAATTTAATGCCTTTGTCATCAAAGGCCCTTACTATCGAGGTTGGTGTCAAAGGAAATGGCAAATATGATCACCTTCCTATGTCCACAAATCATGTCTTCTGATGAAGCTATGAGAGACGGTGTTGCGTGTCAGAGCCATATGCGCAATGCCATAGTTGCGGCGGTTACCAGGAAAAGCCGATTTGTGCTCATACCATATCATCAGATGTAAGCGTGCTTGACCACCTTATGCATTTGTCTTTATTGTTTTATATTAACTCATATATATTTCGAAGCTGAAGTTTGATTGTTGTTGTTTGAACTTGTAGCAATCATTGGTTGTTGTTAGTGGTTTGTACTTACACATCATCCTGTACAGTGATTGACCCTATTGAAGGAATTAGGAACATCGCCATTTCTATTCTGCTGACAAAGTAAGCAAATAGTGCATATTTTCATTTCACAAATAAAATTTTAAACTTTTTTTATTACTTTTCACTTAAATGCTTGTTTTAATTAATTTCAGTGGTTTTAGAGATGGTATGTTCAGTGTCTGGAAAATGAATTTTCCTTTGGATATACAGTATATGAAAAAGGTAAAAAAAGCATTCTATTTACTCATGCATACGTAAATATATTTGTATATTAGTGTGTATATATATAACTAATAATATAATTTTATTGAAAATAGTGTCCCAGGCAACCGGATAGCAGCAGTTGTGGATATTTTGTGATGCGATACATGTACGAAATCGTGTCCAAAATCGATAAAATCAGAAATGCCAATGAAGTACGTATTATAAGTCTTGTGTTTGAATTGGTAATTTAACTGTTTGTGCATGGTTGGATACATTTAAATAGTGTACTTAATTGCTTTTATAATTCTTACGTGCAGCTTGTTGACTTCTTCGCAAAACAAGGAGCTACTTATTCACTTGCCGATCTAGAGTTTGTCAAGGATCACATGTGCGTTTACTGGACGAAATCAATAGCTTATGATGAAGATCAGCAGAAGTCATGAGTTGAGCGCTGCAGCTATTTCTTTTCTTTTTTTAAAGTTGTCTAAACTGAACCAATTTGCACCTGTAAATGCAGTTTGTTGCATTATGTCAAATACACTTGCATTGTATTGAAAAATGCAGTTTCTTGCATTATCAAATTTCTACAGATTGCAGTACAACATAAGTACTTAGTAGCTTCCATCTGTGTTTGGATTTTAATTCTAATTAAATTTTGTCTGCATGTTTGGTACTAATACTGGCAAAGCTCTGTTAATTTGGTACTAATACTAGCTGATTTGTTGCAATTGGACTGGGATCTGATGTGTTTTACTGTAAATTTAATTCGTAGATTTAATTTCTCTGTTACAGTTTGTTGTGATGGCTTCTGCTGTGTTGAAAATGCAACAATGCATTGATCTGATGTGATGATATATCTATAGCATTTGTTGGAACAGAGATTTCTGAAAAAAAATTAAAAAAGAAAGATATAAAGAACGCTTATCCATATAAGCGTTCTTTAAACTCTCCCGCCAACCATCATAAGAAACGCTTATATGTGATAAGCGTTGTTTTTGTCTAAGCATAAAGAACGCTTGTTAGGCTAAAACGTTTTTTATGTTCCCATCTTTCTCGCATTATAAAGAATGCTTTGCAAATAAGCGTTCTTTAAAGATAGTATAAAGAACGCTTTGAAAGCGTCATTTAAAATGTTTAATCATTTGCGTCGCTCAAATAAACTGCGCTTTATAAACGTTCTATATGCCAAATTTAAGCGTTGTTTATTCTTTTTTTTTCCAGCAGTGTCCGCTATGATAGTTATACACTTATATAAGATGGTTAGCTTTCCTTAGTAAAGTGTGGGTGTTACAGTTTGGTATCAGAGCCGTGTATAGTCTTAGAACCCTAGAAACCTAGCTTGCCTTAGAGCCTAAAATATATAAGAACAAACAAGAGTCTAGATTTAAAATTTGATAAGCCGGGGGAAGGGATTCTTGTGTGTTGTTTGACCAACATAACGTGTGAATGTTTGAATACTTATCTGTTATGGATTTTCTAATTGATGTGTGTACAAAATGAAGAGGCATTCAGGGGAGTTGCTGATAGAGGGCAACTTGAAACCCTGGGAGACTTAGCTCTTAGCATGGGTAGAATTCTTGAGAAATAAGAGGAAAGGGCAGAAGCTCCAAAGATGTGTCCTAGAGAATTGCTGCAATGAAGCCCAACACCTTTTTAGGAGTGTTGTGTAAAATAGTGGTTAAACTATCTTGCTAACTATGGGCAGTGAACCCAATCATTGTAGTACAACAAGGTCGTATCCACAGGGACTTCGTAACTATCTAGCTAATTATAAGCTTAGTAAATATGCAAAAGGATATATACAAAAGTGCATAAATGTAAATTAGGGGTTTTGGGTTTTTGGGTTGTAATTGGCGAAATAAAGAAAAGCAATAAACACTAAACTAACTATCTAGGATAGGTGTAGCCCGGGATGGATATTTGCACCCGTCCTCCCCTTACTACCGATTGTCGAACCTCGAACTCATACATAAACAACGGGAACACTTAATCAATTTTCAACCTAATCTAGGCCTACTAATCCTAACCAATTTAACCGAAACTTCTAAATCAGCTAAGCTCCAGGTCAATCGACAGCACTAAGCTCAAGTTCCACTAAAGTTGCAATGTATTCTAATCTCAAAATCATCGAAATCAGAGTACACCGTTTTAGTCTCTAACAGTTTAGGTTTCTATCTCAGAATATCATTTTGATAGAATCCCACAATAATACTAAACTAATCGGTAGGCCAAACCAACCAATTTAACACATAGAAGGAAAATTGAGCAAAACCCTTGACAAATCCCCAAATCATGAGTAACAAGTTTAGAAGTCATAAACACTCAATAATCATCTTCATTAAGCTCAAAGACTAAAATAAAGCCCAAACGCAAGTTCAAGATTCAACAACGGAGTTTTGGGGGATTTGGGGCTTTATCCAAATCCCTAGCTACAAGTGAGTCAAGTCTCCATTAAAGCACAAATAAGAGAAAAGGGAGAAGAGATAGCCATTAATGGAGCTTGGAGGGAGGTGAGCTTCTCTTCTTCTTCATCCTCTTCTTCTTCCTCTTCTTCTCCTTCTTTGTCTCTTCTTTTTTCTTCTTCTGCGTCTGTAACACCCCTACTACGCACATAACACTACTTGAAATCGCAGCGGAATTTAAACAACTAAACAGTAACTAAACGAATGGTGCTACACCGCCGTCAACCACCCACGTGGTTAACAAGGCTGAATAATACAATTGTACCGGTCTGATGATCAGACTCCCGAGCATAGACTAATAATCTACATATTCATTAAACAAAATCCGAGTGTTTACATCATCCTTCCTATTAAACTCACTGTAACCCGTTCATCACACAATATATACCGCCACGGGAGCACAGGCGCATCCCGGGCCCACATCCAAAAGTAATCAAAAAAACCTGCGCTTTCTAGGATCTACCAGCACTCCCTTCTTCTTCGATCCTCATCCTGCATATAAGAATATGGATCCCCCGAGGGGGTCAGCAACCCTTGACTGGTATGGTTAACGCGCCAGCCCATCGGCTACCGGGATACGCGCAACTAATTGTCATGATAACATGGCATTCATTTTTATCATAACAAACATAACATAATATGTGGCATAGCATCATAGTGCACACACCCAATCACATACACATGGATCTTCGTTCCACAATAACAAACCATGAAGGTCAAATAACATAAGAGCCTAGAGAATGATTCACCCTCATGTAAGCTCGTTACACACACTCATTAACGTTCTGTTATTCGAACGAGTAACTTAAGTCACAGATGGTTCGGATATAGTGACCCGAACACCACCACACAAACACATGTTCCCACTAAACGATCATAAGTCAGAATAGGTAAGCTTTGGAGGAAGCTAGCGGGAGATCGAACGCCAAATTAAGGAGAACAATCTTAACAACATAAGAGTCGAATCTGATTCAGATATCTACTCTTAACTTACATGCATGACCGGACAACCGGATTCCTTGTTAGAAGTTCATGGTGGAACTTAACAACCAATACACAATAGGTGGTAAGTCATGTTAGACACACACAAGGGAAATGAGTCACATCATAACATCACAATAATATGAACAACTGTAAATCATTAATGTTTAGATCTTTATAACGTCAAAACACAGAAAAACCATACAACACAAGCCGTGTAAACCGGTAGACAACAGACTGCAAGAAAACCATACCTGGTGCTTGCCTCGATTGATTTCCTCCGTAGGTCACTCCTATACATGATTAATAAACGTCGGTTAATTACTTATTTAACTTCAAACTAAATGTTTAACATGATTGTATGACATGTTTTAATGTCTAACTTACCCTAGGTACCTTCATTATACCCCCTAGGGTTAACTACATAAGTCACATTTTTGTTTTTTTTTTACATGTTTTGGTCCGACCGACCTTACCGACCGACCTTGCACAAGGTCGGTCCATTCCAGAACATATTTCCGTCAAAATTTTCTACTCCGACCGACCTTGCAAGTTCGGTCGCATGGTCGGTCCATTCTAGAGAGTTTCTTCCCTTTGAAAATTTAGCCCGACCGAACTTGCCAAGTCCGGTCCCATGTTCGGTCGATTCCAGTAACTCAATCCGTACACAAAATACAAGCCCGACCGACCTTGCAAGTCCGGTCCCCAAGGTCGGTCCATTCCAGAGGCCAATTCTCGCAGGGTAAACTGGGCTCGACCGACCTTGCAAGTTCGGTCGCAAGTTCGGTCTGGCCCAGACCCTTGTTTTCCTTTTTACATTCAACTCCAAACTTCACCCCATATATCCTAGTACACCCTAACCTCATTTGGGCACTTCAAACACACCTTAAGACATCCTTAAACACTCATAAAACTCATTTTCTAATTCCTTAAGCCTTTACTCATTTCTTCCCAAAATTCCTAACACTTATGCTATTTCCTCCTTAGTTTTTCAAGTGGTGCTTCATACCTATGATAACTACTATCCCAAAATGCTTTCTCCTCATTTTAACATCATCTCCCAAGCATCATTTCTCACAACTAACTCCTTATGTCTTTCTTGAAATCCTTTCCCAAGTTTACACTTTCTCCTTGTTCACCAAAGTTTGCCTAAATCCTAACACAAGTCCAAATGACTCTAGTGCATCCCAAAACATTCCTTGCATTATAAAATCCTCTAGAACATTTCCAAAGCCTTCCTCACATCTTAAATCACCTTAATGCATGTTTCTTTCACAAGGAAAGCACCTAACCATTCTAAACACTTCTTAACTTATCAAACTCATTTTAAACTCTTAGAACTTCTTGCTTATTACCTAAATTTCGACATAGGTTCTCCTAGAACATTACTAAACCAAAACATATTATTTTCACCAACAAACAACCAAGAACACTAAAAATCCATCAAGCACTTTCTTATACACAAACTTCACTCATATAGCACTACATCACATTATAGTGCATAATTTAAATTGCATGGCACTTAGGCCCTTAAATGACATAAATCATAAACACTGAATCTCCACAATATATTTGCCTTTGACCTGCAAATACACTCAACAACACATACGCCTTTTACTAGTCTCTTGAGAACACTTTACTAAGTCATTCACCATTTGCTCTTTAGGTAGTTTTAACAAGCATTATAAGCTCATTTCTCCTAAGGCATTAAACAACATTAGGTTAGTATATTTACCTCTTTTCCACACAAACTTCTTCTTGTTTCCTTATAAAACCGGTAAGGTATTTGATTCCTTGTCAACTACTAAACATTATACAAATAACATAATGAGTATTCAAGCTTTAAGCTTTATCTCATTGTAAACCCTAGGTTTACATTATTCAAAAACATTAATTTAGTTGTTTTACCTTGGTCTTTGAAGAGCGTTTGAATATATATCAAGAGAGGACTCCACCTAGTCCATGAAAGGTTGGAATGAAGCTAGAACAAAGTCACACAAAGAGCACCATTAATGTGCATTTTCGGTCAAGGTAAAAACATGGAAGAAACTTGATTTTTCTTTGAGATTCCTTACCTAGGAGCAAAGGAGATCAATAATATGTAGAAACACAAGCTCAAGCTCCTTCAATGGTGGAACTCCATGGCACCGAAATGGGGCTCTTGAAGTTTTGAGAAGATAGGAATGAAGAGCTTGATGAGAGGAAGAGAATGGTGGTGTTTGTTTTTGATTTGGTTAAGTGAGCTAGATTTTACAAGTGGTCAAAGCTAGAGTTTAATGGTGGTGGTGAGTATTACCGTGAAAGAGAGCAAGAAGAGAGGTTGAAGAAGAGCATGGAACCATGTGAAAGAGAAAGAAATGAGAAGGTAAGTTGCTTTTGAAGATATTTGTTAATAAAGTAAAGTAAATAGTACTTAACTTGTCATCTTTATTTAACTAATGAGCTAACAAGAGTGGTGAGTCACCACCCTTAAAACCCGGCCCCCAATAGTAATATGAGGGTATTTTAGTCTTTGTTGAACATTTAATTACTTAATACAACATATGTTACAAAATAGCTTATTAAAATCACTATTCATGAAAACAAGGCACATAGAAGTGAAATTTTTGATTTCCTATTGATATAGACATCCAAATGTGATATTATATAGTACACATATATATTTAAGAGTAATGATGGACATCTAGCCACTCAAAACTCATTTACAAGACAATTTTTCAAAAATGTGCTTTAAGACTCCTTAAAGCACATTTTGTGTTTTAACTTGTTTTCAAGCTTGGTTTTCTTTGGTTATTGGTTTAATATGTTCATTAGTATTTAAATAAGGTCTTGGTAAGTTCGTTAGGTCTTAACCAAGCTTATCCCAAGCTTAGAGCACATTTTGGCCTTTATTGACCTTAAAGCACATTTTGTGTTTTCTTTTGTTTAAATTTATTTACTAATGTTTCTAAGACTCTTTTTAGTCTTAGTATACCATATTTAGGTGTTTAAACAATATACTAAGGTTTGGGGTATTTCAATCTACCCCCCTTAAAAGAACTTTATCCTCAAAGTTCACACTTCCACATATCCTAAATGTTAGAACACGGGAATACTTATAAACAATATTTCCATACATCATTAACAACACACTTACATAACATCGGACACAAGGTCCATACAACATAACATCGGGTACATAACATTGGACACAAGGTCCATACAACATCATCCACATCATTTAGACACAACGGTCTGTAACATAACAACATAACATAGACGATGTATTCAAATACACGTCGTACACACATAACCGAAACGGCTCTACCCCCCTTAAAAGGGGTACGCCCCGTACCCTATACACATAAGCACTAAGAAGTAAACAATGACGGGTACTTCGCCTTCATCTTATCTTCCAGCTCCCAAGTGGCCTCCTCAACGTCCTGGTTAGACCAAAGAACTTTCACCAGTCTCACAGACTTATGGCGAGTGTCTCGAGTCTTAGTATCCAGAATCCGTACCGGAGTCTCCACTGATCGCATGGTCGGCTCTAAGGTTAGCCTTTCAGGCTGAAGCACATGAGACGGATGAGACATATACTTCTTCAACTGGGACACATGAAATACATCATGTACCTTGCCCAGCTCGGCGGGTAGATCAAGTCTGTAAGCTACCGGGCCGATCCGCTCCGTCACAACATAAGGCCCCACATATTTTGGGCTCAACTTGCCCTTCTAGCCAAAACGAAATACTCCCTTCTGGGGGATACTCTCAAAATACCTGATCGCCCACGGCGAACTCCAGGTCACGTCTGCGCACATCTACGTACGACTTCTGTCTATCCTGAGCTGCCTTCATGTTAGCCCGGATCTGGCGAACTTCTGCCTGAACTTGTTCAAGATACTCTGGTCCTATAATGACCGTCTCACTCGACTCATCCCAGCATAATGGCGTGCGACATGGTCTACCGTACAAGGCCTGGAAGGGAGACATCTTGATCGAAGCATGGTAACTGTTGTTGTAACTAACTCGATCAGATGTAACTTATCAATCCAGCTGGTCTGAAAGTCAAGTGCACATGCACGAATAGCATTATCTCAAGTGTCTGAATGGTGCGCTCACTCTGACCATCAGTCTGTGGGTGAACGCTGTACTCAATTTCAGTTCGGTACCCAATGCTTCTCGTGTAGACTTCTAATATCTCGATAAGAATCTGGTATCTCTGTCAGATACAATTGTTTTCGGTACACCATGATGTCTTACAATTTCTCTATCAAAGAGTTCTGCCAGTTTTGCCACTTTCCAGGTGTCCTTCATCGGAATGAATCGGGCCACCTTGGTCAGTCGGTCACAAAACCCATATCATATTCAGACCTCCCCTTGCAGGCGGAAGCCCTACTACGAAGTCCATGGAAATATCATGGAACTTCCACTCAGGCACTGGCATTGGCTGTACCATACCACCAGGCCGTCGGTGCTCAAACTTTACCTTCTGGCAAGTGAGACACCTCAACACATAATCACTTACATCTTTTTTCATTCCAGTCCACCAAAAATATCTTTTCATACCCTTATACATCTTTGAAGCTCCGGGGTGAATCGAAGTAGTAGAACAATGGGATTCACTCAATATGCGCTCCTTCAACTCAGCGCTACTCCTAGGTATACACAATCGGCCATTGAGCCTAATCAGGTCATCATCGTGGAGTCTGAAGTCGTACTTCTGACCCTCGAATGTGCCATCAATAAGCCTCTGCTGGATCTCCAGCATATACTGATCCGTCATCTAAGCACTCCGCACCTCTTCAACCAAGCCAGTATGAGAGACTAGCGAATGGAGAGAGTGTGCTCGGCGACTCAATCCGTCAGCTACCACATTTGCCTTACCCTCTTTATATTGCAGATTAATATCGTAGTCATTCAGAAATTCAACCCACCTTCTTTGTCTCATGTTCAACTCCTTCTGAGTGAACAAGTACTTTAAACTTTTGTGGTCAGAATAGATTGTCACACTTACCCCATACAAATAATGTCGCCATATCTTCAATGTGAAGACAATGGCACCCAATTCTAAGTCGTGGGTAGGGTAGTTCTCCTCATGCTTCTTCAGCTGTCGGGAGGCGTATGCTACGACCTTCCCGTATTGCATCAATACACAACCCATACCTCTGCCTGATGCGTCGCAATAGACCTCAAAACCATCTGGACCGTCTGGTATAGTCAGGACTGGTGCAGATGTCAGAGCATCCTTGAGACTCGTGAAAGAACTCTCACAGTCGACTGTCCACTCGAATGGTGCATCCTTCTTCATTAAGGAAGTCATCGGCTTCGAGACACTGGAGAAGTCCTTCACAAACCTCCTATAATAACCTGCCAGACCGAGGAAGCTCCTGATATCGGTAACTGTCTTCGGCCTTGGCCAGGTGCGCACAACATCAATCTTTGCCGGATCAACAGCGATCCCGGCCTCAGAAATCACATGTCCAAGAAAGGATACTTGGTTCAACCAAAATTCACATTTCGAAAACTTAGCATACAACTGATTCCTCCTCAATGTTTGTAACACATTTCTCAGGTGGCTTTCGTGCTCACCTCTCGATTTCGAGTACACAAGAATATCATCGATGAAGACTACCACAGACTTGTCCAACTGATCTTGGAACAAGCGGTTCATTAAGTCCATGAACTTAGTTGGTGCATTTGATAAGCCAAACGGCATAACTGTGAACTCATAATGCCCATACCTAGTTCTGAATGCTGTCTTTTCGATATCACTATCACGGATGGCAATCTGGTGGTATCCGGATCGTAGGTCTATCTTGGAGAATACTGATGCTCCCCTCAGCTGATCAAATAGATCGTCGATGCGTGGTAAAGGGTAACGGTTCTTCACCGTAACAGCATTCAGCTCCCGATAGTCAATACACAGGCGGAGGCTACCGTCCTTCTTCTTCACGAAGAGGACCGGCGCTCCCCATGGTGAAACACTAGGGCGGATAAAGCCCTTGTCAAGTAGGTCTCTCAGCTGCTCCTTGAGCTCTGTCATCTCTGCTGGAGCCATACGATAAGGTGCTTTCGCAATGGGTCCAGTGCCCGGAACTAAGTCAATCTCAAACTCCACTTCCCGTGCTGGCGGCATGCCCGGCAGTTCCTTAGGAAATACATCAGGAAACTCCGACACTACCGGCACATCTGCTAAACTCTGGATCTCTCTCTATGTCCTGGACATAGCAGAGGTATACATCACTCCCTCATCGTAGTTCACGACACATAGCCATGGCGGTGATGATCTGAGTCGAAGGCTCCCTGGGCCTCTGGCGGTAAGATATAGTAACCCCAGATGGACTCCGAAGAAGCAGTCGATGCTCGGCACACAGGATTCTGCCCTTGTACCGCTCCAACCAGTTCATCCCGACAATCACATCAAAGCCAAGTCCGTCGAACTCTATCAAGTCGATCGGAAACTCTTCACCTCTGATTCTTACAACAGCATCTCGGTGGTAGCGGGTGCACCTGATCCGCTCTTTCGACGGGAGAGTGACTAGATAGTCTGGCATCTCATCACCGTCTAACCCCAGCCTCTTCGCAAAAGATAGCGAAATAAATGTGTGTGAGGCTCCGGAGTCGAACAAGATCGAAGCGTCCACGCCATTGACTGGAAAGGTACCGGTGAGGATTGTGCCGCTCTTGCCGGCTTCTGCCTCATTGCAGACACTCAGTGTACCTCCCGTTCCGAGTGCACAGCCTAATTCATTGGCAAACTAATAAGTACTGGGTAACAACACGGTTGATATACTTCAATAACTCCACTTTATTCATTAACACATTCTCCTTACAACATTGTTGGTTTACACGGTTGACATAACTTAACACATACATAACTTCCTTAACATATACTGGCTTAACACATTACACAATTATACAAGGCTTTAAAACTGTCTGAAGGTCAAATTCAAACGTCCAGGTTTCATGTGTGTGGCATTGATCACTGCCGACGGTGCGGTATTCAGTTTGATCTTTCTGATGCCATGATATAGCATCCTTGACTGCCCACCCATGATTAACACATCTCCTGACTTTAGTATTAACTTCCTTGCGAGATCAGCACGCTTCTGCTCGCCATACACAAACACTGCGGTATCACCAATGGACCAAGACACCACGGGTACTCCCTTACTTAGAGACTCGGGTGACTCGTCCTTATCTTGGTGTAAACCTAACCGTCCACCCTTCTGGTAGAAGTTCACAATACATCTGCTTTCACACTGGAATTGAATCCGTTTCAACTTGTTGAGCAATTCCCACGGCGTGATTAACGACCGCATGGAACTCCTCAGGTATACTTGGTACTGTTGCTCCATCTTCAGCTCGCACTTCTTGATATGACTTGGTGTAAGGGTTCCAGTCCTTACCCATGCACATCATCTTCAATTGCATTCTTGATCCGTTCGGGTATTCGGGTGTGTAGAAACCTCCTGGTTTTGCTCCAAGTTCGTCGCATCGTCTGATGATATGGATTTGTGCTTCCGGTGCAGGTATCCATTTAAGAGTATCATACCTGGCTGGATAACCTGACATTGCTCCATTGGAAAGTCGGTGATGTTGATGGTGGTTTCTTCAGGGTTTGGTGTGGGTGGGATTGGATAACATATATTGAAGGTTCCTTTAAGTTTAGAATTATCTAATTAGGTGACTTTCATACTATACTTTAACTTTTCACTCACATGATGACACATTGGACTCACTAGTACACACATGCATGAAATGCGGTATGCAATCACTTATTACATTCAACAGTTTAGGCGGTACCTGGTCTAGAAGAGGGCCCTGGCGCCTCAGACCGGTCCACCACATTCAGGGCGGCCTTGCTAGGTCCCGACCCCTTCCCCTTCTGGGAATCAGTGTGTCTCTGATCTGTGGGTGGCTGGTTAGCCGTCTTCGGGCCATCAATAGCTGTTGTGGCCTTACCCTTCCACTGCCCCTTGGGCTTGTTGACTCTGCTGTTGGGGTTCCGGTAACACTCGTAGTCACGGTGACCCCACTTCTCGCAGTAACGACACTGCACTTCATTTCCCTTGCAGTCCTTGCCGGGGTGGTCTCCATTGCACCACTTACAGTAATAGTGGCGCTCCGGTCCAGAGCCCGTGCTAGCTGCTATCACAATACACAATCAATACTTGTCTCACAACTTATCAACATACACTTCAACTTATCACACAAGATTAAATAATTACCCTTAGGTGGGTAAGAGCGTAGGGGTTTCGCCGCATAAGCATATGTGAGCTTCAGTGGCTCCTCAGCTGTGGTGGTTTGGGCTTGGCCCTTGTCACCCTGGTGCTGACTCTTCTGGGGCTGGGGATAAGGTTTCTTCTTCTTCTTTCCTCCCCCGTACCCCTGCGGACTTTGGCCCTCGCTCGTGGCCTTGCGCTTGTGCGCATTCTCCTCGTCCCTCAGACGGACGGTGATCTCCACCTTAGCAGCGGCATGATAGCACTCCTGAATTTAGGATGTCAGTCATGCCCCGCAAACATACTCACAAACTCACATTAATACTCACTTGTAGACTACACTATTCACATCACTCTTTATTTAAATTACCTGCAAGGTAGTATACTCAGCTGGCCCCATCCCATAGCGAAGACGGTGGCTGAGACCGTTGTAGAAACGGTTTACCAGCACCCGGTTCGAGTATCCCAGGTCCGGTAACAGGTGGATAAGGCCGGTGAATGCAGTGTAATACTCATCAACCGACACCTTGTCCCCCTGCCTCAGACTATCCAGCTCCAGGCGCTTGGCCTCTTGAACATGCACAGGGTAGTATTTGGCTCGCAGTAGAGCCGTGTACTCCCTCCATCCAAACTGAGGATCCGCCATCCGGTCCTCTCTCACAAGCTTCCACCAACTCTGTGCCGAACCCTTCAGGTAGTAAGCGGCAAGACGGACCTTAGCCTCTGCAGGTACAGCCAAGGTCTCGTAGGCGGTCTCCAACTCGGAGATGTACGCCTCCAGCTTACGTGGGTCGGTCTCCCCATGAAATGAAGGGGGTCTCAAGTCTGCCAATGCCTTGACCCAGTTGGTCTCTCGTGGCGGTGGCGGTGGTGGTTGAACTCCGGGCGTTTGCCCCTGCTGAATCGCAGCTACAAGTTGCATTTGGGCTACATCGCTGCTACACAACACAACACACACGCTAGCCTCAGCCATAACCTGGCCGTAGTATTCTCTGCCCTGGTCACCCGTATCTCCATTGCCGCCTCTCGGCCTCGACCTCGCGGTCTACCTGACATCTGAATTCACATGAACATTATGCATTATGCTTACACACTTATCGGTTCCAACGGTTGAAACGTTTCCCGACAACAAGGTATCTCCACACTTGGTTAGTGGTTAACCTTTCCATAACTGATCACTTAGTAACTGTAGTTAGGTTTCCTAACTCGGTATATTCCTAAGCTCGGTATTCTAGTCATCAGAGCGATACTTCGCTCTGATACCACTTTTTGTAACACCCCTACTACGCACATACACTACTTGAAATCGCAGCGGAATTTAAACAACTAAACACGTAACTAACGAATGGTGCTACAACGCCGTCAACCACCCACGTGGTTAACAAGGCTGAATAAATACAATTGTACCGGTCTGATGATCAGACTCCCGAGCATAGAACTAATAACACATATACATTAAACAAAATACCGAGTGTTTACATACATCCTTCACTGTTAAACATCACTGTAACCCGTTTCATACCAATATATACCGCCACGGGAGCACAGGCGCATCCCGGGCCAACATCCAAAGTAATCAAAAGTAAACCTGCATCTAGGATCTAAAGCCACTCCGCTTCTTCGATCCTCATCCTGTATAAGAAAATGGATCCCCCGAGGGGGTCAGCAACCCTTGGCTGGTATGGTTAACGCGCAGCCCATCGGCTACCGGGATACGCGCAACTAATTGTCATGATAACATGGCATTCATTTTTATACATAACATAACATAATATGTGGCATAGCATCAATAGTGCACAGCACCATCACATACACAGTGGATCTTCGTTCCACAATAACAAACCATGAAGGTCAAATAACATAAGAGCCTAGAGAATGATTCACCTCATGTTAAGCTCGTTACACACACACTTACCGTTCTGTTATTCGAACGAGTAACTTAAGTCACAGATGGTTCGGATATAGTGACCCGAACACACCACACAAACACATGTTCCCACTAAACCGATCATAAGTCAGAATAGGTAAGCTTTGGAGGAAGCTAGCGGGAGATCGAACGCCAATTTAAGGAGAACAATCTTAAAACATAAGAGTCGAATCTGATTCAGATATCTACTCTTAACTTACATGCATGACCGGACAACCGGATTCCTCCTTGTTAGAAGTTCAGGGTGGAACTTAACAACCAATACACAATAGGTGGTAAGTCATGTTAGACACACACAAGGGAAATGAGTCACATCATAACATCACAATAATATGAACAACTGTACACTCATTACATGTTTAGATCTTATAACGTCATAAACACATAGAAAAACATACAACACCAAGCCGGTGTAAACCGGTAGACAACAGACTGCAAGAAACCATACCTTGGTCCTTGCCTCGATTGATTCCTCCGTAGGTCACTCCTATACATGATTAATAACGTCGGTTAATTACTTATTTAACTTCAACTTACTAAATGTTTAACATGATTGTATGACATGTTTTTAATGTCTAACTTACCCTAGGTACCTTCATTATACCCCCTAGGGTTAACTACATAAGTCACATTCTTTTCTGTTTTTTTTTTACAAGTTTTGGTCCGACCGACCTTACCGACCGACCTTGCACAAGTCGGTCCTTCCAGAACATATTTCCGTCAAAATTTTCTACTCCGACCGACCTTGCAAGTTCGGTCGCATGGTCGGTCCATTCCAGAGAGTTTCTTCCCTTTGAAAATTTAGCCCGACCGAACTTGCCAAGTCCGGTCCCATGTTCGGTCGATTCCAGTAACTCAATCCGTACACAAATACAAGCCCGACCGACCTTGCAAGTCCGGTCCCCAAGGTCGGTCCATTCCAGAGGCCATTCTCGCAGGGTAAACTGGGCTCGACCGACCTTGCAAGTTCGGTCGCAAGTTCGGTCTGGCCCAGACCCTTGTTTTCCTTTTACATTCAACTCCAAACTTCACCCCATAATCCTAGTACACCTAACCTCATTTGGGCACTTCAAACACACCTTAACATCCTTAAACACTCATAAAATCATTTTCTAATTCCTTAAGCCTTTACTCATTTCTTCCCAAAATTCCTAACACTTATGCTATTTCCTCCTTAGTTTTTCAAGTGGTGCTTCATACCTATGATAACTACTATCCCAAAATGCTTTCTCCTCATTTTAAAACATCATCTCCCAAGCATCATTTCTCACAACTAACTCCTTATGTCATTCTTGAAATCCTTTCCCAAGTTTACACTTTCTCCTTGTTCACCAAAGTTTGCCTAAATCCTAACACAAGTCCAAATGACTCTAGTGCATCCCAAAACATTCCTTGCATTATAAAATCCTCTAGAACATTTCCAAGCCTTCCTCACATCTTAAATCACCTTAATGCATGTTTCTTTCACAAGGAAAGCACCTAACCATTCTAAACACTTCTTAACTTATCAAACTCATTTAAACTCTTAGAACTTCTTGCTTATTACCTAAATTTCGACATAGGTTTCTCCTAGAACATTACTAAACCAAAACATATTTTTTCACCAACAAACAACCAAGAACACTAAAAATCCATCAAGCACTTTCTTATACACAACTTCACTCATATAGCACTACATCACATTATAGTGCATAATTTAAATTGCATGGTGGCACTTAGCCTTACCTGACTAAATCAAACAACTGAATTACAACAATATATTTGCCTTTGACCTGCAAATACACTCAACAACACATACGCCTTTACTAGTCTCTTGAGACACTTTACTAAGTCATTCACCATTTGCTCTTTAGGTAGTTTTAACAAGCATTTAAGCTCATTTCTCCTAAGGCATTAAACAACATTAGGTTAGTATATTTACCTCTTTCCCACAAACTTCTTCTTGTTTCCTTATAAAACCGGTAAGGTATTTGATTCCTTGTCAACTACTAAACATTATACAAATAAATAATGAGTATTCAAGCTTTAAGCTTTATCTCATTGTAAACCCTAGGTTTACATTATTTCAAAAACATTAATGTAGTTATTTTAACCTTGGTCTTTGAAGAGAGTTTGAATATATATCAAGAGAGGACTCCACCTAGTCCATGAAAGGTTGGAATGAAGCTAGAACCCAAGTCACACAAAGAGCACCATTAATGTGCATTTTCGGTCAAGGTAAAAACATGGAGAAACTTGATTTTTCTTTGAGATTCCTTACCTAGAAGCAAAGGAGATCAATAATATGTAGAAACACAAGCTCAAGCTCCTTCAATGGTGGAACTCCATGGCACCGAAATGGGGCTCTTGAAGTTTTGAGAAGATAGGAATGAAGAGCTTGATGAGAGGAAGAGAATGGTGGTGTTTGTTTTTGATTTGGTTAAGTGAGCTAGATTTACAAGTGGTCAAAGCTAGAGTTTAATGGTGGTGGTGAGTATTACCGTGAAAGAGAGCAAGAAGAGAGGTTGAAGAAGAGCATGGAACCGTGTGAAAGAGAAAGAAATGAGAAGGTAAGTTGCTTTTGAAGATATTTGTTAATAAAGTAAAGTAAATAGTACTTAACTTGTCATCTTTATTTAACTAATGAGCTAACAAGAGTGGTGAGTCACCACCCTTAAAAACCGGCCCCCAATAGTAATATGAGGGTATTTTAGTCTTTGTTGAACATTTAATTACTTAATACAACATATGTTACAAAATAGCTTATTAAAATCACTATTCATGAAAACAAGGCACATAGAAGTGAAATTTTTGATTTCCTATTGATATAGACATCCAAATGTGATATTATATAGTACACATATATATTTAAGAGTAATGATGGACATCTAGCCACTCAAAACTCATTTACAAGACAATTTTTCAAAAATGTGCTTTAAGACTCCTTAAAGCACATTTTGTGTTTTAACTTGTTTTCAAGCTTGGTTTTCTTTGGTTATTGGTTTCATATGTTCATTAGTATTTAAATAAGGTCTTGGTAAGTTCGTTAGGTCTTAACCAAGCTTATCCCAAGCTTAGAGCACATTTTGGCCTTTATTGACCTTAAAGCACATTTTGTGTTTTCTTTTGTTTAAATTTATTTACTAATGTTTCTAAGACTCTTTTTAGTCTTAGTATACCAAATTTAGGTGTTTAAACAATATACTAAGGTTTGGGGTATTTCAGCGTCGCCTGGAGTCTTGCTCCCGAACTCCCTCTCTTTCCTCTCTTTTTCTCCTTTTAAAAACATAAATCTGGGTAAAATTTTGACCCGACCGACCTTGTAAGGTCGGTCCTAGGGTCGGTCGGAGTCAGTAGCAATTTCGGGCGCATTTTTAAGTTCGACTGACCTTACAAGGTCGGTCCTAAGGTCGGTCAATTCCAGTAGCTTGCAAAAATGCAAATCTGGGCAAAATTTTGACCCGACCGACCTTGTCAGGTCGGTCCTAAGGTCGGTCCTATGGACACGCTAACTTCAAAATGCTGTATCTTCTTCGTTTTAACTCCGATTTTGGATCCGTTTGCGCCCACGCATTCCTCTCTTCGTCTACTTTACTCCTAGCTATGTTACTCCTCCTTTTTATACAATAAATGTGTAAAACAACAATGAAACACAAAACTAGAGGAAAACAAGCTAGAGTGGAGAAATGAGCATGAAAAGTGTTGATTATACATATGAAATACACCCCTAAAACATGCTCATTTGGACACTCATCAAGGAGCATAGGACCCTATTATTCTGGAAGATTGGATAAGAGAGTTCGATAAAATTTTCGATATTGTTGATTGTCATGAAGACAAGAGGGTAAGTGGAGCTGTATACTATTTTAAAGGTGAAGCTGATTCATGGTGGACTATAGAGCAGTATAGGCTGAAGGAAGAACCAAATTTCGGGTGGGAAACACTCAAGACTGCCATGAGAAAAAAATTTTATCCGGAGCATGTTCGCATGCAGAAATATCATGAGTTTATAGAGCTGAAACAATTGCAAGATGATGTATAGACGTATCACTCTAAGTTCATGGAGCTAGTGAGATTTGCATCAAATATGGTTCCTGATGAAGTTGCTAAAGTCCAACGCTTTATTGGAGGTCTACACTGGAGTTTGCAAGAAGCAATGAGTGTTGTTCTACTAGCTACCCTACAAGAGGCATACAGTAAAGCAACAAATTTGTATCATGTACAACAAAGACGGAGGAAAGTGCAAGGAAAACAAAAGAGGAGGTTCGAACCAGGATCGAGTGGGGGGAACCGAGATAAAAGGATAAGGTATGATAGTCATCAACAGGGAAGCAAGATACCCTGGGGTAAGTCAGACTACATGGGGCAAAGTTCTTTTGAGACTAATCCAGACATGAGGGATAAACATTTTTATTGTAAGGTGTGCAACAGGGATCACCCTGGAGTTGATTATTCTGGACAATTGGTTAGGTGTTTTAAATGTGGTGAATTAGGACACAAGTCCTTTGAATGTAACAAGAAACCATTCGGTGGTGGTGGAGGAGGCAATAACAGAAATCCAAACCAATTTCAAGGAAATAATCAGGGCTACTACAACAGGAACTACTACTACAACAACAACAGTAACAACAATAACAACCAAGGTAGAGGTCAAAGAATGAATCACAATGATATAGGTAGTAACCAGGGAAGGTAACAACAAAAGGGAGGAGGAGAGAATCAAAGTGGAGGTTACAGGAAACGAGGACATATCAGTGTTATAACCAAGGCTGAAGCAGAGGAAGAAGGAAATGTTATAACAGGTATTTTTCCAATCCATAGTAGCAACGCTAAAGTATTATTTGATTCGGGTGCAACGTGTTCTTTTATGACTTCTGAATTTATAAGGAGAATAGGATTTACACCAACAATTGTGATTGATTATGCTGTGTTTACACCTACAAGAAAAATAGTCAGATGTGGTAAAAAGATTGAGGGAGTAAATCTATGTATAGAGGGAAATGAATTTGGGGTAGATGTGGTAGAGTTTGATTTGAAAGATTTTGATGTAATTTTGGGGATGGATTGGTTGAGTAAAAAGAAGGCACGTATTGATTGTGAAAGACAAAAGGTGAGTCTAGAAGGGAAAAGAGGAAAGAGAATATCATACAGAAACAAGAATAAGAACAGTGGGGTAAGAGTTGTGTCAGCCTTAAAGTTGTGGAAGGATGTGAAGAAGGGACACCATGCATTTTTATGCTATGTTCAAGAAGAAGGTGGCAATGCTTCAACGAAATAGAAGACAACACCAATAATAGAAGAAATAGTAGTTGTAAGGGAGTTTCCCGATGTTTTCCCAGAGAAGATTCCAAGTATGCCACCAGACCGTGAAGTGGAGTTCACCATTGATTTAGTGCCGGGTACAGGACCAAGTTCAAAGCATCCATACAGGATGGAACCAAATGAGATGTAGGAACTGAAGGAACAACTAAAGGAGCTATTAAGTAAGGGCTATATCTGTCCGACTGTATCGCCATGGGGAGCACCAGTTTTATTTGTCAGAAAGAATGATGAAAGTATGCGTCTCTACATCGACTACAAGGAGTTAAATCAGGTTACAATCAAGAACAAATATCCATTACCGAGGATCGATGATTTATTTGATCAGTTAAAAGGTGCCAAAGTATTCTCTAAAATAGATTTGAGGTCATGCTACCATCAGTTAAAAGTAGCAGACAAAGACATAGCAAAGACTGCTTTTCGAACGAGATACGACCATTATAAGTTCACAGTTATGCCATTCGGATTAATTAATGCACCGGCAGTATTCATGGATTTGATGAATCGAGTCTTTAGTCCATTTCTTGACAAGTTTGTGGTAGTATTCATCGATGATATTATGATATATTCAAAGATCAAGGAAAACATGAGGATCATCTCCGACAAGTTTTACAGATTCTGAGAGAAAAGAATTTATATGCAAAGTTGTCAAAATGTGAATTATGGCTCAAGAAAGTGTCTTTTATTAGGCATGTCATTTCCAAAGAAGGCATATCAGTAGAACCAACAAAGATTCAAGCAATTAAGAACTAGCCAAGACCGACTAATTCAAGGAAGTTCAAAGTTTTCTAGGATTTGTTGGTTATTACAAAAAATTTGTCTAGGATTTCTTAAAGATTGCCAGACAGCTCACGAACCTAATGAAGAAAGTGGTAAGTTTCAAATGGGATGAAAATTGTGAGAAGGCCTCTCAAGTTTTAAAAGACAGGTTGACATCAACACCAGTACTTGTGTTACCATGCGGGACCAAAGGATTTGAAGTTTACAGTGATGCATCCAAGTATGGCCTAGGATGTGTGGTAATGCGGCATGGAAAGGTAATAGCTTATGCATCAAGGCAGTTGAAAAAATTTGAACCAAGGTACCCCACTCATGACTTAT
Organism: Limonium bicolor; assembly: GCA_023374045.1. Classification (NCBI taxonomy): domain Eukaryota; kingdom Viridiplantae; phylum Streptophyta; class Magnoliopsida; order Caryophyllales; family Plumbaginaceae; genus Limonium; species Limonium bicolor. The sequence goes on along the minus strand of CM041777.1, from coordinate 151,563,070 downwards.
AACTGGCTGCTATAGTTTTTGCTTTGAAAATTTGAAGACATTATTTGTGGGGTACATCATGTAAGATCTTGACCGACCACAAAAGTTTAAAATACATCTTCATGTAAAAAGAACTGAATATGAGACAGAGGCGATGGCTAGAGCTCATTAAAGATTACAATTTAGAGATTATGTATCATGAAGGTAAAGCCAATGTGGTAGCTGATTCCTTAAGCCGTAAGAAGAGCTATAAGGAGCAAGTCAGCTGGGTACTACATGAGGAGCTAGTGAAAGATTTTCAATGGTTGAGTCTTGAGGTAGTTAAACCAGGTGAAGTTGAAAAAGAATGTTCTTTGAATAGTTTGCATGAATTCCTTGATATTTATAAAGAAATTTTGGATCACCAACAAGATGATGAAAAGATCAGGGAGATAAAAGAAAAGGTGAAACGTGGAAAGGCAACTGATTTTGAGATTTACGAATATGGCAGTTTAAGATTCCATGGGAGGTGGTGTATTCCAAGTAGCTGTGGTGAAATCAAAGAAAGGTTGATGAAGGAAGCTCACAATGTAATCTACTCCATGCATCCAGGAGGAGACAAGTTGTATAAGGACATGAAGAAACAATTTTGGTGGCCTGACATGAAAAAGGAGGTAGCTGAACACGTGTCAAGGTGCCTGACATGCCAAAAGGTTAAGTTTGAACACAAGAGAACTGGAGGTATGTTACAACCTTTAAATATACCTGGTTGGAAATGAGATTCAATATATATGGATTTTATAGTTGGGTTACCACTAAAGGAGGGATAAATCAGATTTGAGTGATTTTTGATCGATTGACTAAGACTACAAGATTAATACAGATGAAGAATACATAGTTAAAGGAACAATTAGTGAATGCTTATATCAAAAATATTGTGAGATACCATGGAGTGCCATCCGAGATTATTTTTGACAGAGATAACAGGTTTATTTCAAGATTTTGGCAACAGTTTCAGAAAAACATGGGAACAAGGCTAAATCTTAGCACCGCATATCATCCTCAAACTGATGGTAGAATAGAGAGAACCATCCAAACAATAAAAGATATGTTGATGAAGTGTGCAATGGATTATCAAGGTTCATGGTTCGACACACTTCATTTAATTGAGTTCTCCTATAATACAGTTTTCATGCAAGTATAGGAATGGCACCATATGAAGCGTTATATGGAAGGAAATGTAGAACACAACTGTGTTGGACTGATTCAGGAGAGCAAAAAATGATTGGAGCTGAACTGACAGAGGAGATGAGTAAGCAAGTCAGGAATATACAGCAAAGAGTGAAGGTTGCACAAGACACGCAGAAATCCTATACTGACTTAAAAAGGAGACCACTAGAGTTTGGTATTGGAGACAAGGTGTTCCTAAAGGTAGCACCTACCAAAAGTGTAGTATATTTTGGGAAGAAAGGTAAGTTAGCACCTAAGTTCATTGGTTCCTTATGAGATTTTGGAAAAGGTAGGAAAATTAGCTTACAGATTAGCTTTACCAATGGAATTGGATAAGGTGCATAACGTCTTCCATGTGTCACAATTGAAAAGATATATTCTAGAGGAATCTCATGTGTTACAGACAGAAGAAGTGGAATTTCAACCTAATTTATCTTATGAGGGGCGTCCAATCATAATTCTGGATCACAAGACAAGAGAAACTCGAGGAAAGCAGTGGAACATGTTAAGGTAATATGAACACATCATGGAGTTGAGGAAGCCATATGGGAACTTGAGATTAAGATAAGGGAGCCATACCCAAATTTATTTGGCTAAGGTTAGTAATTAAAGTTTCAGGGGAAACTTTATTTTTAAGGGGGGAAGGAAGGTTAAGAGAGTGGAAATCATAGGTTTGATATGAAGTGATATGTTTGATATATTTATTAGTACATGCCTGAAGAGCCATGCTTTGATTGATATTGATTATCTAACATGATTTTGTGGAATAAGTGAATGTGTACTTGTGGTTATCTATTTTTATGTGGTGATGTTACTTATGGAATTTATACACTGGTGGTGAATATTTTGTTGTATTATTGATTTTTATGGTAAGATTTAGCTTTGAGGACGAAGCTTGTTTGAGGAGGGGAGGATTGTTGGAGTATGAAGGTGTTGCTGAGAAAGTCAACCAGATCAACCAAAATTCAAGGAAAGAGTCGTTGGTCCCTGAAATTTCGGAAACAGACTCTCTCCAACGTTCAGATCCAAACAACTATGTAAGAGACTTGTCATTTCATTTCTTATTGCAGCTTTCCAGAGAGAATTATTCAGAGCATTTGTTTAGAGAAAGCTTTGCCTATTTTAGAGAGAGAGAAAGAAAGAGAGAGAAGTATTGGATTTGTTTGTGCATATCGATAGAGTCATTCTAGGTAGGACGTAGTTTTCACTACACTTATCATTGAGCTGATCAGAGATTGTATTGGGTGAGTGAGTGAAAACCACGAAGTAGATCTCATCTACTGAGTGGGCATTATAAGTTGTTTTGTTTTGACTAGGAAATAAAATAACTTATATTGTGTATCTTGTTGAGTTTCACAGAGTCCCTCTACCTTTCGATTGTTAATCCATTTAGCTCCTCTAAGTCTCTCTTAATTTACTACTTTAAGCAATTGCTTCCACACATAGTTCGACTAAGTGTTTCTACGTCTCAAGTGTTTTCACATACGAAGTTCAATTGAGTCAAACCATCTCACAGACTAACACCTTGAGTTGGTTTGAGTCAGCTATACGATCCTACATGTGGTATCAGAGCCTCGTTTAGCTGACATTCCAATCAAGAAGACATGGCACATGAGCAGACTCATTCATGATTCCAGACAACGAGGTAACGAGATCTCATTTAGAGACAGACCTTTACCGTATATCTCCTATGGGTTTTATGACTTTGATTGCTGAAATGGTTTCTGAAACTAACTCTCTTAAAGCTAATCTTAACAGAAAAGTCTCTGAGTTAACTGAGGAAATTGAGATCTCAAAAAGTCTTATGTATGCTCGGAGAGATGAAGCTGAGGAGCATAAGACTATTTCCTGCTCACTTAGATTGGATCTACAAGACTCTCGGCGTCATGTTGACTCCCTTAAAAAGGAGCTCAACAAAACCAAGAGTCTTACTGAATCCAACCAAAGGGAATAAGAGGAGTCGCTTACTCAGATTGACTCTCTCAAAAGGGATCTCACTGTTTTCGCTGACAAGTGTTGTTCTTTGCAGAATGAGTTAAATAGTTCAGAATCCCAAGTTATCTCTCTAACCTCTTCTGTTGAGCAACTCACTCAAAAACTAAAAGAAAAGGAACATGCACTCTCTCTCAAACCAGTCAATTTTATCAAACAGGTCACTCCATCCGAATTGCCTGAGTGGGCCAACTCCAAGATCAAGGAAGTTAGTTAAGATCGTGATAATCTACGAAAGGAAGTTGAAAAACTCTCCCAAGAGATAGTCAATATATGATCTGGAGTTGGATCGACTCAATCCAAGCCCAAGTGGCATAAAGGTAAATTCGATATTCCGAAAAACATTTCCAAATCCAACAATAAACCCAAGCACCAACAACAAAAAGAACATTTTGATTCTTGGTGGAAAGGACAACAAAAGTATGTTAACCTTCCCCCACCAAGATTTGTGGTTATTGTGGATGTCTTGGACATCGAGATAGTGCCTGTGAAAAGCTTCACAAGGATATGTCATTTAATATCAAGCGACTCAATCTTACCCTTGAGGCATGAGAAAAGCTGAAAAAAGCTGGTTCAAAAAGGGGACCCAAGTATATTTAGGTTCCCAAAACTACCAAGTGATTTTTTTTTGTAGGTGGAAGCGAGCGTGGAGATGGACTATTTGTACTTGGACAGTGGGTGCTCCAGACACGTAACTGGAGATCTCGACAAATTCAACTCGCTTTCATCCTACAATGGAGGTAAGGTCACCCTTGGAAACCACAACCAAGGTGAAATCATGGAAGTTGGCTCCATAGGTAACCCCTTCAAGTTTAAGGTAGATGGAGTCCATCTGGTCACTGGACTTCAACATAGTCTATTAAGCATTTTTGTGAAAGATTCAATTTAGTACTTTTCTCATCTGTCAATTGCAACGTTTTTGATGAATGTACAGGATCTCTAGAGGCCACAGGACGTAAAGAAGGAAATATGTACAAGAAGTGTCTAAATGCCATCAGTTCTGACGACCAAGTCTGTCTATGTGCTTGCTTTCAAGTAGCACCCAAACAGTCCCATCTCAAGGTGGTCAAGCGAATCTTTCGATACTTAAAAGGAACCAGTCAACTTCATCTATAGTACCTTCATTCCCTATATTACTTTATCTGGTTTTAGTGATTCTGACTGGATAGACTCCCTCCATGATCGAAAGAGTACATCTAGCAATGCACAATTCCTTTGTCTATGCTTAGTCTCTTGGTCCTCTGTAAAGTAAAATTATGCTGAGATCAAATTGGTATTTTCTGTGATAACAATTACACATTTAAAATCTCTGGAATCCCAGTCTAACATTCAAGAACCAGACACATTGAAATACGTTTCCATTTCTTGAAGGACTGTGTCGAGAAAAAGCTAATTCAACTTGACTTTGTTCCAAAAGAGGATCAGCTAGCAGATATCCATGCCAAGCCTCTTCCTACCACCAGATTCGAGGAACTCCGTTCAGCTATCGGAATGACTCAATCAACGTAAGACGGTAGTCTCTCTCCTCCTTTGGCTGTATAATTAGTAGGTGTTTCTTATATATTGTTTGAGTCAATCCGTGTTCTCATATTGATAGACTGTGTCTGTTCTTTATGTCCCTTTGCGATTTTCATTTTAAAAAAAGGGAGAGAGGACAAAGGCAAGGTACTCCGTTAACTTGTTTCTCCTGAACCAAAGCGGACCTCGTCCACTCGGTTATTAAGCCTTTATGGGTGCTTCATCACCCAACTTCCTAAGGGTGTGAAACCTGGGAAAGTTGGCCCAAAGCTGTTACATGGGTGGAGAGAAAAGTCTGGGGGATGGAGACAGACCCTGTGTGCTTAACTTGTTAAATATTTATGAATTGCAAATATAGAGCTATAAAGACCTCAAAACTGCAATGCAATGCAACATGGATCATTACAAGTTATGAGTATGTGGAAATGAAAGGTATTGTGGAATATGACAATACTTCTTGTCCCTTGTCGTCCATGAGTATGTTTGCGTTATGGATACAATTTATTTGTTTTTTAATGTACGAATTGACTTAGAATCTGTTGCCAACTTCCCTTATTGATGACAGCAAAAAGGGGGAAGTAGTGATCTCGTCTCTCTACGAACGGGTAACTTTGGTTATGTTCTGGATTGACTTTGTCTCTGTGCGACTAGGTATTAGGTGAGGTTTGGATATTCTGTTTCATTTTTACTCTATTGGTAGTAGATCATGTTGGTTGCAGTTTTTAGGCATATATTCCCTTTTCTTCCAATCTCTTTTAGTAGGTTGTGGTTTGCCAAATTGTGCTCATTGATTCAGGGGGAACTGTGATAGAGTTACTCAATCTATGTTGTGATTAAAGGGGAACTTGGACAGGGTTGGTTCCCCAAAATTCTTTTTGCTCTTGTCTTGTTTTGCAGAATGACTCATTCGGGATTCACAAAAAGAGTTTTGCTATCATCAGCAACAAGGGGAAAACTGTTGGAGTATGAAGGTGTTGCTGAGATACTCAAGCATATCAAACGAGTCAATCACACTTCTCAAAACAAGACAGAGTCAGTCAACCTTGAAAGATTGAGTGAGCTCTTAGATCGAATGAGTGTCTCTGTCCTTACTGAAAGAGCGAGAGAGTCCATCCATGTGAATTCATCAATCAGTTACGAAATTCAAGGAGTAACGTCCACTAAACCATAACAGTCATCAACTATCATTCTTGGGCCGAAATTCATGCAAATGTGAGCAAAATCCAAAGCCTTGACTTTCTGATAATTCGAGAGAGTCTGTCGGTCAGTTGCGAAAATTAAGGAGCAAGTATAGCAACTACATTGACTTACAACGGTCATCAATGTTAAGACTTGGACCAAAATTCTCTCAACATGGAACTAATCAGAAGACTTGGCTCCAACTTCCGAAATTTGGCTTCAGCTTCCGAAATTCAAGGAAAGAGTCGTTGGTCCCTGAAATTTCAAAAACAGACTCTCTCCAACGTTCAGATCCAAACAACTATATAAGAGACTTATCATTTCGTTTCTTATTGCAGATTTCCAGAGAGAATTATTCAGAGCATTTGTTTAGAGAAATTAAGCTTTGCCTGTTTTAGAGAGAGAGAAAGAAAGAGAGAGAAGTACTAGATTCGTTTGTGCATATCGACAGAGTCATTCTAGGTAGGACCTAGTTTTCACTACACTTATCATTGAGCTAATCAGAGATTGTATTGGGTGAGTGAGTGAAAACCACGAAGTAGATCTCATCTACTGAGTGGGCATTATAAGTTGTTTTGTTTTGACCAGGAAATAAAATAACTTATATTGTGTATCTTGCTGAGTTTCACAGAGTCCCTCTACCTTTCGAGTGTTAATCTATTTAGCTCCTCTAAGTCTCTCTTACTTTACTACCTTGAGCAATTGCTGCCGCGCACTTAGTTCGACTAAGTGTTTCTACGTCTCAAGTGTTTTCACATACGAAGTTCGATCGAGTCAAACCATCTCATAGACTAACACCTTGAGTTGGTTTGAGTCAGCCATACGATCCTACAAGGATGAAATACCCCAAGTTAGAAAGAAACCCTAATTCCTGGAAGTCCAGGAAATACTAGAAACCCTAATTCCTGGAAGTCCCAGAAATGCTAGAAACCCTAGTTCCTGAAAGTCCCAAAAATCATGGGAATGACCTTAAAAACTCTAGGAAAGCCTTGGAAACTTAATAAGACCCTAGGGAACCCTAATTACCAGAGATGGAAAGCCTTAGAAAATTCTACAAGACCCGGTAAAATTCTAGTACCCGGAAATGCCCCCATAGCTAGTTTTACTCCATTATAATCACTTTTCTCCTTTGGAAACATCTTAAGTAGCTTGGTAAGCATGATGTGGTGACCCAGTTGAGGTAAGAACAAGGTGGCGACCTATTAGGTAGGATGCACGAGGTGGCAACCTAGTTAACCTAAGCACGAGGTGTCAGGAAGCACGAGGTGTCACAGAATGATTGGTTAAAAGATGTCCACACAAGTTAGCAAGCAAGTAGGGAGGTGAAGAAAGCTAGTAGGAGGTGTCACAAGGGCATTAGCTGGATTTTAAGTCAAAGTAAAACAACATGTTCCTTATTTACTCTTAAAACACCTTAATTCCTTTTGTACCCTTAAGTGGAGCCTTAAATGAGTTACAACCTGAAGTGTATTCACTTCCATTTATACTTACACATTAGTTAAACATGATACCACACACACCACAACAAGAAGGCGGAAAAAACCAGCCAAGCCAAGCCTTAAAATTTCAGCCACCTTAAGTAAACATTAATACCATTTACTACATGTCATGAGTAAGTTTCAGCCCATTATGACTACTGCAGCCACGACCTGCCCTTTCCAACATCACCACTTATGTTTCATGTTTAAACAAAGCCAACTCATAACCAATAGGAGAAGGATGGGTGGCATCATCCTTACAAGCCTTTCATTTGCCTTAAGACTTCTCATCTTCTACCTATAAGAAAGGAGCCACACCCAGGCCTTCTAACATACAACACAAATCTTCTCCTACCTCTGTAAACCCATAGAAACACAAATTCTAAGATAAAGCAAGCCAGTCACCCAAGAACACTAAAATAGAAGCCAATTTCCTTCCCATTGCAGAAGCCGTGTAAAAACAAAAGGATTTGGAGGTCTTTCCAGGCGAATATTTGGGAGTTCCTGGTCAGAGTCGGATGGAGGGGGATGCACGTGGGGTCACGTGACCCCACGTTTTTTTGAAAAATTCATATATTCTTATTTGTATGTTTTGCATATATAATATAAGTGACCCCGTATATTATGAAGTTTGTAATAGTTTAGTGGCAAGAGACAGAAGTAGGAAGTGAGATTGTTTGGGTTCAAATCCCAATCATGCACCATTTTCTTAGAAGACTTGATGCTCTTATTTTTTGTGACAATTTTTTTCTCATTTTCCATCCCCAACTAATAGCTTAAAGTAGTAGTTTTTTTTTTTCATTTTCCATTCCCAATTAAAACAGCTGTTTTATTTTTTATCTTTCTCTTATTTTCTTTCCAAAAGCAACCATTTTTTTAAAATTTATTTTCCTTCTTTTTTTATCTCCTTTTTTTGTTCTTTCTCTTCAATTTATTTTCCTTCTTTTTTTTAATCTCCTTTTTTTGTTCTTTCTCTTCAATAAATACTTAGGCCACTCTAGAATTACACATCAAATCCTCATAGGTTTCTCTGAGTTTTCAGAAGCTCATATTGGGAGAAGATACTAATTGTGCTTCCTCAACAACGGTAACACTTTCAAACTTCATCTCTTACTTTATTCTCTACTATTAGTTTTAAAATTTTATTTTATAAATCTGAAACCTTTATTCTTGTTTGTTGAATTTTGGATTTTCTTTTGATCAATATTTTGCAAACGTGTATGATTCTTTATGTAATTAGAATACATATTTAAGTTTTCTTTTGAGATAATGTAACATATTATCATATAATGAAGCCCCGTAGAATATAATTGTACTAGATGATGATATTATCTTTAAATTTGAATTATAATTTATGAATACAATATTTATTTTATAATAATAGTAGTGACCCCATAAGTTTTGAATCCTGGCTCCGCCCCTGTTCTTTGTATCCCCATTTAGATATTTTAAGTACCTAACTCGTGATTAAAATAAATGGCGAGAAGGAGCCAGGTAGTTCTAGTGCTCCACCATTCTTTCCTCATGTGTCAATTCTGGCAACGCTTTATGTTTGTGCTGTTTTAGGAAGCTTATGCTGCGTATCTCTTCTAACTCTTTTCATGGTGTGAAATTAGACTCTTCAATGGTGATTTTGATGTATAATAGGCCCCAATAAGTTCTGGGAAACTTGATGAACAAACCTTGAATTCTAGATTTCAATTTCTGTGATTTTTGTGCTTTAACTTCGAGCCAGCTTGGTGTGTGATTTTCGTTAATAAATTTTTTGGGGCTTTGACTAAAGATGATTAGTACTTATCCTTCTACAATATTCCAGTTCGTGGGTAAGTTCTCCAGTTAAGTTTTTATGAGTTAAAGGTAAGACAAGACCAAAAACGCGCTATAAGACCTTCCCAGTCTCTATTCAAATTATGAAGAGGTTTTTGAAGGTTTATTGCGTTGTTTTTGTGACTAAATAATAATAAGATATTGATATTGAACTAGTTAAAATATGGGCCGAATTTATACAGAGGTAAGACCTTAAACAAAGGGTTGTTTTAAGGTATTTTAAGGTGTTTATTATGTGCTTTAACTTGGTTTTGGTTTGGTAAATGGTGGCTATGTGCTTTGATTTATCTTGGTACGTTGTGTGGGTGTTTTATTAAGGTTGAGGATGTGGTTGGACTACATAATCACTTGGTACTCACTTTAGAATCTGGTTACACAAATTTATGAGCCCTCGGAGGCCAGACACTAATTTTTCCCACTACCAATGAATTGTGGGCAAGCCATCATGATCTACTCTATAGGCTGATGATCTATAGGGGGTGTGCACACTTAAGGACATGGGGTGAGGTGGAAATATTTTTCCAACGGGCCGAGGGTCTTAGTGCCCTTTGTCGAAAGACCGGTGTACCCGAGGATTGGTGGAAGGACTAAAATAGATTAAAATTTGTGGTGGTAACTTCTTGATTGTTTTATATCTTTTATCTTGCTAAGGTTATGGTGTGGCACAACTTTTTTGTGTGTTATTATGCAGATTAAAGTGTTTAACAAACATAAAATGAATTTTACAGGTGGTGACAAGAATTACTCAGTTTTTCTGACTTTATCTACAACCCCTTACTATGAGTATGGTTTTATGGTTGCAGTATGACTTTATATGGATGGTCAAGTGGGAGGGTGACGCTTCGATCTTTAGTTACTTTATCGACATGTACTTAGTAAACAATATAGGCTTAGTCACATGAGTCCAGGTGGTTATAAAAAAGGAAGCTTATTATCTTAAAGAATCTAATCTATCGAACAGCTACAAGGTAAGATAGGATAAGGACCATGATGGTGGAGCAAGTGAAGAAATGTTTTGCTTATTTTCGGTAGTTCATAAGTTGTCTTTAAAAAAAACAGTAGAACTTTTGTGTAAAACTGTTACTTAGGTTTTGGTGGGAAGATAAGATATGGTGTGTAATCATTTTTGGATAGGGGCGGTATAGTTTCTTTTAGCCTCATCATCCACAGTAGGTGTGTGGATGTGGCGGTAACACCCAGGAGAAGGAAAACTTTTGTAAAGTCTTCCGCTATGATAGTTATACACTTATATAAGATGGTTAGTTTTCCTTAGTAAAAGTGTGGGTGTTACACTGATGGATGATACCTGTCTGTGCGAAAAAGATTTCCCCCTCATTAGAACAGCCTAATTCTCTTGCATTATCAGTACAGACAATATTAACTTTTCCTCAAACTGTCTCTCAACCATCGCAAGAAATTTTTTAATTGCTTCCCAAGCATCACTTTTGTGTTTCAAGAGTTGCACCCACGTTACTCTACTAAAATCGTCAAAAAATAGACAAAATATCAACAACCATTACAAGTAGGAACACTAAAAGGCCCCCAAACATCAATGTGAATTAACTCAAAAGCCTTGTTTGTCTTGATCTCTCAATGCCCAAAAGGTAAACGCTGAGCATGACAGTTATAACAAATATCACAAATAAAAATCTCTTGGTACATCATCAAACTTTATTAAACCTATGTTTACAAATTTTTTGATACAGAACATGCCCTAACTTAATATGTAAATCTGCAGCCTTCACAGTGACTCTACAACAAATGCTTGAGCACTATTCTAGTCCATCATCAGCTCGTAACTGTTATCTTGATGCGACCAACTGGATCCAACGACTCGCTCTCCCCTTGTCAAGGATGTACAAGCCATCTTGCTCAGAACCAATTTCAATTCTCCTTGTAATAAGGTCTTGAGCAAAACACTTATGAGCGTCAAATACCAACGGATGTAAAAACTGGCCAACCATCTTCCGAACAGATTTCAGGTTAAACATAAATCTAGGAACAAACAAAATATCCTGAAGTCAAAATTTATCACCCAATCTGACATCCCCAATTGTTATTACTTGTTGTGGTCTACCATTTGGTAAGATAATTACTCTAGAGTAAGGGAGATTTGTCAAATTTTCAAACAACTCTTTAACACCTGACATATAATCTGTTGCTCCAGTGTCTAAAATCCACTCCCCTGATAGACTTTGTGTAGCTTGTGAATTTTTACCAAGAAAACACAAACAATTGGAAGATAAATTTTGTTTCTCACCTGAAAAATTGCAATATGATTCATCTACTCGCTTAGACGACAAAGTAGCAGCCTGAACAACCCCTTAAAATTCAAAAGTTCAAATATATCCTTTTTTATACAGCGTGCTGTAACGGCTAGTTTGCCCTTCAAATAGCTAGTTTAAGTCTAACAACTCTTTATTTCTATATATAAGCACCCACGTTTCATGGTAATAGAACACCAACCCTAGACCAAATCTATGGTCTTATTTACAATAACAATCAATGAAATTTTTTAAACAATTACATTATATTTTACGGATACAAATTGTAAATGCAACTACAACTAAAACCCAAAAAAACCACATCTTTATGCTCTGCTTCATCTCTTCTTTGTGTTCCTTCTTTATTTCCTCCCTCATTTTGTTGATAAGAAATGCATCAGCTACTATTCTTTCTTGACTATGAGCTTCAGAAAGAGCAGAGAAGGCACTAGAAGTAGATGATACCATGCTTGAGTATGACCTGTCACAACCATCATGTCTTACCTTCGAATGAGAGTTGTATCGATCGTGCATTACTAGTGCCCACCATTGAAAAAAACCACAAATCCAACAATTGTAGTACGCCCTTCCACCAAAGTGTTCTTGCGGGAGAGAGTTAAATTTGCTGGAATTCTACATTGCAATGAATCGTTTGAAATTTTTCATTGATTGTTATTGTAAAGAAGGTCATGTCTTTAGTATGGGGTTTGTGTACTAGTACTATGAAATGTGGTTGCTTATATAGAGAAAAAGAATTTTTGGACTGAAATTAGCCGTTTGAAGGAAAAACTAGCCGTTACAGCACAAAGGTCATTTTCCAATGGGGTTAACGAAGAAGTTGATGAACATTACCAAAAAAGGGCATTTTGTAAATTAGGAAAGATTTTAGGAATATCTTGTGAAAGGTTTTAAAAAATAGATATATTGTGAATTTTCCATTTTTCATTTTATGAGTGTTTATTATGTGTACACTAGACGATACAGTATGTTTATAATTCAAAAAAGTAGATCTTACTAATATGATCTAATGTGCTATCAATTTTTTGTGTGGAATACTCAGTAAAGAGTTTGGCAAAAGTGACCCAATCTAAAAACCCAACTTAACAAATTCGATTTGATCCAAATAATATAATTTGAAAAATCAAATCCCAAATAATCATAATAGATACTAAATATGGAAACAGTGACGGCGTGAATTCCCAAAAGTATTTGTGTTGTATTCACTGTTGAGTATACATGACCTAGCTGAAGTTATTTATATTGTAAAGACTACTGTAAAACGTTGTGCTTTGTATCTTATACTTCGATGGACTGATAAGGACTATAAATGTATTATTTGGGCTTATGTTCTGTATTGGGATTCTGTTCTGATTGGGCTTGTTTTATTGTTCCAATATGCCCCCTCGATCCAAACGGGTGTAAACCAAGGCGGGATCGAAGAGAATGAAAACGCGATGGAGGCAGTGGCTTGGTGAGAGCGTCTGCAACCTATTCGACACCATTGATGAAGGCAATGCGCAAGGATCTGTTCTGCACTCGTTCCCGCACGAAGTGATAGTCGAGACAGATGTGTTTGGCGCGGGCATGAAACACCGGGTTGGCTGCCAGATAAGTGGCGCCTAAATTGTCACACCAGAGAACCGGGGAATGAGGTAAGTAAAACCCTAGCTCTCTAATTAAATTTTGTAACCAAGTAAGTTCACATGTTGCATAGGCCATGGCACGGTATTCTGCCTTTGTTGTTGATCTGGCCACAGTGGGCTGTTTTTTTTTATTTCCACGAAATTAGGGTTCTGCCAAGGTAGATACAGTACCCTGTTGTCGATTTTCTGTCAATTGCATCACTTGCCCAATCAGCATCGGAATACGCCTGTAGGTGTAGAGGTGAGTCAGTAGGGATGTGAAAAGCTAGGTCAAGTGTAGATTTAAGATACCGAAGGACTCTTTTGAGAGCTTGCCAGTGTGTTGTGGTAGGAGCATGCATAGATTGGCAGAGTTTGTTGACTGAATAACTTAAATCCGGTCGGGTGAGGGATAGATACTGTAATGCACCCAGTAAGCTGCGAAACTTAGTGGGATCATCAAAGGGCTGTGAATCAGAGGAATGGGTAGTGGATGAAGTGCTCATGGGTGTAGTGACAGGCCGAGAGTAAAACATACTAGCTTTGTGTAGAAGATTTTCAATGTATGTTTTCTGAGTAAGATGCAAACCTGAAGAGGTTCTGTGGACTTCCACCCCTAGAAAAAAATGTAGAGGACCAAGTCCTTAACAGGGAAGAGTGAAGAAAGTTTGGAAATAAATAACTTAACCAAAGTAGATGAGGAGCCTGTGATAACTATATCATCCACATAGACCAAGATAAAGAGTGTATCCCCTTGATAGGAATAGAGGAAGAGAGAGGCATCTGCTCTAGACTAAGTAAAACCCATAGTGATTAGGGAATCACTTAATTTAGAAAACCAAGCCCGAGGGGCCTGTTTTAACCCATAGATAGATCTGTGAAGTAAACAAACATGATCTGGCAGAAGAGGGTGTGTAAATCCAGGTGGCTGACTCATGTAGATTTTCTCCTCTAGATCACCATGTAAAAAGGCATTGTCTATGTCAACTTGATGTATAGGCCAGTTTTTAGTCACAGCCACAGCTAGAACTAGCCTTATGGTAGAGGGTTTAATCACTGGGCTGAAGGTCTCGACATAATCCAAACCCTCAGTTTGAGTAAACCCGCGAGCCACCAACCTAGCCTTTCTTCTTTCTATCGAACCATCTGGCTTTTTCTTTGTTTTGAGCACCCATTTCACACCCAAGGGTTTAACAGTTGGTGGGAGGGGAACTAGACTCCAGGTATGTGTTTTCTGCAATGCCTGAAACTCCTTCAGCATGACATCTCTCCATTGAGGAAATTTCACTACTTGTTTAAACGAGGGCTCATCAGGAATAATTTCAGTAGAATGAATGGTGGGCCAGGCTATAGTCCCGTCTGTCCTGACCAGAGGTTTCCTGATGTGGTCACGAGCCCTGGTAATCATGGGATGAGGAGCATGGGATGGAGAGGGTGAGGGATCTGAGGTGACAGGTGTAGAAGTGTATGTACTAAGGACAGGAGAGGAATTTGGTGTAGTTGTTTGTGAGGTGTCAGAGTCCAGATTAGGGAAAGGAACAGGGGAATGTGGGGGAGTGTTGTGGGTTGGGCTACTGGACTGAGAATGTGCTGGAGAGGAGAGTGTGTGGGAAGAGGAAGAAGAGGGTGGGCCAGGTGATGTGGAGTCTGGAAGAAGCACAGGAATTGGGTTGTAAGAGTCAATATCAGTAGGGTTGGATGAAGGAGAATGTATGGATTGATATGGAAAAGAGGTTTCATTAAATAAAACATCACGGGAAACATAGATTTTATTTGTCTGAGGGTCCAGACATATAAAACCTTTGTAGTTTGAAGCATAGCCCATGAAAATGCATTGCACATATCTGAAATTCAACTTGTGGGTGTTGTAAGGCCTGAGATTAGGCCAACACTCACACCCAAACACTTTGAGGTGTGAGAAATCAGGAGGGGTAAGAAAAAGTTTGTCATGTGGAGTTTTATAGGATAGTGTAGGGGTAGGGGTTCTGTTTAACAAATAGACTGCTGCAAGGAAAGAATGTTCCCAAAAAACCAAGGGTAGAGAGGCATGGGCCAGTAGTGATAGACCTTTCTCCACAATAATCCTGTGTCGGGACTCAACTGTCCCCTGCTGTTGATGAGAGTAAGGGCAGGAAATCCTGAGAGCAATCCCTTTCTGCTGAAAAACAGGCTTTAATGGTTTAAACTCTACTCCACCATCAACCTGTACTGATTTCACCCGAGCAGAGAAATGATTTTCAACCAGATTCAGAAAAACATTGAATACCTTGGTGACATCAGATTTAAGACCCAGAGGAACAACCAAATGAATTTACTGTAATCATCCACAACAGATAAATAATACTTGTTGCCATTAAAAGAAACAGTATGTGAGGGACCCCACACATCCAAAAACAGGAGATCAAAGGGTCTGTTAGAAGTAGTATAGGTCGTGGGATGGGGAAGAGAATGCATCTTGCCCATATAACAACCCTTACATTTTATTTGATCAAAATCCTTAAAGACAGTAGGTAAACTATAGTTTCTGATTGTAAGATTGGTGACCCTTGAGGAAGGATGACCTAATCTTTGATGCCAAATACTGGAAGTGGCCTTTTGAGTGACATGAGTCTGCAACTGAGGGAAAACTGCATCTGCACACCCGTCAGAAAAATTGTATAATCCATGCTTAATTCCTCCTCTGAGTAGAGTTGTCTTCGTAGCCAGATCCTTAATCAAAAAATAGGTAGGGTAAAACTCAAACATCACATTATGATCAGCTGTGAATTGTCTAACTGAGACAAGATTTTTATTTAAGTCAGGCACATATAGCAGATTAGAGAGAGAGAAATAACCATGTGGTGTGGGGAGTAACCCTGTGCCTTGTCCCTTCACCGGTAGAGACCCACCATTTCCAAAACTAACCTCATCAGAGGTACCAGTGATATGACTATCCAGACTCAGATTAGAGAAATCATGGGTAAAATGATTGGATGCACAGCTGTCTGGGTACCATGTAGTGTCAGTAGTGGTATGATTTGCATTAAAGGAGGAAGAGGGATTTCTCTGATAAGCATGGTCAAATCTATGATAGCAAGCAACAACAATATGACCATATTTACCACAAACTTGACATTGAACTCTGGGATCCGCTCTTCCTGAAAGATGTGAGTTATTATTATTACCTCCTCTAGATGTGTTTCTGCCTCCTCTGTATAAGTTGCTTCCTCTGTTGTTCCTGCCTCCTCTGCCTCTGCCTCTAGAGTAGTTGTGAGAGAACTGAGTGGCGTTAGCAGTCATGTGGGTGGAGGAGACAATATCAGTGGTCTGTTGTGCTAGGTGAGACTCATATATAAGTAGCTGACTGTAGAGAGTATCTGGGGAAACAACTTCAGTTCGCAGCATGAGGTTAGTTTTAACCGATTCATAGTCCAAAGGCAAACCAGAGATAATACAACTCACAAAATCAGAATCAGACATAGGTGAACCAGCTGAGGAGAGAGAATTAGCAATGGATTTAGCTTTGTTGAAAAATGTGGTGATATTGTCTGACCCCTTTTTGATACTCATTAACTGAGCTCTTAGTAACATTAATCTAGCATTCACCTTAGCTGCAAACATCTCTTGTATCTTACTCCAAGTTTCAGCAGAAGAGGTGGAAAGAACAACTTGAGTTAAGACAGATTCTGACATAGATGAGTTTAATAGGGACATAATCAACTGATCTGTTTGTTTCCATGTGGCAAATTCAGGATTTGGAGTGCCATTGATGGTTTCAGCTGGTTTGGGTTTAGACCCATCTACCCAGTCAAATAACCCATGTCCCCTTAAGTAGGCTCAAGCTGGATTTTCCATAATGGGTAGTTTTCAGTGGTGAGTTTTATGAAGTTAGAGGAAGATGAAAGAAAGGAGGAGACGGAGGTAGAAGAGGTGATGTGACCTGATGTACTGCTGTTGTGGACAGTACCAGTTGAAGAAGAATTGATTGATTCGTTGGTCATTGCTGAATCAGAAAGAAAGAACTGGTGGATAAATGGAGGAGCCTCCTTCAGAGCTCTGATACCATACTAAATATGGAAACAGTGACGGCGTGAATTCCCAAAAGTATTTGTGTTGTATTCACTGTTGAGTATACATGACCTAGCTGAAGTTATTTATATTGTAAAGACTACTGTAAAACATTGTGCTTTGTATCTTATACTTCGATGGACTGATAAGGACTATAAATGTATTATTTGGGCTTATGTTCTGTATTGGGCTTCTGTTCCGATTGGGCTTGTTTTATTGTTCCAATAATAGAATCAAACTGAAACAAAAAAATAGGTCCAATCGAAAGCCACTTAGACTAAAGTTATCCACACCACAGTTCGCGAAGTCACTCAAATACCAAATAAACCTAATATGTATATAATAAACAAAATAACTTGATTTGTTACATCAACTAAAAACCATGTGAACAATTCAAACATAACCTAAAGCATCACAAAACCAAATATAACAAAAAAAAAACAAATTTAACAGATCAAAATCGAACCAAACCGAATGTAATTGTTTGAAATACGACCTAGCCCGATTCAAACATGACCTAAGCATCACAATTACCGAATATTACATTAGCCAATTGTAGCAAAGAACTCAAAATTATAAAAGTTTATAAAACTATAAAAGGAAACGCCACAAAAATGTATTAAACATAAAATATTATAAGTAAATGTGACAAAAGACTAAAAAAATAATAAATATTTTAATAAATTCACAAATTGCTAAAATGTTGCATAATTTAAACATAACTACAACAACACATTTTTTAAAAAATAACTATATAAATACAACTAGATCATTACATAATTCTCTAATTTATTAAAATTATTAATAATATATATGACAATAAATATGATTTTTATGGATTTAATTCTTTAATTTATAATTTTATATATACTTTTTTCTCCGAAATACATGGACTTGTATTATTATTATTTTTAACAATTTTTGTGTATTTATAAATGTTTTATAATTTTTAATTAATTTTTATATTTATTTTCCAAATTTTTTGTTTTCAATTATTCTTTGAGCATTATTCTATGTATTAAGTTCTTTGCTACAATTGCTTTTAAATTTGTTATGATTCTTTTTGTGTTTATCTAGTACATTTTAAAAAAACTGATATATATATATATATATATATTAAGACATAATTTGAAATATACTAAGAGAATGGTAATAAAAACTTAGAGATATATTATAATAACTTGCAAAACCAAAAATGTGTTTAAATTCCCACAAACCTCAAATGAAATTTCCAAAACAAAATAGAGTAACTCTTTCAACTAATAACATTCCCAATTTTCTAAAAATTGAACATTCCTGGATTTTTTACCAATAACAATAATTTGTTCTACATTAACTATATTCATCAAGCCTAAAATAACAAAGGTTGAATAAAACAAAGAAACATTATGTTTGCTTTATACTTTCGAGTTTCGACTTTCACTCGCACCGTAATTTTCATCCCTCTCAATTCGGCAAAACCGGATACTTCCCTGAGAAACAAGCATAACAGAACTTGTTCGCATCACCGCCAAATACCCGATTCAAACTCTTAAGCGACAAAAAAGCCAGCGAGTCCGACCCAATAAATTCCTTGATCTGATCCACACTCATCCTCGCAATTAACTCCTCCGAACATGGCATATCTACTCCGTAGTAACACGAGCCTGTGATCGGAGGGCTGGCAATCCTCACATGGACTTCCTTCGCCCCAGCTTCTCTTATCATCCTCACAATCTTCAACGAAGTTGTACCTCTTACAATAGAGTCGTCGATAACCACCACCCTCTTACCTTCCAGCACGGACCGGACTGGTGCCAGCTTTAGTTTTATTCCAACATTCCTGATTCTCTGGGATGGCTCGATAAACGTCCGACCCACGTAATGTGACCTTATCAGACCCTGTTGGAAGGGAACCCCAGCCTTGGCAGCGTACCCAAGCGCAGCCACGACGCCGGAATCAGGGACCGCGATGACCACATCGCAGTCAACCGGGCTCTCTGTTGCGAGAATCTCTCCGAATGTGTAGCGGGATTCGTATACCGACTTTCCGAATACAACCGAATTTGGTAATGAGAAGTAGATGTGCTCGAAGATGCACTGTTTTGGTTCTGCTTGTGGGTTTGAACACATAAATGACAGAACACCGTCCTTGTTCACCACTATCACTTCCCCTGGGTACACTTCTCTCTCAAACGTAGCTTCGATTAAGTCAAGAGCGCATGTTTCTGAAGCAAATACAACGGCACCATTCGCCTTCTACCCATCACGAGCGGACGGAATCCGTAAGGGTCTCTCACGGCAACAAGCTGATTGTCACCGGTCAAGAAGACCATGGAGTAAGCTCCCTTCAGCTGACTGCAAGCGTCCGCGATTCTGTGGATTAAAGATCGCGCCTTTGAGATGGCGATCAAGTGAAGAACAACTTCCGTGTCAGAGCTCGTGTTGAAGATCGAACCGTTGTCCTCAAGCGTCGCTCTCAGAGGCTTGTAGTTCACCAAATTGCCGTTGTGGGCGACTCCCACCGACCCGAATCTGAACTCCGCCACAAAAGGCTGGACGTTCTTCAGCAAGGAGGATCCAGCCGTGGAGTACCTGACGTGGCCGATGGCGGAGTTGCCCGGTAATAAGGAGAGTTTGGATTCGTTGAAGACTTCCGAGACTAGACCGACGCCATTGATTGTCTGCAGGACGCCATTGTTGACGGCGACGATTCCGGCGCCTTCCTGACCGCGGTGCTGGAGGGCATGAAGGGCGAGGTAGCAGAGGCGGGATGCCTCCGGGTCATCGTAGATGCCAAAGACGCCGCACTCCTCCCGGGGCTTATCAAAATCGAGCAATTGAACATCTTGGTTCTGAGGGTGGGAAGATTCGAGAGGGGAGATGGGTGAATTCAAGCAAAAAGGTGTACCAAGTTTCTGGGTTTGAGTCTGAAAAGGTTTAAAAGAAGGTTTTGAGAGGTTTCGGAGAGAGAGTACATTGAAAGAGTAGACAGAAGCGAGTATGAAGGGGTTGGAGGGTCGACGGATTTGGTGATGCGGGAATACAAGGGAGGACAGCAAGGAAGCCATTGATGGAGGGAGGGTTTAACTTCTTTGAACTTTAGAACACTACAAAAAAATGCAGTTTAATGGGGGGAAAATATTTTTGAAAATAATTTATTTAGAAACGATAAAATCTTCCAATAGGCAAAATAATTCCCACTAATTTTTCTCTGATTATCTTTTCATTTATACTAAATAAACTTCTAGTAGATGGTTATTATTCGGAATAAATCTCCCATAAAATAAGTTTACCTTTCAATTCATAAGAAAAAAATCTTCCTATTATGTTTATTATTGGAAAAACAATTCACAAGACCATTATCTTTTTATTTACTAAAATAATTTTCGTATAGAAAAAAATCGCCAGATACTTAATATTGTGAAAAGAATCTTCCTACAATATAGATACTATTAGAAAAAAAATGATTTAGACAAACTTTCTTCGGTAGATAATTAGTGGTGGGAATTTTTTTTATCACCATTAATCGTTTATTTCTAGGGGTTAGATTTTGGATTTATCCAAAAACTGAATTAACCAATTTTATTTTTTGGATTTTAACCGAATTGAAAATTTCGGTTAACCGAATTATCCTAATCATAATTTGGTTTGGATTTGGTTTTGACTTTATCTAATTCGGTTAACCAAATTATCCAAATTTTCTTTACAAAAGAATATCCTATTTTCTAATTCTAGTCTTTAGTGACAAATAGTCAAACATAAACCTTAAATTTTGGTAAGTTGAAAACCAAACTAGCTAAAATTTGAATTTCAGTTTGGATTTCGGATTTCACTTTTAAAAGAATTTGGATTTCGGATAATTTGGATAATGGTTAATTCGGTTTTGGTCTTAATTTGGATAATTCGGTTTTTAACCGAAATCTAATTTATTTGTTACAATTTGGATTTCGGTTAACCGAATTATCCAAATGATCACCCCTATTTATTTCATGCGTATAGTTACTATTGAGTAAAAAGCCTAGTTTACAGAAATATCATAGCATAAAAATTTAATTTTAATTTAGAATATGACTATTTACTAAATTTTAACTTTTTTAACATAAATATTACTATTTATTAATAAATATAGTTCATATCATACCATACAAAAAATTTTATTTCACAACATACCACAAAAATTAATAAACTATATTAAAAATAGGAAAACAATAATAAAATTTTAAATTTTATATAATAAAAAGGATTATATATATAAATATCAAAAATCAAAATATATTATTTAAAGCTAAAATATTTAATGAAAGTTGAAAAAGTTAATGAAAATTTGATTTTTATAATATTTTACTCAACCTACTTTCATAATATAAAATAATATCATAAAAAGCCAAATTCTCACTCTATGTTTAATCAACTTTGTGGTTTGTCTAATATGACTTTTTATAATTCTTTATATTTTTATAAATTTTATTATATATATTGTACTTTTTAATTTTGTACAATTTCAGCTCATATAAAAAAGGACTTAAATTGTTACTAGTTTTTTTATATAATACATAATTTTTTGTTGTATTCTTTTAGTTAAAATATATAAGGTGATATTATAAGAAATACTAGATGATCATATTCTTCACTATTTTAACCCAAATAATATGTAAAGAGCGAGTCATATATGTAATAGATGCTTGGAAGGATTGGTGGGGTGTTTTTTAATCTATGAGGCAACAAAAGTCGTCATGATAGATAGTCAAACAGGACGATTAATGTGCTTTGTCATCATTGATAGCATTTATTTTCTTGGTGTCAAAGAAGGTGACTTAAGTTGCCATAATGTCAAACAGGACAAGCAAAATTGGTTATCACCAAAGTCTAACACGACATATCTTTAGAGACAACCCAGGGGACAATTACCTGCTCACCCGTATAGTTTAACGAGGCAAGTTATTGATCTATTAGGGCAATAAAATTTACCCTCATAGATCTAATATGTTTTAGTGAGAAGATTCTTCTCCCTAAATGAAAATCTTATTATTTTAATTTGCCGACCTTTAAAAAATCTATTTCAGCAGGACATCTAATTTGGTAACTAGTGCTAGGTAACATACGAGGTACAACATCTCATTCGACAACAACATTGAGATTTTAAGCCGCTTTTCAAAATAATCCAGGACATCAATTTATGATGGGTCTATTTACAATTATGGCCCACAAAAATCTAACCACAGTTCACATGGCTAACCAACATTTATTAAATATACCTAGATTGACACAGACGCAGGAATAGGTATGTTACATTTTTTTTTCCTTACCATGAGCGAACGACCCCTTAGGTTGTATACAGAAAATTTTTGAAAAAATTTGAGTGTAATAGCGTAAATTCAAAACCCTAATCATCTTGATTCCCAGATTGTTCCTTTACAATGCTCCCTAAATTCAGTTGATTGTCCGCTTTATGCGGGGATGAAGATTTGCACCTAGTTTTACATGAAATCACATAATACCGAATCAGACAGATCGCACAAGAAAGAAAGAGATGATTTAGAGAGCTTGAAGTATTGGTCAAATGCTAAAAGTTACGTGATACTTTATTACGAGCGGTGGATCCCTATTTATAGGTTCGGGTGTCAAGCCTTTAGCATGCCAAACTGTACAACCAGTCATTTACAAGTGGACAACCTGTCATTTAAACAAGTAATGTTAGAGATAAAAAGTATTGTCATTTCCTATCTTTGTCTTGTCCTGTTGGTCTTTGTTGAAAACTATCAAAGCCAAGTGAAATATCCCTAAATTAATTACATAAATAAAACTTAATTAAATAAATAATTAATTAAGTTAAAATAATTAATTAAGGTTATGATTGTTATTGAGATGAATTATTTAATTCAATTATGTGTTGAATACTACTTCCAAATGAGACTATCCATGGGTGTCAAATACTACTTCCAAATGAGACTAATACTCCTTAATACGAGGAAACACTCAAGAGAAAGGCATAAGTAGGAAATAAAATATAGCCGCCGAAATTCTTCTCAAGAAAAGAGAAGTAAGAAAATGAAGGTAAATATGTAACTCTATGAGGGATTGCCAAGTGAATACTAATACGAATAAGTAAAAAAAATGGGGAATCTACGGAATAAAGGAGAGTATGTTAACCCATCGAAATGGTAAGGGTAAAGGAAAGTTTTCCTAAATTGTGCCATGAGTCATAGAAAACCCGTTCATTTCAGTCTCCACCAAAGGATTTAATGACCTTACCTTTAATATAAGTCATAAATTAACATTTACACCCCCTCACTAACCACCGTTACGGCGCGAGTAAATACCAAATAGTTTAGGTAAAAGTACGAATACCAAGTTATACACCTAGAAAATAAAGAAAATGAAGTGTGATAATGCTATTCTTAACACCAAGGGAACCACTAAATTGGAAAGTTGTGGTGCCACCTAGTCAACACTATAAAATACCATGTAGGGATTAGTTTTACCAGCTCCTCATAGGTACTAGAATCCGTACTAAATGGGAAAGAAAACCAGTTAGGTGCACCAGAGCACTTTGAGTGGGTTAAACTGATTCGCTATCGAGACTAATGCAGAGAGGGACATGAGAAATTTAGCCATCTTGATTATTTAAGTATGACCTTGATTGACGAGTTCGTAACTCTTAATGTCCAAGCTATAGCTACGGGAATTGTGGAATCTTGGAAGAAAGGGTAGAAAGACCTTACCCTAGGGTATTTCATGGATTGAAACGGAAACTACATGCGAATTGTTTAGGAAAAAATGGAACCCCAACTAAGGTTGTCAGGAGACAGGGAAAGGTGAGTGAGAAGACCTTGTGGGCCTGGAGAATTATAAACCCTTAATAGGAATTGTGGTTGGAATCGCCCTACAGCATAAATCCAATTATGTGTTGGAAATACCTACTAATGTATATAATAAAATTTTATGGAGAAAGAAACGTCTGAACTAAACCTGGAATGGAATGAGAAACTTTAACCCATAAGCAAAAAGGAAGTTCTGGTGTCCGTTTCCGTCTGATAGGATATCGGACTTCTCTATGAGAATCAGAGCTAATAAAGTTTGTATGAAGTTGGGGAAGGGGAAACGCACTAGTTGCTGGAGGAAAGTCAAGGCGGAGATACCAGTGGCCAAAAGGATAAACTAAGTACCGTTTTACTTACGCTAGCCAATGCTACTCATATACGATTAAAACATCAAAATTAGACTTGAAGATGTATTAAACGGAGTAAGGAAACTAGGTGTGAAGGACATAGCACTGTTATAGTGAAATAATAAGGAATGGTTGCACCTTAAAGGTATATACTATGGACATACGTCAGAAGAATTCCATATTTCAGGCCAAGGATTGAATAGGGGAAACACCTAAAATGTGGCTGATGAAGCACAAATCAAAGACAAAAGTAAAGTTATCACCAATATGACTTGAACAAAATATATTTAAAAAAAAGCATGCTAGGCAAAGGGTACTACTAATATCGTGCGGTTATAAATACCTACTTTATAAGTGGCATTGGAAAATCCATATTATTTAGTTTTGGGGTCTCTTAGTAATTGATATCTTTGCCTTCTGAAAGAAGTTGTAAACAACTCATACTATTGCAGTTATGCATTGGCCTCAGAAGTATAAAGGTAGATTACTATGTGCAAGGTGAAAATTTCTACTTAAGAGCCAGATGGAAATATTGTTCTACGGTATTTATAAAGAACCTACAAATAGAGTGGTATTGCCTTGTAAGTATTTAAGGAGATGAAGGAAGGTAAACGACATGCCTATGACGTACACACGATAACGACACAAGGATAGGATGAACCAAAAAGGATACTAATAGTATTAGAGTTCGTAAACTTAGCTTTCCGATGCATTATCAAGTAAGGGTTGTTGGTGAGACACCCTAGCAGATGACTCCAATAATAAAGAAATGATGAACAAATTAATACACAGTCGAATGACCATTGATAAAAGGGACTCATATGACTCAAAGTATTTTGTGAAATGTTTTAACAACGGTTGATAGAAGGAAAGATAGTAAATTCAATATGGAGTAAAGGCTGCCAAGGATGTTGTCGGTGAAGGCCAACAATAGCTACCCTCTGCCATAAATTAATTTGAGGGTTGATCAGTTAAGAGGAAATCAATACATTTTTGGAAACAGGCGCTAAGAGT
Organism: Limonium bicolor; assembly: GCA_023374045.1. NCBI lineage: Eukaryota > Viridiplantae > Streptophyta > Magnoliopsida > Caryophyllales > Plumbaginaceae > Limonium > Limonium bicolor. Next base: position 151,537,791 of record CM041777.1, on the reverse strand, counting down.
TTATAATGATGTGATCAAGATATCAAGTACTTCGAAAAAGTTTACAATTTTATGAACCATTTGCTAAGGAACAATTGAAATGATTTGGGGATCATAAGGAGGACTTACTTGTACACCAAGCTCTTGAAGCACTAGTTTTGGAGGGATAGAGTTATTCTCAGTCAAGGTATACCGATAGATAGGAGGGACCCAGTGGAGGATGAGACCGTTAGAACTGAGCCAAGACATAAGATGGTGGTTAATGCCCGTAGCTCGGTAGACCTGGCAAGGAGTTACTGAAGGTCTATCAAAGATTTTTTTTTTTAACTTAGGAGGGAGGTATGGCTTGTATAACTTGAGGAGTGTAGGAGATCATTTTCAATGTAGAAGTATCTGTTAATATTCACACTGGTATCGGTTATTCCTAAGATTGGGATACCTCTAGAACCAAAATGGGATGTACACACATGTAGCGCGGGAAATCATTCAGTATATCTCCAGGTAGTTAAAGAAACTGGAACAAAAATATATAAGGTCATAACAACCATTTACCCAGTCAGGAGCAGGTGCCCAAATGAGCGATTAGTCGTTACGATATGACAGTCAGAAAGTGGGGTTAAGGAGGTATTGATTAGAGTAAATGATGGATTGTAAATCCCTAAGAGCAGCACAAGTTTAAATAAAATAATTTATAGAGAGTACACCGTGTATCCATACCCACTCATCTAAGGTCGTTAGAAATGTACCAAAAATAGAACATGTTTTTTTATAATTGGGGCTTAAAGCCATTTTATTAAAAGATGAGTGGCAAATATCGGGCCTCATTAAAACCTCCCCAGGCAAAACCCAGTGGGAAAAAACCAGGATGGAAAAAGAGTACCCGCCAACTCAGTGAACAACATAGAGAGCATTCCTAGCAAAACCCAATACAAACCAGCGCATTAAAAAGTCATACCCGCACCCTCACAAAACCACAGGAACAAAAACTCACACGCAACTTCAGACAAAAAACCCGCTCGCACCTAAGGGGCAAAAACCTTCCAAGACAAAACCACCAACTCCAGGAAAACCAACTTAAGCTAACCTCCCAAAAGAAAAGAAACCCATTACCTAGGCCCCAAGCTTTCACATTTGCTCCTTGATTTGGATGATAAGATTCGATTTGGTCTGGGTTGGATTCGGCACATGGCAACCTAATTGCCTTAATAATTTGATGCACTCATCAGCTTCGGCATCAGGATTTATGATTTTACCTAGTTCGTTCCTTGCCGGGACAATATTTCTACTCTGTGGACTTTGAGGGTTATTATGAAATAATTCATCCACTAGGCCTACCCCGTCCTAGCCAACCGCAAAATTCTCCAAGTGAGGTAATTGGGCTTTTTGGCCCAGCGGTGAGAAAGTCCGCCCAATTCCCATCCCAAATCTCGGAGACCTCTGCAAACCTTCGAACATTTCAGAGTCTTGCGGCGCCTCAGGACCCCGAGTCGGGTCTGCATCTGGGATACATGCAGTATCTGAATTCGAGCCCTTCTCTCTGTCACCTTCCTCCTCTTTAATTAGCGCAAGACGCTTGTTTCCCATTCTATTTATACCTTTGTCGGTATTAGGCGAACTTCTATCTTCATTTGCTGACTCGACACTCTCCAGGAGGAGGAGACAGCTCCTCGCCGAACAGAGCACCAATAAATATCAAGCTCATCATTGTGTCCCCCACCGGTACCAGTAGAGTGGGAGTCTAGGATTCGTGCTTTCCCACCTCTGGCTCATTAAATCCTTCCGGACTTCATTTGTCTTGTGATGAACCAGTCTCGGGAGCAGTCACTAAAAATCCTCCTTTGTTGACTAGCATTTTGCGCCGCATGCTATCCGATTAAGTCGGCTGATTAACAAGTCGCAAGTGCCTCTCCATCTATACGAGAATGTCTCGAGCCGTCATCCACCACTCCCTTCCTGGGAATTACCGAATGATTGCAGCTCTGCGATCCACGATTACAACCTCCACCAACAGCAGGAATCTGAACATGCTCTCTGTAGGAGTTAGTACCTGAACAATCTTGGCATCACCAACTTCAACTATGGAAACCGAGTAGTGAATGGTCCTCAAACTATGACCGCGCTTTCCAGTTTATCAACTGGCGGTCGATGTTATGTGAATACGGATTCGGCGTTCTCCACAAACTGGCTCTCTTCTTCTTCAATTTTAATAACATCCCCAACGGCTCTGTGCAATTTTTTGCACATTCACTTATTCCAAGCATGGGGGGAATGCCAGAATAACAACCCATGTCTTACGCTTCTCCACTTGGGTCCTTATCCCATGACGTACCGCTACTCCTCATTTTCCATATCACTAGAATGTAACACAACTTCCTTTGCTTCTGGGGTTGAATTAAAAAGCATGAGAAATTTCTCTTGAAAAGGCTAAAACCCGGATATGTTAGGCCACTACTGAGAAGAAAATCCAAAGCTTCTCCTGGATTCGATCCTTTTGGAGTGGTAACAGTCGTGCATTTGGAAGACACGCCTTCATCCCTTCATCGGCTTTGATCTTAATAGACAACCTAGATTTAGCACTACTATCCTTTTGGACATGGGAGCACGTCTTTTTTGCGTTGAGATAGCGGTGTGCAGATGCATCTCTACTCTAAGCTTTGTGACCTTGAAACTCATTCTCGCCCAGAGCCTATTCCCATACAATCCAACCTTTGATCCCGTCAATCACTCTTTTGGCATCCTCCACGTGGTAAACGTCGACAAACGCACAAGCATTACAAGTCCATGGTCTCCATTTCCTACTAATATAAATCCTACTCCACCGGGTAAACCTTTTTACTATCTTGCCTAACTGGAACTCCGAGACTCCTCTATGAATGTTGTCGATAAATATAGTGGCAGTAGTGTTACCTCTAGATCTGTTTCTACCATGGTGGCACCAGTCAGAACCTAAGCCACGAATATACCTCAAGTTAAGGCTTCTTGAATCACAATCTACCAACTCCTTCTGGATGAACCCGCTACACATTCTGCTTGGGCGCAAGCTTGAAAACCGGTTTGAACGGACGAAACGATTGCCATCCCTCCTCATACTCTTCCTCCATACTCGTTCCTTTTCTCTCCCCATCACAGACCCTTTCATACGTCCAACTTCTTATGGTACAGAGGTGGTGAGGTTATGGTGGCTAGACGTATTGTGGTGGTGGGGAGATGATGCGGTGCGAAAAAGGGCTCTGACGTGGTGAGATGGTAGTGAGGTGAGAGAGGCGTTTTTGACGGCGAGGTAAAATGGGTATTCTTGGTGAGGTGGTCAGACGGTGGAGGTTGTGTTGGTAACGGGGTAACGGCAGTTGTCTAGTGGTGTTGGCATATCGGCTTACTGAGAGGACAGAGGGAGAGGAAAAATCGAAGAGAGAGGAGGGAGCGCATGTTGCTTAGCTAACACGGTTGTAATTTTATTGGGTTGATTGGAAAAGACATCGTGAATGTGTGGCATAGAATTTGACCTATTAGAAGTAGGTTGAAGCATAAGAGACTAAAAGGGGCTATTGTAAGTTGTAACCCATGTCTGATTTAAAATGAAAATTGAGAACGTATTGAGAAAATTGGCAGTTGGATTGTCGCTGTTCAAGGGAAACCAAAACCAAAATTGTGGACAAACTTGTGGAAGGAAAAATAAGAATTTCATTTCCATAAAAGATACTCGAACCCGTTCCATTAGGAGATTATTAACACCAAGATATCTTATATGGATTCCTGATTCGTCTATAAGTTATGAGAATAAGTGCAAATGGTTTTTTGATATATAAAAACTATGAAATTAATAAATAAAATAAACCTACGGGTTGCAAAATAATTCCCGGTCGTAGCAGTAAAGTAATATGAGCAACCGGGGTATCAAATCAGGGGACTAAGAAAGCAAATCTAATCCTAGCAAAAGCTGTAAATCGGGGGAAATTGTTGATCAATAAAATTAAGAACAAGCAAAGAGTGACTGATAAAAATATACGAAAGTGGAACCGGGTTTAGGTGGTCTTCCATAGTTAAGTCATGCAATTTTATTACCAGTAGATTGGGGATTAGGGTTCGGCTAATTCTAGCAAGTTTCTAAAAAACTAAATCCTAGCCAATTAGAACTCCACTGTGTAGAACGCGACAGATTAAATCATAAACCTATCACTACTAACGTACAGGGATTAAGCATATGAATTTAAATTGCATATGAAGGCTAACTCATCAATCAGATAAAGCTCTCCACATATTAACAGATTATAATGACCTATCTATCAATCACTGATCAGATCTTGACAAATTTCTCAAAGCTAAAAGTAAGTAGCAAATTTTGTTGATAGCGCAAACAAGATTTATAGTCTGAAACAAACCCGAGATTAATCCCATATCAACTGATAATAAAACTACAAAACCTAACTATTTACAATCACCATTCCCCGGAGTTTAGTCCCTTAGCCAAGCATAGGAACAAAAGAAACAACAAGAGAAGAAGGTGAAGAAATCATCTCTGTGTTAATCTTGAGATCTACAAGGAGTCAGGTTGAACAGGCTGAAGAAATCGGAGCAGAAATTCTCTTCCTGATGTTGAGGGAGAGCACGGCTGCAAAGGGAGTAAGTAGGTCGCAACTCTCTTCTAAATTCTGAATATCTTTCTCATGCCTGGGAACGCACCTTTAAAATAGAAATTTTGGATGTAAAATGTATGTGTCCGGCTCACCCGTCCGGGTCAGTTAGTTTAATACCCCGGATCTAAAAATGGTGATTAAATTATCCTAATGTGATTCTTAAAGGCCTAATGGTGCCTAGAGAGTATTGGTAAAGAGAATAAAACCAAAAGAAAAGAGAACGCTTGAAAAGCGAAAAACGCTAAAACGCGCGTTAAATGAGTATAAGATATATGATCTTGTTAGGGTCCGAGATGGATTCCTAAGGCTTAATTAGGCCTAATTAGTGTACGGGAATGATTCCTGAAGAAAACAGATCCAAATAATGGATTAAAACGCTAACGGAGTTTTAAAGCACGTTTTTTTAGGAAACCCGAAAACGTGACTTTAAGTGGTCAAATAGGCCTGTAAAAAATTATGGTTGACTATATAACTATAATTAAGTATTAATGGAAGCTTAATAACCATTAAAATAAAGAAAACAGAAAAATCCGAAAAACGGGCCCGGTTAGTGAATAGTGCCAAACGGGTAAAATAACGAGCATTTTCTGTAAAAAAGAAAGAACGCTCCAGCTTACTAATATAGTGGGGCGGTTTTAATTAGTGAGTCATCCCCCTCACTGACACTTTAAGCTAATAAGAAAGGAAGAAAAGAAAAGAGAGGGAAAAAGGTAAAAGCAAAAAGCATAAAGTAACTTATCTCCCTCTCTCCTCTCATTTTCCTTCTTCTTCCTCCTCACCTCTCTCCACCGATTTCTTCCTCCTCTCTCTGTGTGGAACGAAAATGGAGCTCCCTCCATGGCATCTCCACCTTTCTCTTCATGCCCAAGCTTTGTTAAAGCTCCAAACTAAAAAATATCGCATATTTGTGTTCCTCCATCAAGCCCTATCATCCTCTTTTCAAAATTCGAAAAGGATGAAGTTCATTTTCATGGGTATTGGCATTTGAGGAGAAAATTACACCATCTTGAAGCTTGAAGCTTCCTCTTTCATCCAAGGTAAAAATATCCAAAGAAGAACACATTTTTCTTCACCCTTGTGTTGGCCGATTTTGGCATATTTAATGCCTTGATTTTCCTTGTTGAGTATTCTCCAAGTCTCTAATGGTGGTTTGGGAGTTCCCCTTTGATTCTTGATCAAAACCCTATCGGGTTTCAAGGTAATCACCAATTTTAGAGCTTTAAGCATTTCTAATTAATGGGGTTAAGTGTTTTTACTTAAACTCATTTCTTGCTTTGAATATTGATTGGGAGATGGGAAACTCCATGGCCTTGGGCCGATTTCCAAGCAAGAGAAAAGAGAAAAGAGAAGAGAAAAGAGGAGTGAAAAGAGGAAAGGCTTGTGAACAAGAGGTAAGTAACTTACCTTGGAGCCTAATTAATGCTTTAGAAATTGGGAAGGGAAAATAGATGAATGGAACCCACTTGAGTTGTGGTAGTAATGTGCTTGTATGGTAATAATGCAAGTGAGAAAACATTGTGAAATAAAGTGTTTGGTTTGGGAGCTATGTATTGATGAAATTGCACTATGGTGCTTAATGAGATTTGCTTAGTTAATGAGGAATGTTGTGTGCTGATAGAACCCTTGTGGTTGGCTAGTTTTAGGTGGATTTAAATGATGATATGAGCATTTGGGCAATGTTAGAAAAGTAGCCGGCTATGGCGAAATTCCGGTAGAAATCTAAGTGATTTAAGTGATGGTTGAGTAACGAATAACCTAGGGTTAGCTAGGTATGGATGGAGGTTGAATTGAGTTAGTAAACCATCTTGGGAATGCTTGTTTAAGGATAGAAGATTTGTGCAAAAATCTGTAGCAAAAGAAGTGTTTAAGTGCCTTAGGAGTTTTGGAAACAATGAGGATTTAAGGCTTTAAGAGTGAGGCATGAACCTTGGTATGAGAAGTGCATTGTCTTGGAAGATTTGGAATGGTCAAATGGAGTGAGAACAAAATGCAAATTGCCAAGAGGTGAAAATTGTAGCACAAGTGTGCAAAATGCAACAGAGAGAATGGAATTTGTGGAAATTGAGCAAGAAATTGAGTAAGGAATAAACCTATGTTTTGAATAGGTTTAGAGCATGTTGTAAGATGATTAAACATGTAGGAAACATGTGGAATGGTTAGGGAATGATTAGAGGTGAATTAGGGTTGAAAACTGATCAAAAACTGTAAATTTTGACAGTTAGGGGTGGTCCGGGTTTGCAAATCGGTACACAAACCCGGACCACATCAAAAACGCACCAGAGAGTGATTCCAGGGGTTGGTGGGTTTATATCCAGGACACAAACCCGGACCACATGTAAAAGTGTCCAGAAACTTAAAACCGTGTCTGGTCCGGGTTTGTAACCCCGGACACAACCGGACCAGTGTAAAAACTTGCTAGAAAGTGTTTTAAAGTGTCCTAATGATGGGGAAGTGAATGGTAATGGTTTTAGATGATGTTTAAGACTTGTTTGGTGACTTATAAAGGTCCTTGGAAGTGTAAACAAGTTTGAAAAGTGAATGTGAAAGTTGTGAGTTAAGAGCACATGAACAAACTAAGGAATAACGGGATAACGGGGTTAAGTACGGGAGTACTAGTTTTACATACCGTAGTACCTTTATGTTAATAGCATCACTTGATGTGTGATTAGTGAACCGGAAGTGAGATCGAAGAACAAGAGGTGACCGGTAAAAGTAAAACCATGGTGTAAGGTATGATTTTCTCATGCCCCGTATGCTAACCGAGTTACTCTGATTTGTGTGTTTGTGTGCCGACTTAATCAAGACTGAAGCATGAAAATGAACCATTGCTTGATTATGTATGTCTTGATGTATATTGTATGAGCTAACATGCTAAATGCCGGTGAGTCTAACTTAGTGCGTAGACCGACTCTTAGTTGAGTAACGAATGGCTAGAGACTCGTAGATTGGGTCGTTTCGTAAAATAACGGAAACGTGCGAACACACAAGCTATCGATTAAAATATAACGATAACGCAAACATATGAACTCCCTAGAATGTGAGGGGATGTACGGGTTGAGTAAATACCCGATAACGGTTAGAAAACCATTGAAACAATCCACAAAATAAATAAGAGTGAAGAGATAAATGAACCTCCATTGAGAGGATTGAAGTAAGTCCAATGATGTGAACTTATAAGAAAAGTAAAAGAGACCTAAGGGACCATTTAACCCCCTTGAGACACGGTCGACCGACTATATGAGGATTTTACTCGGTATAAGAAAATAACCGAAAGTATAAGTAGATGAAAAGCAAGGGTAACCCTTAAACCTAAGATTACCCGAACTTAAGTAATGTTCCCAAAGTCATTAGAAACATCGAGAGTGATGCTTCTAGACTAATATACATAATAATAGTACAACTCCGAGAGGAGTGTGTATAGGAATGTGAGAAGTCCGAGAGTAGTCGGACCTATGTGAAAGTAGTAGGAACTAAGAGAGAGTTCTGGGAGCTAGTCGAACTATGCTCGAGAGCCATGTGTTTCGGCTTAAGTATGTATTAAGAGAAACAAGCGAGAAGAGCGTAGGAGACCTGTTGTGTCTCGAGAACTACGTGAGCTTGATGTAAGTAACCCAAGAGTGTGGGTGAGATAAAGAGTAAGTAACCCAAGAGTGTGGGTGAGATAAGATTGAGTAACCCAAGAGAATGGGTGAGAATAAGAATAAGTAACCTGAGTGAATGGGTGAGTATTGAATAAGAAACCAAGGCATAGCGAGGTATAACCCTCAAGGCCTAAGAGTAAATTGATATAACTAACAACCTTGTTATGTTAGTTAGGGATTGTATCCTATGTTTGATTGTTGAATCCGGTGTAGTATACATATTTAATGTATTACTATATGCATGTTGTTTGAACTAAAATGAACTCCATGCTCTCGACAAAACTAGTCGGCGTACCCCCGTTAGCACGCGGGGTATGCGAATTTCATATGCAGCATTAAGATGAGCCCCTAGGGGTATCGTTTATTTTCAGGCACACCAAAGACAATACCGTTCGAGAGTAGGACGGGGACGGTGGTTAGCATGGGTAGTTAGGCTTTAATTACTTATGTTTTGGAATGAGGTGTTAGACCGAATATGTTATCGGCATCCGTATATTGTAGACTCGGTATAGTAAAGAAATGAGTTGAGTATTGTATTTGTATCGTTTACTCGGTTGTTCCAATCCATCAGACCGTTACTGTAATTGAGTTAGGGCTGGTTAGCCACGAGGGTGGCTAACGGCGTTGTATCACCCTCTATTGTATTAGAGTTCCACTCCGAGTTTAATGGTAGATTGTGACAGTTTAAGAGGTAATGACGAGTTTAGCAGTTGGGGTGTTACAGTTAGCCGGACAAGAGATAGAGTTGTCAGTCGAGATTCTATTGTTTGTGAGACGTCCGGCTTTACGTTCGGGTCAGTTAGCCGGACGCCCTGGCTGGATGCGTATATGTATCGAAATCTCCGCGCTGCACTTGTGGTCGTAAATATTTCTGTCCTTCTGAGCACGTCCGGGTCACAGGGCCTAACACGTCATCCGGACACGTTCAAGCTTCAACTGGTGAGAATTAAGTCACGTCTGGGTCAGCGTCCGCACCAGTTTGCCGGAGAGGTACAAGTCGTCCGGGTCAGTTAGCCGGACACAGACCCGGACATGTGTATGTTTGTGTTCCTTTTCTCCGCAAACTTCGACATCATCCAGATTCTTCGTTTGAGCTCCGATTTGCTCTCTGTTTGCGGTGTTGGAAAGCTCCTGAGGAGAACTATGCATTTTCACCATCATTTCCTGATTTAAAATATAAATTGGCATCAGTTATTGACCAAAGTAAGAATCGGGAAAAGCATAGGATAAGTATGAGAAAGCACCCAAAAAGTTGCATAAAATAAGAATTTAGCACCAATAAAACCATGTCAATTTCACACTTATCAAATCTCCCCACACTTAGCCTTTTGCTTGTCCTAAGCAAAACTCCCAAGCACAAGTAATGTCAAGCTATTGGAACTCAGTAGAAAAGGAAGAGCACAGAAGAAAGGAATTGCTAGCTTTACCAATCATGGGGGCAATTCAAACTATTCAAACAATTCATTATGTTAAGAAAACATGAAGTCATTCGAAGCTAACAAATGAGAAACAAAACCATAAGAGCCTAGCCCTTAACCTTGAGCCAATCCACCTTTTTCCTTCACAAACCATAGAAACGACAAGGGGCATGAAGTAAGATCATATTCCATTGTACCTTTCAATGCCACATACTCTTGATCCATAAGGAAAATAATCTATATTCAGCACATCATTTGCATAAATATTTCAATTAAAGCGCTTTCAATTTCATTCACCACAGACTTTTCTCTTCATCCATGTAGCAGCTTTGGGTCAACTATCCCATATCACAAGGACCTTAGGTAGCTAGGTGATAAAGCACCCCAAAGGACTTAATAACCAAGTGGACGAGGCCTGATTTTGGATCAGAATTAAAATTAGCATGCTTAGGATCAGTGGAGTACCTTGCCTTGTTCTTTTTCAACCATTTCAATCCAATTCATTCCAAGGCTCAAAGCTAAGAACAAAGTTCAGATGGAGAATATTCTCATTTGTTTCAGCATTTCTAGATCAAAGACTTTAATTCAGCAATTAAAACCCAGAAAAATTTCAAAATTTTGCACCCCAAGATCAGCTAACCAACTATACTTCCTCTATGACTTCCTTCCAAGTTGAGCAATCACGGCAAGACTTTAACAAATGCAAGAGAAAAGAGCTCAAAGACACACAAAAGGCAAACACGCGGTGAAGGAGCTTACCCTACCCCACACTTAGAGTGAAGCAATGTCCTCATTGCTTAGGAAGAATTAACATTGTGCAAGCAATCCAACAGGGAAACAAAATCATACATAGCAGTTCAGAGGGAAGCACGTAAAATATTCAAGAGAAGAAAAGGTAAGATTACTCCCCAGAGTCCGCTCAGGGTGTGTAGCAAGGCCAACCCCAAACTTGAGTTCAGCTAAGCGACAAAGTGAGCAAGCTGAGAAATATAATCTACAAAGCCAGGAGAACTCAAGTGGAACCAGACAAAACCATCAGAAGAAAAATAAGAGCCAAGACTCTTGCGGTAAGCATAGCATCAGCCAACACACCACAAACTAAAAGAAAAGAGTACGTAAAATAAACAACCAAACTAATAAAGTGAAAAGAGATACAAACCGGTGGGTTTCCTCCCACCAAGCTGTCTAGATTTAAAGTCTCTGCGAGACTTCCTAGCTATTGATCAGAAGAAGAGGAAGTGTGGTTGGGAATACCAACACATCCTAGAGTGAGATCTCGAAGTTTCCTGAATGCATATCGAAGTCTTCAAGGAATTTTCTTCTTTTGATCTTTTGACTTCGAGAGGCTTGAAGCATCTGGGGCAGCCGGTTGATCCTGCACAAAAGACACTGCATGCAAATCAAGATTAGCATCAGCAATACCAATATACTGCTTCAATCGAGCCCCATTAACTTTAAACACTTCACCCTTTTTATTCTCAAGCTCATAGGCTCCATAGGAAGTGATACCAACAACTATGAAAGGACCGGCCTAGTGGGACTTAAGCTTCCCATGAAAAAGCTTCAATCTAGAATTGTAGAGCAACACCCAATCTCCAACTTGGAAGTCCCTTCTCTGAATCATCTCATCATGGAGCTTCTTGGTGTGCTCTTTGTAAATTTTTGCACTATTGTAAGCCTGAACCCTCAGCTCTTCTAGCTCTGAGAGCTGAAACTTCCTCCTCTCACCAGTAGCATGAATATCAAAGGTTAGAGCCTTAAGTGCCCAGTATGCCTTGTGTTCCAACTCCATAGGCAAATGATAAGACTTACCATATACTAACCTTAAAAGAGACATCCCAATGAGAGTCTTGAATGCATTGTGGTAAGCCCAAAGAGCGTCATCAAGCTTCTAAGACCAATCCTTCCTGGAAGAACTGACGGTCTTTTAAAGTTCACTTGAGCTCTCGATTGGACACTTCAGCTTGTCCATTTGTCTGTGGGTGGTAGGGCAAAGCAACTTTTGTGCACTCCATACTTAGCCATCAGGGCATCAAAGGAGCGATTGCAAAAATGTGATCCTCCATCACTAATAATCGCCCTTGGAACCCCAAAGCGAGTAAAGATGTGCTTCTTCAGAAATTTAACCACTATCTTGGAATCAGCATGCTGGCAAGGAATAGCCTCTACCCACTTTGAGGCATAGTCAACGGCCACGAGAATGTATTGGTAACCCTGAGAAGAAGGAAAAGGGCCCATAAAGTCAATACCCCAGCAATCAAATAATTCAACTTCTAAAATACCGTGTTGGGGCATCTCGTGCCGTCTAGAAGTGTTTCCTAGCCTCTGACAACTATCACACCTGGCCACAAAAGCTTGGCAATCTTTATGAAGAGTAGGCCAATAGAAACTGGACTCTAAAACCTTTGCAGCCATCCCGTGGGAACCATGGTGACCTCCAGCTTCTCTGGAATGACAAAACTCGAGCACATTGCTCACCTTATCATCAGGAAGACACATGCGAATCAAACCATCTCCACACACTCGAAACAAGTGAGGGTCTTCCCAAATAAAATGACGAGAATCAGAAAGAAATTTCTTTTTCTGAGCATAAGAGAAATAAAGAGGAACAACACCAGAAACAAAAAAATTAGCCATATCAGCATACCATGGCTCCTACATCTTATGCAAAACAAAGACAGTTTCGCTGGGAAAAAATTCATTAATAGGTACACCATCATCAGGAACTACCAACCGAGAAAGATGGTCAGCCATGACATTCAATTTACCACTCTTATCCCTCACTTCAATATCAAATTCCTGTAACAAGAGAATCCAATAAAGCAAGCGAGGCTTGGCCTCTTTCTTAGTAAATAAATATCTAAGAGCAGTGTGGTCAGTATGAACAATTACTTTACTTCCCCAAAGATATGATCTAAATTTGTCAAGGGAAAATACCACAGCTAGAAGCTTTTTTTCAGTGGTGGTGTAGTTCCTCTAGGCGTCATTCAATGTTTTACTTGTATAAGCAATGACCCTGAGAATTTTATCCTTCCTTTGGCACAGAGCTGCCCCCACTGCATAATCACTAGCATCACACATAATCTCAAAAGGTAATGACCAGTCAGGTGAAACAACAATGGGTGCAGCTACCATTCTTTGCTTAATTAACTCAATAGTAGACAAAGAATCATCAAAATAGACAAGGGGGGCATCTTTCAGAAGCAGGTCAGTCAACGGTTTTGTAATTTTAGAGAAATCCTGAATAAACTGTCTATAAAAACCTACATGCCCTAAGAAAGCTCTTACCTCTTTCACGTAAGTAGTGTTGGCAATTTCTCAATTACCTCCACCTTTGCTTGATCAATATCAATCCCCTTAGTAGAAACTTTGTGGCCGAGCACAATCCCATCCTTGACCATAAAGTGACACTTCTCCCAGTTGAGAACCAGGTTTGTCTCCTCACATCGGCCTAGGATTAAATCAAGCTGCGCCAAACAAACATCAAAGCTAGAGCCATAAACAAAAAAAATCATCCATAAATACCTCAATGCTCTACTCGATGAAGTCAACAAAGATCACCTGTATACAACGCTGAAAGGTGGTAGGAGCATTGCACAGTCCAAAGGGCATTCTTCAGTACACAAAGGTACCATAAAGACAAGTGAAAGTGGTCTTGTCTTGGTCCTCTAGCGCAATAGGAATATGAAAGTACCCTAAAACCATCTAAAAAGTAGTAATACTTCTGTCTAGCTAACCTCTCAAGCATTTGATCAATAAAAGGGACAAGGAAATGATCTTTCCTGGTGGCAGAATTCAAACACCTATAGTCTATACACATGCGCCAACCAATGATCTTTCTTTGGGAATTGACTCACCTTTATCATTCAGAACAGCCTCAAACCCACCTTTCTTAGGGACTACCTGTACTGGACTCACCCATGTACTGTCAGAAATGGGGTAGATGATCCCAGCGTCCAGAAGCTTCAACACCTCTTTCTTGACAACTTCTTGCATGTTGGGGTTGAGCCGACGTTGTGGCTGTCTGACAGGCTTGTAATCCTCCTCCATATAGATATGATGTGTGCAGAAGGCCGGGTCGATGCCCTTAATGTCAACTAACGTCCACCCGATCGCTCTCTTGTGCCTCTTCAAAACCTCAAGTAACTTGCCTTCCTACCCAGAAGTCGAAGAAGAAGAAACAATGACAGGCAAACAATTATTATCAGCAAGAAAATAATACTTAAGGTTAGAAGGGAGCTCTTTAAGCTCAAGTGTAGGTGGCTGCTCGATAGAAGGAATGAGCCTCTGAATCTCTCTATCAAGCCTCTTCAAAGGAGGGTGATAAGCTTGAAAACTAGCCCTTCCTCTCTCTATATGAGCAAGAACTGCATTCACCTCAAGATCGGCAGTCTTTTTTTTCAAAGAAGCAACAAGAACTTGCTTCAACGGCTTATAATCAGTAAGTGAAAAAGAAGTAAAAGAAAATGTGTCATCATTATCTAACAAATCACAATCTTCTCCATCATCATTTACCAGACTTACCGACATCACAGAATGAACAGAATTAGAAGTTGACCTCATCATCTTTTTCATGTCGAACTCAATCTTTTCGTCCTCATACCGTAAAGTAATCTTACCATCATGCACATCAATAACAGCTTTAACAGTACTCAGAAAAGGTTGACACAAAATAAGAGGAACTTCTACATCATCATCCATATCTAACACGAAAAAATCAGCAGGAAAAATAAAACGATCCACCCAACTACTAAATCTCAAACAATACCCATTGGTTTGATCTCCGATCTGTCGGCTAGCTAGAGCTTGAAGGGGACTGGTTGCAGCTCTCCACCTCTTACCTTCAAGAAGGTGGCGTAGGGCATAATGTTGATGCTAGCACCCAAGTCACACAAGTCACTACCGCAATCTACATCTCCAATAAAACAAGGAACAATGGGATAGCCTGGATCCTTCTGATTAGGAGGAAGTGCTCAAAGAAGAGTAGCAGAGCACTCCTCTGTCAGGTGGACTGTTTCTTTATCCTCTTTCTTCTTTTTCTTTGTCAGAAGATCCTTTAAGAATTTAGCATAGTTAGACATCTCCTGCAAAGCATCAATTAAAGGAATATCAAGTGTTAGCTTCTTAAAAATGCTCAAAAACTTAGCAAATTGTTCGTCTAAATGTTTCTTCTTCATCCTTTTAGGAAATGGAAGTTCAACATGCTTAGGAGAGGAAGACGAAACATCAATAGTAATGCAAGAAGGAGAGGGAGTAGGAAGAATAGGAGCTTGGATCTCCTCAAAATTTACCACAGGAGGGACTAAAGACCCTGATGGTACATCAACAGTAAAATGGTTGATCTCTTCACCGGTTTGGTCTTTAGTCACTTGTTCTTTTTGCTTATCTTACTGTTGCCCACTTCTCAATGTTGCTGCAGCAGATGAGAGCCCATCTTCAAGATCAACCACAGGAGATACCACTTCTTCACAAACAACCAACGCCTTAGCTGATTCCTTCGGGTTTGGATGAGGTTGGGAAGGAAATGTGCTAGGTTGTCGTTGTTGTTGCTGATTAAGGAGTATCTAGTTCATCTGATTCATTTGCTGCTGCATACTCTGAACTGAGTTCTCCAAATTTTCTGACCAGCCATCAAGGATTGATTGATATTATTCTGAGTCTCAGTGTGAGTCTTCTGGGTACTCGCCATGGATGCAATCAACACCTAAAGTTGGTCCATCTTTGCATCAGAGGAGGATTTAGCGGGTTGTTGAGGTGCAACAGGCTGATAGGAACTCTAGCCCTGCTGAAACTGACCTATTGTGCGGGCTTGATTATAAGAAGGTCGAGAGAACCCAGGTGGTCCCTGCTGATTGCCCTGTAAAAGGTTATAATTCAAAGCATTATTCGGATTACCATACCTGAGATTTGGATGTTGGTTCTTATTCCAAGGCTGGTAATTCCCCTTCTCCATAGAAAGAGCTTCCTCAGCTTGTCTCATCTCCTCCAATTGTGGGCACTTCTCAAAAGCATGAGTTCCCCTACATTGACAACAAAGTGGGTCTGATGAGCTAGTGGCTATCCTCTTCACCTGCTGCACTGGTTGTTGAGTAATCATAAAATCATCCAATCTTTTAACCAGAGAGCTTACCAAAGTAGTTTGTTGTGCCTGAGTCTCCTCCATGTGTGCCATCCAAGGATCCAAATTCTGCACACCCTTTACCCCAACTGTCATAGACCTGCCACCTTCTGATCCCCACTGGCGCACCTCATCAATATAAGTCACCATGGCTGCCAAGAAGTCAGTGCTGGATCTGTTAAGGATGTCACCACCCAAAGTAGATCGTACCTCAGCCTTGTGTATGTGGTGGAGCCCGTGGAAGAACGTAATGGCTATGCAGGTCATGTCTTGGCCATGGTATGGGCACTGGCGAAGTATCTCTTTAAACCTATCCCATGCCTCACATATCGTCTCAGATCCTGTCTGTTTAAAAGCAAGCAAAACAGTTACCAAGTCAATAGTTCTAGAAATAGGATAATATTTATCATAGAACCTGGTAGTCATCTGCTCCCAAGTCGTGATAATACCAAAAGGAAGATGATAAAACCAATTAACAGCCTCACCAGATAGGGTATTAGGGAAGAGACTCAACCAACAAACTCTAACAAACCTTTAGAACACCCGATCTGATCAATATGAATAAGGAACCAATTTACATGATCTAGAGCGTCATTAGGATTGGTGCCATTGAAGTTGCCTCCAGGTAGCTCCCGAACAACCTTGGATTGGTGAAAAGGCTTCAGGACCTTCCACTCCTCTGTAAGTGCAGGTGTGAGCACAGGAAGGACGACTAGACTTCTTCTTGGCACAGCTTCAGGTCGATTGAATTGCCTCATCGCCTGAGCACCATTTGCTGGAGCCTCCATTTCTAACTGTCTTTGAAACCTTTGTTGGCGTTTGTCTTGCAGAAAAGTACGCCCGATCTCTGGGTCTAGAACCTTATTTAAATCGATGTAAGTATCTGACCGAGAACGGGTATGTACCATCAACTACCTGCAAGAGGTAGAAAAAGAAACAACACAAACTAAAGAAGATTAAAACTAAAATAAAATAAATGATAGAAAAGTAATATATGAAAAATACTAAAATAAAAAAAGATAAAATTAAGCTAATAGATAAAATAAAATAAACCAAAAGAAAGCAAAGTAAAATAAAACAAAAAACAAAAACAAAATAAACTAACAACCAAGGCTAAGTACTAGATAGAAATCTAGTCCTCGGCAACGACGCCAATTTGCAAACGGTATTTTTTGATATATTAAAAACTATGAAATTAATCCTAGAAATTAATAAATAAAATAAACCTACGGGATGTAAAATAATTCCCGGTTGTAGCAGTAAAGTAATATGAGCAACCGGGGTATCGAAACAGGGGACTAAGAAAGCAAATCTAATCCTAGCAAAAGCTGTAAATCGGGGGAAATTGTTGATCAATAAAATTAAGAACAAGCAAAGAGTGACTGATAAAAATATAACGAAAGCGGAACTCCGGGTTTAGGTGGTCTTCCCTAGTTAAGTCATGCAATTCTATTACCAGTTGATTGGGGATTAGGGTTCGGCTAATTCTAGCAAGTTTCTAAAAGACTAAATCCTAGCCAATTAGAGCTCCACTGTGTAGAATGTGACAAATTAAATTATAAACCTATCACTACTAACGCAGAGGGATTAAGTATATGAATTTAAATTGCATCTGAAGATTAACTCATCAATCAGATAAAGATCTCCATAGATTAACAAATTATAATGACCTATCTATCAATCACTGATCAGATCTTGACAGATTTCGCAAAGCTAAAAATAAAGTAGCAAATTTTATTGATAGCGCAAACAAGATTTATAAGCTAAAACAAACTTGAGATTAATCCCATATCAACTGATAATAAAACTACAAAACCTAACTATTTACAATCACCATTCCCCGAAGTTTAGTCCCTTAGTCAAGCATAGCAACAAAAGAAACGGCAAGAGAAGAAGGTGAAGAAATCATCTTGTGTTAATCTTGGGATCTGCAAGGAGTCAGGTTGAACAGACTGAAGAAATCGGAGCAGAAATTCTCTTCCTGATGTTGAGGGAGAGCACGGCTGCAAAGGGAGTAAGTAGGTCACGGCTCTCTTCAAAATTTTGAATATCTTTCTCATGCCTGTGAACGCCCCTTTAAAATAGAAATTTTGGATCTAAAATGTACGCGTCCGGCTCACCCGTCCGGGTCAGTTAGCTGGACAAGAGATAGAGTTGTCAGGCGAGATTTTGTTGTTTGTGAGACGTCCAACTTTACATCCAGGTCAATTAGCCGGACGCCCTGGCTGGACGCGTATATGTATCGAAATCTCCGCTCAGCACTCGTGGTCTTAAATATTTCTGTCCTTCTGAGCACGTCCGGGTCACAGGGCCGGACACGTCATCTGAACACGTTCAAGCTTCGATTGGTGAGAATTAAGTCACGTCCGGGTCAGCGTCCGCACCAGTTTGCCGGATAGGTACAAGGCGTCCGGGTTAGTTAGCCGGACATAGACCCGGACATGTGTATGTTTGTGTTCCTTTTCTCCGCAAACTTCGATAGGGTCCAGATTCTTCATTTGAGCTTTGATTTTCTCCCCGTTTACAGCGTTGGAAAGCTCTTGAGGAGAACTATTCATTTTCACCATCATTTCTGATTTAAATATATAAATCGGCATCATTTCTTGACCAAAGTAAGAATCAGAAAAGCATAGGATAAGTGTGAGAAAGCACCCAAAAAGTTGCATAAAATAAGAATTTAGCACCAACAAAACCATGTCAATTTCACACTTATCAATAAGTGCAGGAAGTTGTGAAGTACAGGGATGAAGCTAGTACAATTAGCCATCCTTAGATATTAGAGGTTGTATTATGTGCACGTACTTGGGTTTGTAAGACACTATTATGCTGGAACAAAACCAGCCAAAGCTTGTTACTAGACACTAAATAACAGGAACATGTAAAGCAAAAATGCTCAAACAATTCATTGAGATATAAGAATTTGGATATCATAAAGAGGGACTTGAAATTCACGATAAACAACCAAGTCTTCCTTGAGGTATAAATTGTGAATAACGAATTATGTAGGGTCGTACATTGCACAGAGAGTGTGGGCCCATTGTTATACAAGCTAGACTTACCTACTGAGTTAAGGAAGTATATGAAAATTTCTATACTGTTCACCTCAATGAATAGGTAATCGATTCATTCTAAGTATTAAAACCTAAGACACTAAAGCTGAATTGAAATACCCCAAACCTAGTTATGTTGTTTAAACACCTAAATAGGGTGTAACAAGACTAAAAAGAGTCTTAGAAACCTTACTAAACAAATTTAAACAAAAAGGAAACACAAATGTGCTTTAAAGTCAATAAGAGCTAAAACGTGCTCTAAGCTTGGGATAAACTTGAGTAAGACCTAATGAGCTTACCAAGACTTCATTTATATACTAATGAACATATTAAACCAATTACCAAAGAAAACCAAGCTTGAAAACAAGTTAAAACACAAAATGTGCTTTAAGAAGTCTTAAAGCACGTTTTTGAAAATGTCTTGTAAATGAGTTTTGAATGGCTAAATGTCCATCATTACTCTTAAATATAATGTGTACTATATAGTATCACATTTGGGTGGCTATATTAGTGGGAAATCAAAAATTTCACTTCTATGTGCCTTGTATAGGTGAAGTACTTTTTATAAGCTAATTTGTAACATATGTTGTATTAAGTAATTAAATTGACAAACAAAGACTATATTACCCTCATTATACTTAGGGGGCCGGTTTTCTAAGGCTTGGTGACTCACCACTCTCTTATTAATGTATTAAGTAAGATAAGATAAGTAAATAAACTACTTTTTACCTTTTAACACATAAATATCTTCTTAAAGTAAATTCTATCTTCATTCTCTCATTTCCCTTCCTTGCTCACACGGTTTCCCACTCATCTTCTCCCTTCTTCTTGTTCTCTCACGATAAACCACCACCACCATTGAAACACAAGCTTTGACCACTTGCTAAATCTAGCTCACTTGTCCAAATCAAAACAAATACCACCAATCTCTCCTCTCATCAAGCTCTTCATTCCTATCTTCTCAAAACTCCAAGAGCTCCATTTCGGTGCCAAGGTGTTCCACCATTGAAGGAGCTTGAGCTTATATTTGACATATTATTACTCTCCTTGGTTTCTAGGTAAGGAATCTCAAACAAAAACTTCCTTTCCTCCTTGTTTTTTGTCATGTCCGAAAATACACATTGATATAGCTCATTGTGTGACTTTGTTCTAGCTTCATTTCAACTCTTCATGGACTAGGTGGAGTCCTCTCTTGTTGTATATCCAAACTCTCTTCAAAGATCAAGTAAAACAACTACATTAATGTTTTTGAAACAATGTCGAATTAGGGTTTACAATGAGATGAAGCTTATAGCTTGAATACTCATTATAAAGTTTGTATATTGTTTAGAACTTGTCAAGAAGCAAGTACTCTATTGGTTCTAAGGGAAACAAAAGAAGCTATTTTGCAAAAGAGGTAAATCTACTAACCTAATGCTATTTTAATGCCTTAGGAGAAATGAGCTTATAATGCTTATTAAAACTACCTAAAGAGCAAATGGTGAATGACTTAGTAAAGTGTTCTCAAGAGACTAGTAAAGGGCATATGTGTGCTGAGTGTATTTGCAGGTTAAAGGCATATACATTGTGGAAATTCAGTGTTTATGATTTAAGCACTTTAAGGGCCTAAGAGCCATGCATTTTAAGGGCCTAAGTGCCATGCAATTTATATTGTGCACTATATTGTAATGTGGTGTAAATTTGGTGAAATTGTGTATGAGAGTGTTATGGTGATTTTAGATGTTCTTGTGTGTTTAAAGGAGAAGGTAAGTGTTTAGGCATGGTAATGTTCTAGGGGAACCCATGTCAAAATCTAGGTAGGAAGTAAGAAGTTCTAAGTGGTTACATAAGTTTGGTGAGTTAGAAAGTGTAGGAGATGAATAAGAAGTTTATGATGTTCTTAAGGAATTTCGTTGAACTAGGAAACATTCTATAGTGTAATAAGGACTTAGGCATGGTCTTGAGATTTTAGTATGTACCAAAGTCATTTTGGACTTAGGTAAAGACTTAGGTAACTTTGGTAAACTAAGGGAATGTTTGAACTTGAAAAAGGATTTGAAGTAATGTTATAAGGAAATAGTTGTGAGAGATGATGCTTGGGAGATGATGTTAAAAAAGGAGAAAGCATTTTGGGATAGTAGTTACCATAGGTGAGAAACACCATCTAGGAACCTAGTTAAAATAACATAAGTGTTAAGGAATTTTACAAGGAAATAGGTAAATGATTTAAGGAGTTAGAAATGAGTTTCATGGATGTTGTATGTGGATGTAAGGTTACCAAATGTTTTAGGAAGCATTAAGAGGCCTTAGGAGAAGTTTGGTGAAGAATTGGAAAGTTTGGGTAAGTTTAGAAGGCGACCGACCCAGGGGCCGACCAGTTTTTTGGGTCGGTCGAGCCTCTGTAAAATGTTAGGAAAATGTTCGGTGACGGTCCGACCCAAAGGGTGGGTCGGACATGGTCGGTCGAGCCTCTGTAAAATGTTAGGAAAATGTTCGCACATGGACCGACCCAGAATGTTTGGGTCGGACATGGGTCGGTCAAGGTAAGTTTTTTCAGACCCGAAGACCACTGGGAGGGTCCGACCCAGTTGTGGGTCGGACGGTGGGTCGGTCGGACCAAACTTGTAAAAAAAAAAAAACAGAAAAAATGTGACTTATGTAGTTAACCCTAGGGTGTACAATGAAGGTAACCTAGGGTAAGATAGGCATTAAAACATGTCATACAATCATGTTAAATACTTAGTGAGTTGGAGTTAAATAAATAATTAACCGACATTACTAATGTGTTTAGGATTCTCTCAAGGTGGAAATCAAACGAGGCAAGGACCAAGGTATGGTTTTCTTGCAGTCTGTTGCCTACCGGTTTACACCGGCTTGTGTGTTGTTTGTTTTCTCTGTGTGTTTATGACTTTGTAAGATTAAAGCATGTAAAGAGTTTATAGTTGTTAAATATTATTATGTTGTTAATTATGACTCTCTCTTCCCATGTGAGTGTCTAACAAGACTTGACCTATCATTGTGAATTGTTGTGGTGCTCAATGTTGAACTACTAACATGGGCTAACGGGGGAAGTGAGGAGTCCGGTCTGTTCCGGCCACGCGTGTGAGTATGGGAGTCGATGTCATAACCGGTTCGATTCTCTCTGTATGTTTGGTTAAGTTTCCAATTTGGTTTCTAACCTTCCCTTTAGCTTAACCAAGGCTATTTTACTGACTCACGTCGGGCCACAGGGGCATACTATGTGTTTTGTTTCGGTGTGCTTGGATCACTATATCCGGGGCACCTTGTGTTAAGTTAACCGTTCAATCTAACCGGACGGTAACGAGTTATGTAACGAGCTAAGTATGAGCGTGGCAACATTCTCGAAGCTCTCAATGGGGACTAACTGTGTTGGTTCTCTTCTCCTAAAAGGATTTGTATGTTGTGATGTGTTATGATGTGTACAATACCCTTGTTATGTTTATATGTATGTGTTGTGTGTTTAAAAATAAATATCATGTCATCTGACAATTGGTTGCGCGTATCCCGGTAGCCGATGGGCTGCGCGTTAGCCATACCAGCAAAGGTGCTGACCCCCTCGGGGGCTCCATATTTTTATTGCAGATGAGGATCGAAGAGGCAGAGTGGCTCTAGGTCCTAGAGAGTAGATTACTTTTGAAGTACTTTTGGATGTTTGCCCGGGTTGCGCCTGTGCACCCGTGGCTTATTAAATACTTGTTGGTGACGGTTTACAGTGAAGTATACAGTGAAGGATTTATGTAAATACTCGGTATTATATTGTTATATATATGGTTGTTAGTTCTATGCTCGGGAGTCTGATCATCAGACCGGTACATTTGTATTTATTCAGCCTTGTTAACCACGTGGGTGGTTGATGGCATTGTAGCACCAATCGTTTAGTTACCGTTTAGTTGTTTATTTTCCGCTGCGATTCCAAGTATAGTTGTGTGCGTAGTAGGGGTGTTACATGAATGAAGCCTTGTGATATTTGGTTCTAACACCATATAGACTAGGGGCACGATTTTTACAATGATGAGAGTGACTCCATAAGGGCTTAGTATCTAGCACTCAGATTTGAGCATCTCTGTTATGTGGGGTACATGGGCGTAACCCCTTTTTAAGGGGGGTAGGACCACCTGACATTATTGTGGGGTTGTGTTGTTGATTGTATTTTTAGTAATGAATTGATATGTATGGACATGCATTATGACACCTTGATGCATAACCTTGGTGCATGTTGATTGACTTGTATTGATTGAGGCATTTTGATGCATGTGAGTAAGTTATGGTATCTTGACATATATTGATTGGTTGGTAATGTTGTGGTTATGATCCACATATGGTTAGTGTGGCTATGTCCCACTCATGGGGATTAGTGACATGGTATGTGAGTGCTCATGGTAAAGATGACATGACGCACATTGGTATGGTGGTGTATGAAGGAATTTGTGATCTTGTTGGTAATTGTGAATGCTAATGTACATGGGAATGTAGATTGAGTCACGTGCTTGAATGAATGATACTCGGTATAAGACTGGGGTGGAACTGGTTCCATAGTTGTGTTGTGCTAATGATGAATAAATTGTTATGATTGTGATTAGATTTATTATCCTAGTCCGTGAATTGATTGCCAAATGACTAGAAGTGAGTAGGGTAATAACTGAAAGGTTAAACTGTCTGTTTGTTTGAATTAGACGTGCGAGGTTGAACTTGACCCTGGTCAGGTCAAGTGATATGGAGCATAAATTGGGGTGGAAGGATAATTCAACACTTACGCTAACCACATAAGGGTTGCATGATTCCCGAAGCTCCCTGCAAGTGGACACATAAAATTACAAATAGGTTGAAATTTTATAATTTCGGATTGTGGAAGTGTGGAGGAGTGGTGTTGATGTTAGGTGATGTGGTTGGTACAGTACATTGATATATAATAGGAACATCAATGTCACACTAAGAGAGTAACACACAGGATGGTTACAAATATGTAGAACTTGATTTCCTAGATAGACATGATTAGAAGAAAAGTTGACTTTGGGATGAAGTCTTTTTAAGGGGGTGACTGAATATCCCTAAAATTAATTAAGTAAGTAAAGCTTAATTAAATAAATAATTAATTAAGTAAAAATTAATTAAGGTTATGAATGTTATTGAGATGAATTATTTATTTCATACAAATTAGGGATTAATTTTATAAACAAACGTAAGATTCAATAAGGTTAACAAGCCTCACATAAAATAACGAAATAAAAGAATATAATTATAGACATAATTAAATAATAAAATAAAATGTACAATACTCCTACTTAGGTGAATAATGATTATTCATAGGTTTAATAGAAGGAGAAAAATAAATATTAAGTCGTATAACCTAAAGTAAGTTACATGAAATAACGAATTAATAAACTTTACTAAGGAGGAAATTAAATAAAAAAAAGTGTACACTGTATGATATGTAATAATTCATAAAATAATGTTATACATTAATATATAATATTTTAGTATTTATAACGAGACCGAACATTTACGGAATTAGTTAGCGGTTTGAAAACCGACAAATAAGTGAATCGGGTAAAAATTTCCTCTCGTTGGACCTTTATATTGATTCAGAAACAATAAAAATAATAAAGTGGGTCGACTAGCCCAAATGAGCCAGTCGGCCCCTCATTCTCTTTCTCTCTCGGTTCACCCGCGGTAATTTTTCCAGCCCAAACTACCCTAATTACCAATCTTCTTCTAATCCCTAATATTCCAACACTAAACCTTCTTCTTCTTCTTCTTCTTTCCTGGAAAATCACCGTGGCACCCCTCTCTCTTTCAGCAAGATTTATCATTCTCTTCCTCAGTAAGTTTCTACTTCCCTTCTCTTATAAGCTCTCTTCTTCTCTTACAAATTAAGGAAGTAACCTTATATCTCTCATTTGCTGCAATCAAAACCGGAGCCTGTAGACACCAAAAAATCTCACTCTATAAAGTAAATTCTGAAATAATAAATAATAAGCGGGGTCGTTGCCTTTCTTTTCAAAATACATATTAACATGTGTGCCAAAAAATACCATCATTTATGATTAGATAAATTTCAAAGCATTTAAAAAAAAGCACCATTTCTTTGAAAATGAATTTTCAACAACAATTCAGTTTCAAACCTGTCCTCTTTTTTGCTTAATTATTTATTTTACCATCGTATTTCATTGTAGTCTATTTTGGTTTACGTACTTACTCATTCAGTCATTTTTCTATTACTGTATTTTATTCGTTGCTCGTTTATTTGATCCTTTTTCCTCGTTATATTTACTTATCTCTTATTTATTAGTGTTTTCTTTTACTTTTATCATCATCATTTTCATTGTTATTTGTATCATTTTATGTGTCTTTCACTGTTGTGG
The DNA here is from genome assembly GCA_023374045.1 of Limonium bicolor. Classification (NCBI taxonomy): domain Eukaryota; kingdom Viridiplantae; phylum Streptophyta; class Magnoliopsida; order Caryophyllales; family Plumbaginaceae; genus Limonium; species Limonium bicolor. The sequence continues at coordinate 151,512,589 of CM041777.1, read as the reverse complement.
TTAAACTTCCTCTTACTTTATTTTGTTACTTGTTTATTCTATTCTATTTACTACTACTCATACATATCCAATTCAATACCCATTTTTATGGCATTCGCTTGTATTTTTACCTCTATTATATTAGTACTATTTCATTATTTTACGTACAATACTTTGTTACGTTTTCGTTTTCATTAACTACATTCAATAATTTCACAATTCTTAAAAAGAAAACAAGTCATTTTACTGGATTAAATTCTTTCGTTTTACTGTACACTTACATTGTAAATATAAGCGTTTTTAAGGATTATTCAGTTCAAAATATAGCATTAGTATTATTTCTCTCATTTGTACATTGAGTTCTAAGTTAGTATAGTTTCTTAGCATGTTCATTGGAGAAGGAATTGGTCCTGGGTTTGAATCATGACTAGAGCATGAGGCTGTTTTTGTTTTCATACAGCTCGCTTGGAAGTTTTATTCTTATTTCCTACATTTACACATTGAATTCCATCATAGCCTAACTGGTTAATATGCATCACTTGTAGAGCAAACAACCTGGGTTCAAATATGGGCATGAGCAAGAGCGGTCCATATTTTTCTCCTGAGCTCTCCTTCTCTATTCAATCGAAGCCGCCGCCACCTTCTTCATTTCTGAGTTCTTCACCCAGTTACCACTCATTCTTCAGCTTCTTCAAAAAAAGAATCGTAAACGAAACCCTAACCTCAATCCTTCTTCTCTCACTGCTCTCTTCACATTATTCCATCCTCATTCATGGAGATTTTGCAATACCAGCCTGCGAACAAGAAGATACAACTCTGCCTTCTTCATCCCCTTTAAACTGGCGAACAAGGAGATCCACACCCGCCCTTCATTTTCTCCACTTTCGACGATTTTGCAACCCAGACTACAAAAAAGGAATGTATTTGCATCTCTGTTCATTTCTCCTTCCGTTCTCAATTTAGAAACAACGAAAAGGATGAAGACGGGACTGAGAGAGTAGTCCGTTATTTCGGAACCGATCCACCGAATCCTTTCCAAGAGGGTGCTAGAGCTAACGAGAATTCATTCTTCGATGCCAGATTCGACACTTCTCGACTCTCTCCGCCTCTCCCAAATTGATCGTTGGGGTGAACTCAGGTGATAGGAATCCAACCCCGATATATTTCCAATTGCGTTATTTTTCTCTAATTAGCAAGTGTTTGAATTGTATGGTGCCCAAGAATTTATGTCCATGTGGTGTACTGAAACCCATTTCGAGACCCCAAATTCATGCTACCTATCTGGCTGCGCTTCCATGTTACTCTTTCAGTTTTATCTGACCAATTTTTTGTCACTCATTGGCATTTATCGTGGTTATGATCGATTTAATTGGAGCCTTTCAGTCCTACTTTTGGTGTGTTGTTAATCCTTTGAAAACGGAAAAGAGACACGCTTGTTGTGCCCGTGAGCTGATGTTTGTTAATTGCTACTTAGAGCTGCTTAATTTGGCCTAATTTATGCGTTTGTTTTTGTTGTGTCTTGGCTGAGGTATCCCACTATAAAATCGGGTCAGATTGAGGTTGTTTGGCTGAGAGTGAATCTCCAGCGTCGAGACTGGATTAAATTTGTGACCGTGGGTTTGCAAAGCTTCACATGGAACTACAGCTCAGCCTGGTTCTGAGTTTTATTGAAATCAGTTATGTTGAAATCAGGCTTTCTTCAACCTTCCCTTATCATTTCTGAGTTAGAAAATCAACTTCATCTTGCTTATATATCTTGATGCCATAGAACAATTCTAATCTGCTTGATTTATCTCTTGACCAATGTACCACATAGACCGAGACTTGGATTGGTCCAGGCATGCATAGGCTACATTAACATTTGGGTTGATTTCGCTTCACGTATAATGGATTTTGGATCCTGCTCATGGACATGGGGATTTTCTTGCGGATGTTGGGACTCCTCATCAGCTCATGTGTGGCTAAAAATTACAAGTTATCTTTTCTATCACCTTTGATTCTGGCTTGTGTATTATGATGATCATTTGCTTTATGTGTTTATCTTGACACATATACTCTTATGGTTTCCGGTTTTGTGATCTATATTTTATTATGTTTACGGGTTTATAGCTTATTAGTCTTGAGTTTACAAACTTTTAACTGAAAAGAATGAGGGGAAGGAAAATGGAAGAACATGTATATAGGCAACAGTAGTTTAATGTCGCAAGTTCCCTTTAATTAATGGTGATGGTATCCGTTCCAGTAGTGGTAATTAGCTTACTTCGTTAAAAATGTTTGATTTCAATTAGTTTAGGAAATTTCTGTATGTCTATATTGGCTTGTCCTAACATATAGTATTAGCACTCGGTTTCCTTCATTGTTCACGATCTAATTTTGCTTGAATGGAGCTCTTGATGTTTTTCTTGGCACTTCGTTTATATAAGCTGCTTGACATTTTTATCTTGTTGACTTGCAAATAAATGAGTTGGGCTTGTTTGGGCAGCTGTATAGTCTTAGCTCAAATTCAACATCATCTTTGGCCCAATTCACAAGTACCCTAGTTATTAGACTTTAGGACCAAGCCTTAGGATAGTGGGTGAACCCAGAGATTTAGGTGAGCCATGGTCCCAGCTAACAAATTGGGTGATCCCTAAACCCAAACCACACCTTATTATGTTAATATTAATTAAAAAAAGAGAGAAAAACAATCCAATTAAAAAATTTCAAGCCTAAAATCAATTCCAAATAAAGCTCATCTTCGGCCAAAGTCAATCTGGCCCAATAACCCGTCTGGGCCCATTTCCAAAATCTAGCCCACAACTTTATTTGTCCCAAAGCCCATTTCAACTGAAGCTCCAGCCAGCCCAAGCCCTCAACCTGGCCCAATGACTATCATGGGCCCATTTTTGAACCAACACAAATTCTCAACCCCACTCTGGCCCAAATCCCATTTAAGGCCTAATTCAAAACCCACTTCAGCCCAAATTGACAAGCCCACTTTAGCCCAAATTGACAAGTCCATTTCAGCCCAAATTGAAAAGCCCAAACCCAACCAACTTTGACCATCCCAACTTTAACCAAACCTCTACTTTGACCAGGCCTTTACTTTGACCAACCCGACCTTGACCAGGCCCCTACTTTGACTCAGTCTAACTTTGACCCGGCCCATTAAGTCCAAGCCTGACTCATTTTCCAAGCCCGACCCAAATTCAATACAAATTCAATTCATTTTCAATTCAATTCAACCCAATTCAATTCAATTCAGCTTAAATTCAATTGGACTCAGCCCTATTTGATTCGATTCAACCCAATTCAATTCGATTCGATTCAATTCAATTCGGTTCAACCCAAATTCAATTCATTTTCAATTCAACCCAATTAAGCTCAAACTCAATTCGATTCAACCCAATTCAATTTGATTCAACCCAAATTTAATTCATTTTCAATTCAACTCCAATTCAATTCAAATTTCTTTCAGTTCCAATTCAACCCAAAATTCATTCAATTTCAGTTTATTCAATTCAACTTCAATTCAGTCTCACTTCAATTCCAATAAAAAATCAATCCAATTTTATTCAATTATAATTTGATATCAGTTCAATCCAAATATCCATTTCAAATTCTGATTCATTTCAATCCCAAATAATTTCAAACTTCATAAATCTAAAATTCCAACTCCAAACTCATTCAAATACGATTCAATTCCACTTTCAAATTCAATTCCAACTCCAATTCAACTCCAACACAAATTCATCTCAGTTCAAATTCAATTCAATTCCAAATTCAATTCAATTCAAATCCAAATTCATTTCAAATCCAATTCAAATAAATATTCATTCAACCCCAATTCAACTTTGATTTCAATTCCATTCCAATTTCTCCTACACTCTAAATGTCTCATTGACCCGAGCGTCTCACAGACTTTGTCATTCTAATGATTTGAATGTCTCACAGACCTGAGCATCTCACAGACCCAAGCGTCTGACAGACCCAAGCGTCTCACAGACTTCGACATCTCAAGGTTTCAAACGTCTCACAGACCTGAGCGTCTCACATACTAGTTTCCCAAACTTGAAACTTCTCAATACTCTGAACCCTTCTAAACTCAAACTCCTCAAATATCTTCAAACTCCACAAACATCAAAACTTCCAAAACCTCAAATACCCTGAACCACGTATGGTCTAATCTTAACAGGTAGTTGAGTATGTAGGCAACCTATCTAGGGTGCGACACCATTCCAAATCAAAAAACCCTTTCCCCACTGTGAGGTAGTACTCATACCTCTCAAAGCACTCAAATCTCTTCCAAAATGCATTAAACCCTCAAGCCTCTAGAACTTCAGACCTTCTTCATCCATTTAACCCTTGAACCTTTCCTCGGTCTTTCGTTCTAGATTCAACCAACTCTCATCCACTCTCGTTTCTCTCTTCCCATCCTACTCATATCCTTGGCTTTTAAATGAATCTCTTTAATAAGGTTTTGAAAGAAGGAAATCCCGACAATTGGAGACCGAGGTTTCCTCAGGCACCAATCCAAAGTCGTGGTCATTGCCACTTCTAAGGGGTGTAACCTAGTGCAAACCCACACAGAATCTCTGGTATGATAAGACAAGTCCTATCCATAGGGAATAAATCACCAGAGTCAATTAACGGTTCTTAGAACCCTTTTCCTCCCTTCCTAGTTCCTTAGGTCAAACTAGGTGGCGTATTTCCGCCCTTATGGCATAAGTCCGCGTGGAGCCCATTGAGAGCGGGTGTAGTGCACACTTGCACTCTCCCTTATGCTTTCCGGGAAAGACAGACGATAGAGTAGGTATTTAAGGGATGCTGAGGTTGTAACACCCCATATGGGTAACTGTCCAACAACCTAGCTCTCAAACCATTCAGGCTTGAAAACTAGCCACTTTAGGCCCCCAATCCTCACTTGGGCTTAAAAGTGGAAGGCCTTGTTGCTGTAGTCAACCCATATGTATCCTTATAAATCATTCACATTACTACTCATATCCCGATGTGGGATGGGGTATCACATACTCCCCCACTCAAAGAATGCGACGTCCTCGTCGCAAGCCTAACATCCAAGTCCCATGGACCTCCTCGGTAGGTGTCAGGTAGCCCATCCTGACACGGTCCCGAGTCCGCTCTAATACCATTTGTAACACCTCATATGGGTAACTGTCCAACAACCTAGCTCTCAAACCATTCAGGCTTGAAAACTAGCCACTTTAGGCCCTCAATCCTCACTTGGGCTTAAAAGTGGAAGGCCTTGTTGTTGTAGTCAACCCATATGTATCCTTATAAATCATTCACATTACTACTCATATCCCGATGTGGGATGGGGGTATCACAGAGGTGACGGGTTTTCACCCTCCACAAGATGGCAATTTTTAGGAACTAGGCTTCTAGTCAGGACCCGAGTTAGATAGACCCCCTCATACTGAAAAATCACCCTCCATAGAATGGAGACTCTGCTCGGGAAAACTTGAGTAAGTTTTTTTCAAACTCAAGGAAGACTGAACTCCATTCAAAATTGTCAGGATTCCCCAACTTCTTTTGAAACCTTCAAGAGATTCATTTCAAAGCCTCTAGGATTATTCTACTCCACACTTAGAGTGTGTACCTGATGAGGATAGTTAGGACTTGATAGATCCTCAACAAACATCACAACAATTGGGTTAATAATTAGCTCACGATTAGAAAGAGACACTTAGGACAGAATGAAGCTAACTTCCCTTTAGGCTAATAAACAACCAATTTGGAATCACCTTCAAGATAAAACCCTTAGCAAATAGGTTGGTACTAACTTCATCGGTTTTATATTTATGTTGTGATTGTAGGGTGCATTGGGCGGGTAACTTAGGCCATGCATTCCTCTGTGTCACCTGATTTATCCACGAGTCACGGGATCCCAACCGGTCCACGGTTGATTCCCCATGAGCCGAGTTATTTATATAAATGGATAAAACCCACAGGGCAAGATGGTCTTCGACCTACACCCTGAAGGCTCATGATCCAAAAGAATACCTTCCGTTACCCGATTCTAAGCCAGCATATAGCAAGCCATGAGCCTTCAGTGTCCAATTGCCTGGTCCGGTGTCTAAGACGAGTTTTATGGGTAGTCACCCTCTTGTATGTCGATTGTATGACCACCCTCTTTGTAACACCCCTCTCGATAATCATGTAATAATCCCTCACGTAGCATAATTAAAAATGTCTTATAGTGGAAGTATAAACAATAATATTAATTCTCAACTGGGTGTCACCTGCCATTACTCGCCCATGCGAGTAACGAAGCAGAAACTAAATACAACAACAGAATAAACAACGCTACTAACCGCAGTGATAACGAGATAAATCCTATCATAACCGAAGACAAGTGAGCGTCTACCCACCCTTGATTATATACAATAATACCATCTTACAACCCGAAGCCCAATATAACTATACAGGTGAATTCCATGTGCGGTAAATAAAACAAAACCCTAACTACCCGGGTCCCGCACTTCGGCTTCAACGATGATCAGCAACCTGCACAATGTTGTGAAGCTCAGCGATAAACGTTGAGTATGCCAAGTTTGCATTCAGACCCTATCGGTCACTTAGTCATTTTAACCATCTTGATATTAGAACGGTTACATGCTTTACCAGTTTACAGATATAAGTAATACTGTAAAAATCACACGAAAACACATAGTCATCCAACCAATACAATCATTACGTTTCACAAACAACAGTTGCATAAACGAATATATCGAATAATTGCAATAAAGTGCATAATCACTTTTAGCGAATGGTTTTCATACTTATTAATATTCAGCCTTCAAGGCCCCATCCAACCATACCATGTTTACTTATTTACCAGTTGGGTGTCATGTTAGGAAAACCCGAATTAACCTTACAAATGGACAGTAGTCCTCCCGTACACACAAAGGTGCTCAAGTTGCCAGAGGTCCGGAGGCTCCTGGTCTGCCACTGTGCCTCGGAAGGCGTCCATATAAAGACCGTAGCCGTGTACCAACAGCAGGTACCATCTGACCCACGATCAAATTAGGGCTTGTTGGGAAATTTCCTAGAGCGGAACCCAATCGGGTATCCCCTCAGTGATCACAAATGCGCAACCAGGTAGTTCGTAAACTACACTGGATTCCTCCCCTCATCACATACCAATTCTCTCATAGGATTGAGTGTCTTAATCATTTCCTAAGATATACTCTTAGTTTTATGGGAATACATTTTATTACGTAGCTGCCCAATGGGTCTTACGCATGCCTAGAAGTAGTCTAGGTCGTATTCATGTTCGAGATCCATGCTCTAGAGACCGACATTGTCATATCTCATACCTATGTGTTTTACTTAGGTTATTAATTACATAATTATAATACTAAGGGTATTATACTAAGTAACCATCATTTATCACATTGAACGCATATATATATATATATATATATATTATATGTTTATATAAGTCGATCTATAGTCGACGTAATATTAACCCGATGGGCATTCGCGTACAGTAGTAATAATGCGATAATAACAAGCAGATATACAGCTTAAACACACACATGCATATAAGCATCCATATAGAAATCTTATCACACATCAAATAATATCTGGACCTGAGGGAATACTCAGGACAATCCAGATCAAACCCCTTTACGTACCGTACACCTTAGACCACTTAAGCTTGTCGAGCGCCTCCGTCTGAAGTACGATCTAAACAGTAATAACACTATGAGTCAATCTCCATGACCATGACTAACTAGATCTGGTATTTCCGAATAACATTGTAACCTCGACAGTTCATCCCCGGATTTCAACAATTAATTGTTACGGGTTTCTCTAAACCAGTTGACTTCGTTACTTAGACTTGTAGTTCGTAATATTTCGACTGTTGAGTTTTATTCATTAAATTCATTTAATCTTGTAATAAACTACATTTAAATTCAAAACTTATAACTTATAGTTCATAAACTATATTCATGTAATAACCTTTACCATTTATATTATATGGTTTCCAACCATAATATCTATCCATCCCTATATATATATATATATATATATATATATATAACTCTCGCATTATATATATATCAATATATGTAAGTTTCATGTATTATAAAACTCTTATAATATATGTCACATTTTATCATCTTATATGAGATGATTATTCCCATTAATTGTATTATATTATACAACTTATATTAAGATTCTTATCTTAATATTATGTAACATTTTATGTTGTATAATTACAACTCCTAAGGTTTATTCTATATATACCTTAGTTTATAAATCTCATTAATACCATATAATTGTTATAACATTTATAACATTGTAGACCATAGTCTAAAATTCATTTTCCAAACCTTATATTTTTGGTACAGCACTATATTCCGTTTTACTTTCATTTTGACCACATAACATTATGTAATGTCATACCATATACTAATATCATATAATATGATATTTTTATCTCATATAACTTATAACCTATAGATTTTATACAAAACTATTTTTATTGCCGAAAAGGCACAACTCACATATTCTAGTCTTATTAACTTACCATATCTTTATATTTATTACAATATCACCCCATAATTTATACCATGTTATATATACCATATAATATAACATTTTTAACTTTATGAAAAGTATAACCTAAGGTTTTATATGTATGAAATAACCGAACAGACCCTTGTCTTGTTCTTATTTATTTTCCAGCACCCTTAACTTTCCAAATTTACAATTTGACCACATATATAATATTATGTTATATATATATATATATATATATATATATCATATATTATAACATTTTAAACCTTAATATATATATATAACATATAGTCATAAAATTCCTAATTTGCCGAACAGACCCTTAGGCTGTTCTAATTTAATTTCCAACCCTTTAACTTTCTATATTTACCAATTGACCCAATTTATAACATATAGTTTTATAATATCATTAAAACTATATATTATACATATATATTATTAAATACTCTTGTATTATTCTAAAAATCACCAAATTTCACCAAAGGGTTATAAATATCATCTCTAACCCATATACTTTCAGTATTTACATTTCCACCCCATATGTCATGTAATTTGTAGTAATGACATAAATAACAATATATTATACATATATAATTTATTTTAACTCCAAATTCAACCCAATAAATTCTCAAAAATTCCTAATAGCCCATGGGTGTTTAAAATACCATTTTACACCCCTAAGTTTCGGTAATTGAAATACCCCGACCTTAAATATGGCGATTAAATTAGCCTAATAGGTATTTAAGAGCCAAATAATGCTTAAGTAATATTGGTAAAGAAAAATAAATCCAAAAGAAATCAAGAAACGCTTAAAAAGCGTAAACCGCTAAATAAGCGTTAAATGACCATAGGAGGTATGAAACCTCGGTTAGTGTATTGTAAGGACTCTAAAGGCTTAATTAAGTCTAAATAAATATGAGGGAACAGGTCCCAAAGAAAACGGACCCTTAAAACGGTTTAAAAACACTACCGAACCTTAAAGCGCGTTTTTCGAGGTAACCGGGAAAACGTGTCTTTAAGCGGGTCAAATAGACTCGTAACAATTTTAGTCAACTAAATATTCAATAAAATATTAGTGAAGCTGTAGGACCAATAAATCAATAAAACGAGAGATTAGTAAAAACTGTCAAAAACGGTAAGTTGTGGGGTAGAAGTATAAATAACACAAACCTATGTGTCCACTTTGAAAATAAAAAGTAAGTGTGTTATATGTGTGTGGGCTGTCCGATTTTGGCCCCTCCTCACACTCTCCCTTTACTCTCCTTATACTCACAAACAAACAAAAATAAACTACTACTTCTACTTTATTAATTTACCCCCACTCTCTCACACTCTCTCTCCCCCACTCATTTCCTTCTCCACGTACAGGCCCCCATCTTCCTTCTCTCTATTTCCTTCCTTCTCCAAATCGACATCCATGGAGAAATAAGAAACACCCACAAACTCTATCTTCTCTCCTTTGTAACTCCCTCCACACTCTTCCAAAAATTACAAAACTTGCACCATTGGAATCCTCTCCTCAAGAGCTACATTTCTATCTTTCCAAAACTTGAAAACAAGCAATTTCATTTTTATGGGTATACCCCATTTGGAGTTTCAAGACCACCATTAGAGCCACCTTGGTCTCCTTGTTCTTTTGAGGTAAAAATCTCTTTTAAACTCCATCGTTTTTCTAGCCTTGTGGGCAAAACGAAAATGTGAACTAAAGCCTTGTTTACTCCTTGTGTGTATAGCCGATTTTGGCATCTTGGTGGTGTGAGAAACCTTGTTCTTGAGCTATCCCAAACAGCTCTTGTGCTCTTGGAAGGTAATAAATTTTCTAAACCCTAAAACCTAGATTAAAGCTTGATTAATGGTTAGGGTTAGTTCATAGTATTGAATGGTATATGTGAATGGTTGTAGTGCTAGTGGATTGAGATTACAAAACCGGTAGAGAGAGAGAAGGAAGAAGAAAGGAGAAGAAAGGAAATTTAGAGAAGAAACAAGGTAAGAATGCTCACCCTTGTGTAAGCCTTGTATATGTAATGTAACAGATTTTAAGGAATGGAAATGTGTATTGTAAAATGGTAATGTATTAGTAATGTAATGTGTAAGAGAATATAAGTATTTTGAAGCTTTAAAAGATGTGTAAACCTTATTGAAAACAGATTGGGACTTAGTGTTTGAGTGCAGGAGTTTTTTTTATGAGTGTTTTAGTATTGGTATTGTATATGGGAGCTTGAATGTTTTGGTTGTTGTAAACAGGTGAATTGGTTATTGATGTGAGTGTAGACAATGTGGTGAGTGTATAAAAATACAAGGGAGACTATGGCAAAATTTACCTAGGAATGGAACACTTAGTGTGTTAGAAACTAGGTGACTAAGGTGTGTATGTGTAACAGATTTTGATTAAGGAAAATAGAGGGTAAGTTGAGAGAGATGGGTAATGTATTCTAAATGCATTAGGAATGCTAGAAATGTCGATAGAAGAGGGAGATATAGGAGAGGAGTGTAAATGACAAAATCTGTAGCAAAAGGTATTTAAGTGCATTATGGAAACTAGGAGGAATGAGTGTACAAGATTTGGTGAAATGGAGAGTTGGACTTGGGTATAGATATTGTAGTTACTTGGAAATGAATTGGAATGGTAGGATGGCATTAGGAGAGGGAACTATGTATGGAGGAAATAAGAACCCAAAATCTGTAGCAAAAGCTACTTGGAGAAACTATTGTAAGTGTTGAAAGGAAGTAAGGAATTGTGTAAGTTGTTTAATGGATTTAGTAATGGATTTGGTGAATGAACTAAGGAGTATTAGGAGGTTTAATTAGTGTTATAACATGTGGGATTAAGTGTAGGAACAATGGGGAAGTAATGGGTGAAAGAGAGGACTGAAAACAGAAATTAAAATGCAAATACTGGGCTGGACCGGACTTGCGACCGGACTTGCAAGTCCGGTCGAGCTGAAAATTTTCCCGTCAGGATGCTACTGGAATCGACCAGACTTGCAACCGGACTTGCAAGTCCGGTCGGACCAGAAAAATTTCCCGATGAAACCTACTGGAATGGACCGGACTTGCGACCGGACATGCAAGTCCGGTCGGACCAGAAAAATTTCCCGATGAAACCTACTGGAATGGACCGGACTTGCGACCGGACATGCAAGTCCGGTCGGACCAGAAAAATTTCCCGATGAAACCTACTGGAATGGACCGGACATGCAAGTCCGGTCGGACCAGAAAAATTTCCCGATGAAACCTACTGGAATGGACCGGACTTGCGACCGGACATGCAAGTCCGGTCGGCCAGAAAAATTTCCGTAACCCAAGCTACTGGAATGGACCGGACTTGCAAGGTCGGTCGCAAGTCCGGTCCTGACAAAAAAAAAATATATATTTTTAAATAATAATGATATATATATATATATGTATGTATATGTATATATATATGTATGTATATCCACATATACATGTACATGTAAGAAAGTAAACCTAAGTTAAGTAAGAAAGTAAAACTTAAGGTAAAGAAAAGTAAATAAGTAATGTGTAAGTATAAGAAGTGTGAGGACATAGTAAGTACGAATTAAGTAACAATAGTTAGATTAATCATTTGAATGTATGTATATCATAGGATTTGAATTGTGAATACCGGAGGAACGTTGGGATACAAGTACAACGGTGAAAGGTATGATTTCTTCATGCCCTGTATCCTAATCTGGTTACCCCGATTTGTGTGCTTATTTGACCACCTAATAAGATAAATGCACGAACCGGATTATATTGCACTTACTTGTGCTTGTTTACATTGTTTTTGATATTTGTCTTGAACAATAGTTTGTATAATTCATGAAACATATGGATGATGATGATGTGTATTGTATTTTGTAGTGTACTTGTATGTTGTACTGTATTTTGTATGGATGTGTATATGAGCTTGTACTGTACTATTGTGGCTTGAATGTTGACTTGTGCTAATTCCTAACTAGCTAACTCCTAATTTAAGTGAGTAAATTGGAATGAGTACAAGTCCGATATAGCTTCGGCCACGCGTGAGGATGAGGTGACACAAGAGGTTGGATCCGATTCCTGGTTCGTAAGCTGGTCCACGGCCCAAATCCCTTAAGTGGGTAGCATCCTGGATTAGTGAACCAAGTAAATCCCGGTGGTGGGACGGAGTAGTACCCGGGCCGGAGGTCCCGACGACTTAACATGAGTAAGAGTAAGAAGTAAGTATGTATGAGTATGAGAATGAGTATGTATGCGTAAGTACCGTGAATGAGTAAAAGAGTAATCTCCACCCGATTAACCCGGGTGGACCAATATGAGCTAACAAGTTTATTGAATTGCGTATGTATTGTATATTGTACGGTGTAATGTGGACTTCAGGAAAGGTAAGTATGTATCGTTGGGTTGTATGGATTACTGTGTGTAAACTGAAGTGTATGTATTGAAGTGTGTGTGTATTCTTGTGTAAGTATTGTAGTTATGTATGAAAGCATGTATGCATGTGTGTTGTATGAAAATGAACCGCTGTATACGACCAAGTGGTCGGCGTACCCTCACTAGTACGCGGGGTATGCGGTTATCATGCTCGGCGAAAGCTGACCCCTTCGGGGGACATTTTTTTAGTGTGCAGGTACCCGAAGCGAATGTGGTCAAGGCACGAGACCGGCGACTACATTGGATAGTAGTAGCAGAATGTAGAGGTGTATTAACTAGCACACCCCTTGTATTTAGAAAGTAATGTAGTAGTGAGGAATGGGTAGTAAGTAGTCTCTTAGTGAGTATGTATGAACTTGAAGAGGTATTATACTTGTATAAGGAACCTAGTAAACTCGGTATGTAGATTATATTGTATTGTACTTGGAGTATTGTATTGAATGGAGTTTGTAACAGTATGTGGTAAACGAAGGATGTATTGTAGATACGTAGTACTCGGGATTCCGGTCCATCAGACCGATGCTGTATGTAGAATCAGTAGCCTTGTTAGTCACGTGGGTGACTAACGGCATTGTATCACCCATTGTATGTAAGTATATAACCGCTGCGAGTATCTGATGAGTAAGGAGATTGGACGTTAATGACTGTATTAATAGTAGGGGTGTTACAAAAAGTGGTATCAGAGCGAAGTATCGCTCTGATGACTGGAAATCCGAGCTTAGGAATACCGAGTTAGGAATTAGAAGCTTAGGGCTAAGGGCTGAGTGTTAGCATTAGAGATATGCTAGTTAGGAACCACCGGTGAGTACCGGATACCTACAATACCAGTCCCGCCCGCCGCGAACCCCACTGTATAACTTGGGAAAGGACGCCAGAGAGAAGGAAAGTCCTCTCATACTCGGGGAAACCCGATCTGGCAGTTGTGAAGCAATCACACAGTAAACAAGAACCGACATATAGTAAATTCCAAGGATTGGAAGCCGGAAATGGATCCCGGTTAAACCACAATACCCGCACTCAACAGCGGTTGAACGAGCACTCCAACCACGAGGAGGCTGCAACTTACAACAGCATGGGGCGACGTGCTTAGCAGTCGCGAGACCTAGCTAGACAACCAGCAGTAGGAAAGAAGCACTAACCATGCAATGAAATGGAAAAAGGAGTAATGACAGAACCCGAGACACAAGTCTACGGGATAGTAATACTTGAATAATACCACCAACGGCATGCCAGCTGACTAAGGACATAGTCAAGAACGGTTAACTCCAAAAACCACAACGCCAATGAGGTTACAATACCTGGCCAGCATAGCTTACACAGCTACAAGAACATCTACGGGATATAATCCGATAGGACTACAGGAGTAGTGCCTAAACAAGGTAGGCTCAGTAAACACCATAAATGTGTGGGAACGAGCAACAAGGAAGAACACAACCAAATCAAAGGGGAATCTCCCAGAATGGGAGAAATACCCAGATCTACGACAGCCATGCCTAGACCACCAAGAAGCTACCTAAAGGATCGAGTATGCCAATTGTAGATCAACGAGATCAAGGGAAGAGTCAACAAGACTATCAAATACGAGTGGAAACCATACCGTGATCGGTATAGGATTACTCAAAAACCACCAGTACCACGCACTTGCCACGACAAGTGCAGTAATAACACGAATATGTAAAGGAACACTAACACGTCACAAGTACATAGTAATGTACGGTGACTGTGACGAAACAATCACAGGATCACACATCCTAACAACCAGACGTATGGAACCTTGGAAAGGCCTAACGGCCCGACCATTGTATTTAGAACATACCAGTCAGCGAGAGGCTAGACTTGGTCAAGACCTCAAACGTGGCTATGCCATGAGAGATTTCTTTTAACACCGAACCACTGTTTTAAAACCCAAAATTTTCTTTTCAAACCTCAAACCTCTTTTAAAAACCTTGGATTTTAAAACCAGACCAACAGCATTACAGTGAGTATCATAGAATGATACAAGAGGAGTTGACAATAGAATACTTCACCTAGGCGTGTGACGAACACTACAAGTGTACCCAATTACGGGATGTGGGACAACCGCACTCCGAAGGAGCTTGCGGGCCCGACATATAGTTGGGTAAGTGGTAACGTATCAACATGGTACCCCACGTATGTATACAGGTAGTGTACGACACACGGGAAGTAGTCAACTCCGTTCTACGGACCATCAGTGAGTTCAAACCAGAACAACTGGACACCTCAGACAATTCAGCATAAAGGAACTCAGAAGACCCATCTAAAGATAAGGAGTAAGAACTAGGAAGTGCAAAGAGCACAGACTAAAAAGTATAGACATTGGTTATGTCTCAAAGACATCAAGCAAATATATGACAGCGGGGAAGGATACCCAGCCTAAACACAGTAAGGCAATCGCCTAACGTGAACACCACAATACTCAACAACGGGGCAAAGTCCCCAAGAGCAATCACAAGATTACCACAAAATATAATCCGTCATCAAAAAGGGTATTAAACCTAGTCTCAAGCGCTAGGAGCAAGTATAAACAGTCTACCCAACGACGGGAGACGTCACAAACCTAAAGAAGATAGCTTAATACAATACCATAAGACGGTATGGAGGACAACACATGTCATAAACATTAGCCGGATGTAACGGCATAACTACCAACACCCAGGAGCGATCCTTGAAGGGTGTCTGCGTTAACAACAGTTGAATAAGCATAATGATATAAGCACGGGAGCTAAAATGAACACTCGGTTGGGACACCGAAGGGATTTCACTTAACAGGAAATGCCCTAAAATAGAGAGGCACCTATCAACACCAGATTGCCTGAAGGGTCTCCTATGAACGAAAGCGTGATGTCACGACTTACCGTGGAGCCCAATAATACCTCCAACCTATGACGGTATACGTGGAGTGGAAACATGTATAAGCCGCTTGCAAAGAGCATAGCTTGCAGCAATACGGCTCAGAAGTCGTAACCCAGATATGTTATATAAACTTATACGGTTGCAAAACCGGCACCAATTGTTAACAAGACCTACAAGAGATATTGCCTCATACGACAAGAAATCAACAACTGGACCATAAATCCAACCCAACATCCTGAGTGGCTTGTAGTAATGGCCACCTCAGCGTCACTGTCACTAGAGCACCAGTCTAGTATACAGTTGACGGAGTTAAATACCCCTCATGCCTTCTGTAGCAATTGTACACAGAGGCATAAGAATCGTGATAATGCCAACATTGGCCTAGTCCACGCTTGGACACTACGAGAAACCCAAGGGAAGGTACCCCTCGTTAACCAAAGACCACTAATGCGGTGATGATGTGAAACCTTAGAAAAGACTTCCATCTACTATAACAATAAAACCAAGCAATAGATATGGCCAAAGAGCGATGGAATAAGGAAATGAGATTTCCAAACCATTACGACTTAAAGGAGTAAGCATACTCCTCATGCACCCAAGCATGTGGTGAACCATTACATAAATACTCACACGGTAAACCTTGTCATGAGCCTATGAGTGGCAACAACCTCTCAACCAGAACTTCATTTACCAATGATAGAACGGGACAGAAAACCCTTGAAGTTTCATGGAATGTACATACAAGTAGAACTACACAGCTAGAGCCTATAACCAATGCTCAGCACTGGAAGACAATAATTGTCAAAACAATCAACGGGAATGCACAGTGCACACCATGAATGACCAG